>CAUZLF010000122.1:0-600000 GCA_963580285.1 Lucinisca nassula
AACAGTGCAGACCCAGATGAGACGCCGGAAAATGCGGCGTCTCATCACGGTCTGCACTGTTTGCCACTGATCCAGCTATTTTAGGCACAACTTTGGGTAGTAAAGTAGAAGTAAAACAAAGATCAGGAATTGATACAATTAACTTACTCCATCCATAAAAGACACCAAAGGGAAAGAAATACAAACATTAAGCGACCAGACCATAATGGAAACCTAAACAAAGGAAGGCCATATGGACAGTTACTTTCCCACAAAATGGCCATATGGCCATCCAAAATTAAAAGACACAAGTGATACACATCATCATCATCATCATCAACGGATTTTCGATTAACGTGCAGGTACAGGGGCAGCGTCCACATCCACATAAGTGGGCCCCCTTCCAGGTAGCTGGCTTGCTGCACGCATGGCAGATCTTACACCAGATCTCCAGGCTTGTCTATCATGAGGATCGATAGCAGAGAGCTTCCATTCTCTGCAATCTCTTTCTGTTAGCTCCTTCCAGGTCATCTTGGGCCTTCCTGGCCCCCGCTTTCCACCTACCTGTATGTCACAGGCAGTCTTGACTGCACCGTTGGAGCGTTCCACATGTCCATACCAGCGAAGTCTTCTCTCTTTCAGGATGAGGTCCAGGTCCTCAATGCCAAGACGCTCAAGTAACTCACTGGACCTGATGGTGACAGTGTCCTGTGGCTTGACATTGCAGATCTGTCCGATCATTGCCCTGTCATTTCGCTGTAGACGTTGGAGGTTTGGCTTTGTCAATGGCCATGTCTCACTGGCTTGGAGCATTGCGCTCCGCACACAAGAGCTATACACACGGCCACGTGTCTTGAACGAGAGGTGGCGGGAAGAGAGAACTGGAAGCAACTCCTTGAATTTCTTCCAGGCTGTTTTCACACATGATGTAGTTGAAAGGTCGCAACCACCCGCTGCAGAGAGCATATCACCTAGGTAGCAGAAGGAAGCTACAACCTCCAGCTTGTCGGATCCGACTTGGACTTCCCTCTGTGGTCTGCCATCTAAGGGGCGTGCAGTTCCTTGGCACCGTGTACACCTGTAATCAGGGTCCTCTATCAGACGTTTGAGCCCACTGCATTTCTTGCGCACCAAGAACTTGCAGCCATTACAAAAGATACTGTTGCTGCCCACTCCAGTGCGACATACAGTGCATGGGAACTGGCCTGTACTCTGCAAGAGGTCCAGACCTGTACCACAGATCATGATCTTTGTCTTTCCTGCATTCAGTCTCAGCCCTTTTGCCTCCATTGCGTCTTTCCAAGTTAAGAGCCTCCTGACACATTCCTCAAGGGATTCAGCTATGATGACAAGGTCATCAGCATACAGGTCCTCCCAGGGGACTCCAGAGCGGAACTCGCATGACAAGGCTTCCAAGCACAATGATGAAAAGCAGTGGGCTGAGAACAGAGCCTTGATGAACACCCACCTTCACCTCGAATTCTCCACTGTAACCATCACCAACGCGGACACGGCTCCGAGCATTAGCATACATCCCTTGGACTAGTTTCACAATCCACTCGTCCACTCCACGCTTTCTTAGTGCCCACCAGATGACTTTCCTAGGCACTCGATCAAATACCTTCTCCAGGTCTACAAAAGCCATGTAGAGTCTCCTGTTGGCCGCCAGATACTTCTCTTGCAGCTGCCGTACAACAAAAATTGCGTCCGTTGTGTCTCTTCCTGGGACGACGCCAAACTTGGAATCGTCGATATACACCAACTGCCTAATGAGGCCATCCACAATCCTCTCCAGGACTTTCATGACCTGTTCTGTCAGCTTATCAAATAATCCATTTCAAGCAAATCAGTACTGATCATCATTCTTGTGGAATTTATCGATCGATTAATCAATTTTCAGATTTATCGTGCCAGTCTTATCTGAAATATTTGCCAACCCTATTAAATTAGAGTAAAGACATATTTTAATGTTTCTGCAAGCATAATGCAATATATCTGATTAGAAAATGTCAAGAAGTTTTTGCTAATGTATTTGGCAATTTCTTTCAGAAACTCGTCATCATCATGGAGTTTCTTTTCAGTTCATCATGATAACACATCTGTGTAACATAACACATTCTTTCATATCTCCAAAATGGATAAGTTTATGATGACGGTCAAAAATAGGCATTTTCAGCATTCAAGGGGACGCAACTCTATGGGAGATAGGCAGACATCAGTTTTCAAACTCATCCAAACTTTCATTCCCAACCGACTTATATGCTAGTTTCAGGAAGATTCGATCAAAACTATAGGACTTATGGTGATGACAAGGTACAAAATAGGCATTTTCAGCAAAGTAGGGGACTTAACTCTATTATGAGTAATATGCCAGAAATGTTAGTTTTCAAACACATTCAAGCTTTTATCTCTAACTTACTTATATGTAATGTTCCGGAAGATCCGTTCATTCAAAATTTAGGTACCTATGGTGATGAGAATGTCAAAAATGGGCAGTTTCAGCAATCAAAGGGACATAACTCTATGATAAACAGGCAGACCTCACCAGTTTTTGAACTCATCCAAGCTTTTATCCCCGACTTGTTTGTTCGTTATAAGAAGATCAGATCAAAACTGAAGGGGCTACGGTGATGACACAGGTCAAAAACAGACATTTTCTGCAACCAAAGAGACATGTAAATAGGCTGACCTCATCAGTTTTTGAACTCATCCGAGCTTTTATCCCTGACTTACTTAAATGTAAGTTTCAAGAAGTTCTGATGAAAACTGAAGGGGCTATGATTTTGACAAGTTCAAAATTAAGCATTTTCTGCAATCAGGGGGACATAACTCCTATGATATATAGGTCAACCTCACTAATTTTCGAGCTTGTTCGACCTTTCATCCTTGACTTGCGTGTATGTAAGTTTTAAGAAGATCCGATAAAAACTGAAGGGGCTATGTTGATGACAAAGTCAAAATATAGGCATTTTCTGAAATCAAAGGGATGTAACTCTATGGTAAATAGGCCAATCTCACTAGTTTTCATACTCGTTCAAGCGTTTATCTCTGACTTACTTGCAAGTTTCAAGAAGATCTGATCAAAACTGAAGGGGCAGCTGTGATGACAAGGTCAAAAATAAGCATTCTCAGCAAAGAAGGGGACATAACTCCGTGATTAATCAATTAATCGACCTGACTTACTTGCCTATAAGTTTCAAGAAGATCTGATGAAACCTGAAGGAGTTACTGTGATGACAAGGTCAAAAATAGGCATTTTCTGCAATCAAAGGAACGTCTCTATGATAAATAGGCTGACCTCTTCAGTTTTAGAACTCATCCAAGCTTTTATCCCGACTTACTTACATATAAGTTTCAAGAAGATCCAATAAAAGCTGGAGGGGCTACGGTGATGACAAGTTCAAAAATAGGCATTTTCTGCAATCAAAGGGATGTAACTCTATGGTAAATAGGCTGCCCTCATCAGTTTTCGAACCCAAGTTTTTAACCCTGACTTACTTGTATGTAAGTTTCAGGAAGATCCAATCAAAACTGAACTGACTACAGTGATGAAAAGGTCAAAATAGGCACTTTCAGCAATCAAATGGATGTAACTCTATGATTAATGGGCCGACCTTGCCAGTTTTCGAACTCATCAGAGCTTTCATCCCCAGTCTACTTATGTATAAGTTTCAGAAAGATCCGATCAAAACTGAAGGTGCTATGGTGATGACAAGCATTTTTCCATTGTACATCTATGGGACCTTGTGGTTGCCATAGAAACCAAAGTTTTCTTGCAATTTTGATAAAAAGCTAATGTCATCAATGCCCCCACGAGGCATGCTACAGATAAGAATTTGTTTGTTTGATTTGAGGTTTATCATCCCCGTCAACACTGTAAAGGTCATTTTGGAGACGTTGCTTCCAATTTTCTGGGACTTTTACCCGACATTGAGATGAAATGACATCTCAAGTCCTGCTGTCCAATGCAACCAATAGTGTTTATAAGCATGGACGGACCGACTCGCACCGCTTTGCCTGGACAGGCTTAGATCCTCTAAGCTGTTTACCAGTACTCGTGACTTCCTGTTCGCTTTTCTGTAAGCCCTATCACGCTGAAAAAGGGGTCTAAGGCGGTTCTTCTGTGGCGGTTTATTTATGGTGTTGTTTGTTACTTGCTGTGTGTATCACTTGTGTCATTTTATTTTGGATGGCCATATGGCCATTTTGTGGGAAAGTAACTGTCCTAATGGCCTTCCTTTGTTTGGGTTTCCATTATGGTCTGGTCGCTTGTTTCTTTCCCTTTGGTGTCTTTGATGGGTGGAGTAAGTTAATTGTATCGATTCCTGATCTTTGTTTTACTTCTACTTTCTACTCTTAAAGGAAAGAATTTGCTCCTGAGGAGCAAATTCTTTCCTTAAAGAGTTGATCCCTATTGATATGGGAGACGAAAATACTTTTGCTGGAGTTGCCTCCCCTGAAGGTGTTCCCATTCCCCTTAAGATATAGGTTGTGGGTGCCCATCAGAACATTGAGGCGGTTCTGCCGAGGTGGTTCTAATGAGCACCCAGAACTGTGTTGAGTGTATAAATAAGAAAATATCACAAATTTTCACCAGAAAAATGACTGATCAGAACATACAGGAGAATGGATATATCATTTTATGTTTGTGTCTTATTATAAAGCACATGAATTTATATGGATTAGGGGTTGGGCTCTGAACAGTTTATCAGATATATGGCCTTTATGATGTGGAGAGTTAGGCATGGTCCTGTGCACCTTCTGAAATCCCTAAGATTTGTTCTCTGAATGCATCTTATCATAAGGAACAAAAATATATATAGTTTACGAGTGGGGATCTGAAAGGTTTCTGAGATATTAGGCCTTTTATGACGGGGTTCGGGCATGGCCCCAGCACATCCTAAGGGACCCTTTGAAACCCACTTGCAAAAACTTCATATTGATTTCTGTCATATCCCCAAATTTCCGAAAAATCCCATCAGCAGTTATTGAGAACTTGTCCAAACAAAATTTAGGCGGATTTTTGCATGTCCCTAGGGGAAGTTTTGGGTTGAAACCCTGTTGTACAACAAGGAGTGGGCATGAAAGCATATGGCTGACAGAAGATAACTCAGGGAACGTTTCTATAAAAGTTTTGTCAAAATATCTGCAAAGACTTGGCAGCAAATGTCATTTTTCATGTAAACTGGCCGTCTCAAAAATGACCTTAAATAGTGTTGACTGGGCCGTTAAACTCCAAAACAAGAGGGCCATGATGTCCCTGGATCGCTCACCTGATCCATAGAGTAACGAGTGGGCCCCGGGGAGGGCCATTATTGACCCAAGGGCTATAATGTGCATAATGTTGAGGGAGTTCTAAAAAGGTGAAGCTTCATACCAAATGTCAACAAAGGCTCTTGGCAAAGGTCCACTAGATGAAGCTACACACCAAATATCAAAGACCTGGGCCTTGCGGTTTCAGAGAAGATTTTTTTAAAGATATTCCTTACATAAGTCTATGTAAAACCAAATTAAACCTGGGGCGGGGGCATTTTGGGCCTCAGGGCTATAATTTAAACAATCTCTATAGAGGTCCACCAGATGAAGCTTCACACTAAATATCAAAGACCTGGGCCTCGCTGTTTCAGAGGAGAAGATTTTCAAAGATTATCTCTATATAAGTCTATAAAACCAAAGGGCCCCGGGGCGGGGGCATTTGTGGTCCGAGGGCTATAATTTGAACAATCTTGGTAGAGGTCCACTAGATGAAGCTCCATACCAAAGTATCAAAGACATGGCCTTGCAGTTTCAGAGAAGAAGATTTTTAAAGATTTCTCTATATAAGTCTATGTAAAACCAAAGGGTCTCAGGGCGGGGGCATTTTTGGCCCCAGGGCTATAATTTGAACAATCTTGATAGAGGTCCACTAGATGAAATTTCACACCAAATATCAAAGACCAAGGCCTTGTGGTTTCACAGAAGATTTTTAAAGATTTTCCCTATATATAAGTCTATGTAAAACCAGAGGGCCCAGAGACGGGGGCATTTTTGGTCTCAGGGCTATAATTTGAACAATCCTGGTAAAGGTCCACTAGATGAAGCTTCATACCAAATATCACAGACCTAGGCCTTGTGGTTTCAGAGGAGAAGATTTTTCAAAATTTTCCTTATATAAGTTTATGTTAAACCAAAATGTCCCGGAGCGGGGGCATTTTTGGCCCCAGGGCTATAATTTGAACAACTTGGTAGAGGTCTACAAGATGAAGCTTCATACCGAATATCAAAGCCCTGGGCCTTGCAGTTTCAGAGAAGATTTTTAAAGATTTTCCCTATGTAAGCCAATGTAAAACCAAAGGGCCCCGGGGCGGGGGCATTTTTGGCCCCAGCACTATAATTTGAACAATCTTGATAGGGGTCCTCTAGGTGAAGCTTCATACCAAATGGCAAAGACCTGGGCCTTGCGGTTTCAGAGAAGAATATTTTTTTTAAGATTTTCCCTTTAAGCCCATGTAAAACCAAAGGGCTTCTGGGTGGGGGCATTTTTGGCCCCAGCACTATAATTTGAATAATCTTGGTAGGGTCAACTAGATGAAGCTTCATACCAAATAGCAGAGACCTGGGCCTTGCGGTTTCAGAGAAGAAGATTTTTAAAGACTTACCCCATATAAGTCCATGTAAAACCAAAGTGCCCCGGGGCGGGGGCCTTTTTTGCCCCAGCACTATAATTTGAACAATCTTGGTAGGGGTCCACTATATGAAGCTTCCTACCAAATAGCAAAGACTGGGGCCATGCGGTTTCAGAGAAGAAGATTTTTTAAAGATTTTCCCTATATAAGCCCATGTAAAACCAAAGGGCCCCGGGGCGGGGGCATTTTTGGCCCCAGCACTATAATTTGAACAATCTTGGTAGGGGTCCATAAGATGAAGCTTCATACAAAATAATATCAAAGACCTTGGCCTTGCAGTTTGGGTGGGGGGGGGGGCATTTTTGGCTCCAGCACTATAATTTGAACAAACAATTTTGGTAGGGGTCCACTAGATGACGCTTGATACCAAATATCAAAGACCTGGGCCTTGTGGTTTCAGAGAAGATTTTTGAAGTTTTGGTGAAAAAAAAATCAATTTTTGGTTCCTGTGACCTAGATGTGCAACGGACCGGAACCATTTGAACAACATTGAAAGGGGACAACCTAAGGATCATTCCTGTGAAGTTTGGTCAAAATCCGATCAGTGGTTTAGAAGATGTCGTTTGAAGAACTTGTTTACGCACACAAACACGCACACACTGATGACGGACGGAAAGTGATCACAAAAGCTCACCTTGTCACTACGTGACGGGTGAGCTAACAAACAAAACCGTCGTGTTGAGCAGTCAATTTGCCCAGGTAACCACTTTTCCTGGACAGGTTTATATACTAGCAGTTCTCCAGTACACCCTAATGATCTTAAGTATTGGGCTAGATAGCCCAAAGCAAACAGTCCAGACCAAGATCAGACTGTTCCTACATCAGTCTGAACAGTCTACCCTGTTTGGCATTCCATCTGCACCCTTTGGACTCCTTGCTGGACCGTGAAACAAATTTGTCCATATTTTTGGAGAATTACAGCAAGTCCTTAAAATGTCAGAATTTTTTGGATTTTAACGTTAGTGCATATTATCATTCTTTTGTCAGAAACTGATGGTAGCATGGTTCATAAATCAGAAGAAGGGAGAGAATGACCGTAGAAAATATTTCATGCCTCCTAAAGAGAATGTTGCCAGACTCTGCTGGGACTGAACCCATGTTAGAAGCATCTGTGGTGTAGTGGTTATGCTACTTGCCTGGTAAATCAGGGATGGCAGGATTGATCCGTGGCTTCCCCAGACTTTCGGATGAGTCTTTAAACCGAGGTCCCATCTCCGTATGACTTTAGCTGTTGGTGAGACGTAAAACACAAACACTCACTGTCTGTTTGATTTGATGTTTAACATCCCAGTCAAACTGCCAAGGTCATTTTGGAGACGCTGCTTCCAATTTTGTGGGACTTTTACCCATCATCGAGTTGAATTGACATCCTAAGCCCTGCAGCCCAATGAAACCAATAGGGTTTATATACATGGATGGTCCAACTGGCACCTCTTTTCCTGGGCAGGCTTAGAACCACTAAGCTGTTTACCAGTACTCATATGCAGTCGGTTCCAGCTCTGCATGGAAGCACAATGTAGCCCAATCTATTTCTTCAAGCCCTGATGGCCATTCTAAACATCACTAATGATTTTCTGGTACACAGGTGAGCCCTACAGGGCCAGTTGGCCTACGTTAGTGCATATTATTCTTTTGTCAGAAACTGACGGCTGCCATGGTTCATAAATCAGAAGAATGGAGCGAATGACCGTAGAAAATATTTCGTGCCTCTAAAAAGAATGTTGCCAGACTCTGCTGAGATTGAACCTGTGACCTAAGACGTGCGTCTAAGCTAAAAAGTCTGGTATTTAAATGACAAAGCATCTTAGCAGTCTGAGGCCAGTTGTTCAAAACTAAGGCCAAAAAAAAAAATAGGTGTGTTTCACGTTTCAGCTTGAAAAAAATTAGGTGGGGAAGGTCGATTTAATTTTTTTTTTTTATCTTAATTTTTTATTTTGTTTATACACTGTATAGAGCATTTCTGCGGAACTACATGTATTTAAAGATGCATAAACTTTGATGTAAAGGTACAATCAAATAAAAACTGAAACATGAATTATATTCTATGTATTTATTTTTTCCATTACAATTGAGCCAGGGCAAAGCAAATCTTAGAATTCTTTGCTTTTGGCTTTACGGCCCTTTCAAGATTATTTCACTCATATCGAAAAATGGTGTTAATTCATGGATAATTTTCCTCATGTCTCAAGGACATCATGTGGGTACTCATTTGAACCATCTCACCAAGACAGTTAAAATGAATACCTGCAACATGTTTTCGTTGAGAAAAAAGGAAAATTATTCTACAATTATCATCATTTACAGTCTACTGTGGGATTGCACTGTTTGCTTATGCCATGTCTGAGGAAAGCCATTCTTATATAAGTCAACTCTAGAAACAAAGGTGAAATGTGATTTCTGATGCACATGCAATTGTATATCAAAAAATTTGTTATGACCATCCTTGAGGGGTATTTGGGTGAAATATTCTCCCTAAGCAAGCTGACTTCTCACAATCTTGAGCTAAGGGAGAAGTGAAAATGTATAGATTATGTAGGAGAATCTAAAATTTGGACCAAAACTTCGCCTTGAAATCCAGAAATTATGGCAAACTTCTCCCCGTCGGCAACCTCTAGGATGTTCCCTACACATGTACACCCTACGATATACTGCAGGAGGCCTGACATCCTTATATAAGCCATGATGTAGGAAAAGAGGTTATTAAACATCTATTCAAATACATGGTAATTTAAAAAAAAAAAAAAAAAAAAAACATGAAAATTTTGATATGAAGAATTGTGATATTTTTCTTATTTCTGCTCAAAACATAGATTGTGTGTATTCATTAGAACTGCCTCCATGAGGTGGTTCTAACAAGTACCAACAATCTCTGGTTAAGAACGGAAATATGATAAATTTGTATACCCAGTAATATAGAGATTAATACATCTTTAGTTTAAAATACGGGAATATTTCCCGAGAGACTTGCAAAGCAAGTAAACAAACGAGTGCGATAGCACGAGTTTTTTTTTTTATAAGATTTGCAGGTCTCCAGGGATATATTTCTCGTATTTTAAACTAAAGATACATTAATTTATATATTACATTTATCAAATTAGCCGTTTGTTTTCTTTCAAACGTCTTAAACCGACGTAATTTGCGTTACGACGTTACGTTATTTGTCCAAATTGGCGCGTCACTGTGCTTGATAACGTTCGAAAGGAAATAAATCCCTGTCGTAAGTCATATTTTCCTCTAGGGAAATATCATTTGAGCCAGCACATGAGATTTTGGTACTTATCGCATGTGTCAGGGTGTCCACAATTTGAGTAAAGCAAAATTCCCTGACATTTCCCTGACTAAAATCAAATTTCCCTGACCAAGGTTTTTGATATTTTGCGCATTAAGTTCTAAAATCTGTTGGCCTCCTCCTCCCCTACAGCCAACCCTTTCCTCCTTATACAATACCAGCTGTGATTGTCTTACTCTTTAAATGTTTTTGTTTGCTTTTTTTTTATGTTTGTATTTTCCCTTTGAATTTATTTTCTATTTTTCTTTTTTTTTCTAAACACATACATGTACATGTATTTACATAAGTCATTTGTATAGCTTGATGAGATCCTTGAAACAAGAGGCTCAATGAGCCTTACCGCTCACCTGAGGAACATTTTAGAAAGCTGTTTGTCTCATGGTTTCAGAGCAGAAGATTTTTTGAAGTTCTTCCAATTATAAGTCAGTGGGAGATAATAAGCCAAGGGTAGCAGCCAATTTGTACACCATAGGGCTGGCAGGATTTATGTTGGTGACCAACTGATGTTGCAACAATACTAAATGTCTAGTCTAAGGGCCTTATAGTTTCAGAAGAAGATTTCTTAATTTTTCATATTATTAGTCTACAGGAGCTGATGAGTGTGTTTTAGTTTTATGTTCCACCAACAGCTAAGGTGATACCGAGACAGGACCTCAGTTTAAAGACTCATCTGGAAGTCTAGAGAAGCCCTAGATCTATCCTGCAATCCTTTGTTTATAACACCACACCACATTACACCACAGAGGCCTCTATAGGAGCTAATGGGCCCCAATGGCATAGTCAATTTGGACCCTAGGGCCATGGTTGGTTGGATTACATACTGAATATCTAAGCTCTGGGCCTTATGGTTTCAGAGAAGAAGGTTTTTAAATTTTTTTTTATTATGATAAGTGGGAGCTAATGATCCCTGGGGAGTAGCCAACTTGGAGCCCAGGGGCATGAGTGGTTGGATTTATATAGATGGAAACATAGCATTTTTACATATGAAATATCCAAGCTCAGAGCCTTATGGTTTCAGAGAAGAATTTTGAAGTTTTTTTCCATTACATGTCAATGGGAGCTAATGAGCCCTGGAGCATGGCTATTTTGGACCCCAGGGGCATGAATGGCAGGATTTATTTTGCATTGCTACATATTAAATATCTGAGCTATGTGCTTTCTGGTTTCGGAGAAGAAGATTTTGAAGCTTTTTCCATTATAAGTCTATGGAAGATAAGGAGCCCCTGGGTGTGGCCAATTTGGACCCCAGGGGGCACGATTGGCAGGATTCATGTAGGGGACCACTTGACGATGCTACATACTAAATATCTAAGCTCTGGGCCTTGTGGTTTTAGAGAAGAAGATTTTTTAAGTTTTTCCCATTGTTAGTCTATGGGAGCTTTATGTTGCCATGGCAACAAGAGTTGCCATCTGATCTGCCCCAAAACATTATGCATCTTTTCCCCCTACCTGATAATGCTTCACATGAAATTTAATCATGATTGGTCTATTTGCTTTAAAGATATACTTATTTGAAAATGTGAACGGACGTTGGACGCTGAAGATTACCTCACATGAGCCTTCGGCTCAGGTGAGCTAATGAAATGCATGTCCAAATACAAAGAGATCTGTTGACCTTCTCCTCCCCTATAGCCAACCCTTACCACCCTTTAGTTTCTTCTCAAAGAATAATTTACCAAATGTAATACTTAAGAAGAGGACAAGACATTATTGTTATTATAATTATTATTATTCTTATCAAGGTAAAAGCCAAACATGAAGAAACCTTTACTTTTGATGTTTTTTTATCATTCATGAACATATTTTTTTCAAAATTCCCTGACTTTTCCCTGACTTTTGCTAAAATTTCAAAATTCCCTGACCCATTTCAAAATTCCCTGACAATTCCCTGACCTTGAAAAAATATTTTTTCCCTGACTTTTTCCCTGACCGTGGACACCCTGATGTGTGATCCCCGAATGCTCAGGCGGGACTGGGCGGATGCCCAGTCCCGCCAGAACCTTCGCTGCTCGCACACATGTAGTATAGAACTACACGAAGGTTCAGACCAAAAATTAGACATTTAGCTCCACTAGATGGCTTTAAAAACAAAAAAGTCAATTACGTGAATTTTGGTTACAATCAATCAACATTATTGCATGGTAAATTAGCGGAAATGTTGCCAATCATTCAATCATCTCAACGATCCTGGCACCGACAAACCAGCTGTAATGCGGTGTATACAAACACCGGATCGGACCGGATCGGGCCCAATTACCGGATCGGACCGGATCGGACCCAGATTTTACTATTATATTGAATTTTTTCTTTATTTTTTCTTTCTAGTTGTTATTTTTAATACTATTTAGTTTTTTTTAATAATGTGTGTGATGCTATTCCATTAGCGGATTCAATACTAACACTCCGTTTCCACTTTGCCTCACTCGCAGCATCATTTACATATATCAGTCAATCACTATATTAAGTGATCACTTGCAACATGATTTTCATATACCAGTCAATCACTAATTTTAAAATTATACTAATTAGAAGAAGAAAAAAATAGCTCATCATATCATTCAATTAGAAGTGATATGTGTTTTGGATGACACTTGACAGATTGATTGATAAGCTTTTTGAACTCTGTGTTTAATTACTGGTAATGTGATTCTTGCTCACGCAGTTACTCAATCAAAAAGAGTCACTCAATTGACAACCATCACATCGAATACCAATCTTGATATATAAAGACTTGGTTCTGTTGGTTATCATTGCATTTGCACTATCAAGCACCCACAATGTCTACATTCGCGCTATATGGAGATAGCTATATCAAACATCTTGGGAGATTTTGCCACTATGATCTTAAGGTAACTTTACTATGGCATATTGTTATAGATAGATAGATAGATAGATAGATAGATAGATAGATACTCGTTAGAACCGCTTCATTGAGCTGGCTCTAACGACCACCTACGGCATGTGTTTGCAGTAAAAATGAGCCATATATATCAGAATAGTGGGCATTTCGGAGATGTAAAAATGCAGGGGTGTGTTATCGTTAATATATGGGCTCCAAAGGATAACCCTAGAACATATTTAACCTTTGGTGTTTTACCGCATACTGCATGTACATTTTCTCTGTGCATGGCCCAAATGGACTAATACGATTGAGCTTTAACACCTACCAGATCATGTTTATTGTCGCTGCTAGGTAAATGGATTACCAGATTAACACAGGTGATCCACTTAACGAGTGAAAGATGTAATCACGTTAATGCTAATTGATATTTCAGAAGATAAAGGGAAAGACCGACGCCTTGAACTTAATTAGAACGATCAAAATTAAATTAAAAATAAAAAATATATATATAAAAATTCTGAACTTGTGAGAACCGCCTCAGCAAGGCAAGCCTAACGAGTACCAACAATCTATGTTTGTGAAAAAAAAAATAATAATGTATACTGAGGCAAACCCCAGTTTACTTTATAAAAGTAGGGGTTTGAAAAAGAGATTATATTTCTTCCATTTTTTCTCTCTTTCTCGTTTCCTAAAATTATAATAAAGATGTGGAAATTTCATTTCTATTGCAATGATGAAATAGGTAATAATATGTTGTTATATCCCATAGCGAAATCATGCCTTATATGAACATAATGAACCCTGCACGCATTTGAATTTAATGCGACGTCGGATTGCCGTGCATGTAGCCTAACGTGATGACCTTAATGCAACAGCACATCAACGTCGGTGCAACTTCACATCTAAGTCGACGGAACTTAATAGTGTTGCGCCGACGTTGATATGTATTTGCCCTACCGGCGAGTGCCATCTCTGAAATTTTAAATAAAGTTGATTAAATTACTATCATTTTCATCTTTTTTTAGGTTCCCGGTGAGGCCCGATTCTTCACTTCCTCGTTGTTGAGGAGCCCGCATGGGTAGGAGCGGTCATTTTTTTATCTCTTTTTTTATGACAACTTCTATGCAACGTCGCATCGACGTCAAGGCAAGGTGCTAACGTTGCCTCGACGTCGATACGACGTTGCCTTTTTGTTTTGAGCACGTTGGGTAGAAAGTCGAAAATAAAAGAAAAGGTAAAGAAGTGGCGCGCATGCCGATCCTCGTTGTTGAGGAGCCCGCATGGGTAGGAGCGGTCATTTTTTTATCTCTTTTTTTTTTATGACAACTTCTATGCAACGTCGCATCGACGTCAAGGCAAGGTGCTAACGTTGCCTCGACGTCGATACGACGTTGCCTTTTTGTTTTGAGTACGTTGGGTAGAAAGTCGAAAATAAAAGAAAAGGTTTTGAGTACGTTGGGTAGAAAGTCGAAAATAAAAGAAAAGGTAAAGAAGTGGCGCGCATGCCGATCCTCGTTGTTGAGGAGCCCGCATGGGTAGGAGCGGTCATTTTTTTATCTCTTTTTTTATGACAACTTCTATGCAACGTCGCATCGACGTCAAGGCAAGGTGCTAACGTTGCCTCGACGTCGATACGACGTTGCCTTTTTGTTTTGAGCACGTTGGGTAGAAAGTCGAAAATAAAAGAAAAGGTAAAGAAGTGGCGCGCATGCCGATCCTCGTTGTTGAGGAGCCCGCATGGGTAGGAGCGGTCATTTTTTTATCTCTTTTTTTATGACAACTTCAATGCAGCGTCGCATCGACGTCGACGCAATATGCTAACTTTACATCGACGTTGTTACAACGTTTCAGCACACTGGAAAGAGAGCCCGAATTTTTTTTGTATTTTTGTATGCAACGTCGCACCAACGTCGAAACAATGTGCCATCGTTGCATTGACGTTGATATGACGGTTTTTCGGTTAGAAAATCGAAAATAAAAAAGGAGTAAAAAGGTGGCGCGCATGCCGATCTTCGTTGTTGAAGAGCCTGCATGGGTAGGAGCGGTCATTTTTTCTCTTTCTTTATTTTCAGCATCCCATGTCTGTTTGTAGTTCCTTTCTCTTTCCATTTGTCTGTAAGGATCTGAAATCATTCAGTAAATGTACTTTTTATTGATTGTAAATACCAGGAGAGCAAATGGACACATGACTTCTATGCAACGTAGCACTGACTTCGATGCAATGTATTAACGTTGCGTCGACGTTGATACGACGTTGCATATTTGTTGTGTGAACGTTACATCAAATGTATATATGTTTTTATTGATTGTAAATACCAGGACAGCAAATGGACACATGACTTCTATGCAACGTAGCACTGACTTCGATGCAATGTATTAACGTTGCGTCGACGTTGATACGGCGTTGCATATTTGTTGTGTGCACGTTACATCAAATGTATATATGTTTTTAGTACACATAAACTATGTTATAATAAAAAATTGATTCAAACTTATATGGTCGTTTATTTGTCATGTTTTAAAAAACCTGTATTGCAAGTGCTCATTGTAAATGATACGAACCTAGCGTCGCCATCATAACGACAACACGCCTGTGCACATAAATGTATATGGAACAATTTCAGTCAGTTACGGCCCCCACATCCACCCCTACATAAAGGGCAGATTTTTTTTTTGTTTGGTCTGCTCAGAATATTGATTGTGGGTACTCCCCAGAACCGCCTCGTCAAAGAATATACCAAGCCATGGGCCATTGATTTGTTGCTAGATCATGTCATGCTTTAGAATCGGTAAAGTCAACATACAATGCCATATCGACGTCGGGCCGACGTCTGGTGTTGGCCGACGGTGATACGACATAATAACGTATCGCTGTCGGTCCGACGTTGTCCCGCTGTTTGATGCTGACTTGTCATCCGAACAAAATGCAAATGCTATAGACTCCTAGCATAGCCTACATTGGCCGTTTGGCTATAATGATATAGGTGGAGTTATGTTTGGTCCGTTTTTTTTTTATTGGAATGAAAGTGTGAGGTAAAAATAGTTTTGTATGCTGTAAAACTCTTCCAATTGTGCATAAGGAATAAAACATCGAAGAAAAAATGACCATAGCACTGAAAACCGGGTCCGATCCGGTCCGATCCGGTAATTGGGCCCGATCCGGTGTTTGTATACACCCGCTGTAATGCTAACCCAGAAACCCTGAGCGCCAAGGGGATAAGCTATTTACTACCAATGTTTAAGTCTCGGCAGAGTATCGAACCCACAACCTCCCTATCTGCAGGCGGATGCTCAACCATAGCTGAGCTATTGCGGGCAGTTTAATACCTCCATTACGAAATGATAAATGCTATATGATCATGTAATCTGATTAGGGTCTAAATTGCTAAAATCTGACCATATAGGTTCAGTCTGATCTAATAGGCCTGCTCTGCTTTGCTGACAGTGACAGTCACGTGAGTGGTAGGTTCAAATCTTGATTCAGCCTCACCACAGTATGGGAGCGGATGTGAACGGGTATTTGCGATTGAAAAAAAAATCCCAGATCAAACAAAAAAAAAATGCCCAAAGTACCATGTTGGAGTTAGCGCTATCACATTGTTATAGGGAGATAAATCAAATACCATGACATCTAGAATCGTGGTTCTTGCGAATCACATGCTACACCATCCTTCAAGTGACTGATTGTCCACTGTACAAATCGCAAGTCTTGTTCAATCGCAAATGTTCGTTCACTTCTGATCTGATCTGAATTATTACTGGTGACACGTCAAATGACATCCATTCACCAGGACCTGTGAATAGGGAAGTTAGTCCCTAGCTCTCACCAAAGAAGTAAACTGAGCTACACTGTCCTTTGCACCTTCGGCGGATGAAACAATTGAATCCGGAAGGGCATTCCAATCTCTTCCGCTCCCATACTGTGCTCACAGAGCCGGGTGATGCTTGGTCGTTGCAGGACTAGACGCTCCCCCTAGCCTGACAAGGTACTGACCTAAAGAAGTGCCCCAAATACGATTGAAAACATACTTTACCTCAAAGGATTCTGAATTCTTCAGGTCGATACTACAATGGGCCACCATAACGCTACCATCCTTTCCAGTGGGAGGATGGTGTAGCTCTAAAACTTGATTTATCGTTTTCTTGTGAGGAACGAGCTCAAAACAAGTTTTAGGTGCCGACAAATGCTCACATTTCTTATATTTCAATGCAAGAAGTGAAATCGTGCCCAACTGCGCTGCCATTTTGAGAGTAGTAAACACCGAAACGCTCGGAAACTGACCGAATTAGAACAAATAAACCGCAACCGCTCGTGCAGTTCCGAGTCGTTTCGCCCCGCGATTTTTTTTTTTGGCAATAAAAAATTTAGGGTCGGGCCTAAAACTTAGGTAGGGTCGGGAAACCGGAAACACACCTTTTTTTTTTTTGGCCTAACGAAGTTGTTAGTTAATGTATCGTTAAAACTTTGATCATTAATGGCAAATATGCTGAAATTTTTGATGAAAAAATGTGAGCAGCTTTTGCAAGTGCAAAAGCTGCTCACATTTATTCAGCAAAAATACCAAAATTTTTGATATTGTACTTTCTAGAACACTGAACAGTATGACCACTAACGAGCTCATTAACCTAACGATGCCTTGAAGAACTGGAATTTAAATGACAAAGCATGTTGGTGCTTCTCCTTCAGCAGTCTGAACTTTACAATGTCATTAGTTAATACAGTAAAATTCCTATATTTAAGACCACCTTTGGGACTGTTCAAAAGTGGTCTTCAAGACCACTTTTGAACAGTCCCAAAGGTGGTCTCTGACCAGAGGACACGGTATGCAGAAAACACAAAGAAAGAATATAACTGAAACTTTCTAAATAAGCTTTTTAAAGCAGAATATGTTTCAATTTTTTATGGTCTTAATAGCTGAATTTTAATGTATACTATTAAAACTTTGATCATCCAATTAGAAGCCTCTGTGGTGTAGTGGATAAGCCACTTGCCTCATAAACCAGGGGTCATGGGTTTGGTCCCGCGCTTCCCCAGACTTTCGGATGAGTCTTTAAACCGAGGTCCCATCTCCGTATGACCTTAGCCGTTGGTGGGACGTAAAACTCAACAACACAATTGATGATCCAATTTGGCAAAGATGCTAATATTTTTTGCTGAAAAATGTGAGCAGCTTTTTTCAGCAAAAATCATATTAAATTAGCAATTGAACTTTCTAAAACAGTTAACAATTTCAGCACTAACAATCTTGTTAAGCCAACAATGCTTTGAACAACTCGACCCTGATCCATACGTTCACGGCTACTATGATGAGACTGCTCAAAAAGAAGCAGTAGCAGTCAGGCATTGCGAAAACACGCCTATACAAATACATTGCAAATTTTACCCGCGAAAAATGGAAATTTTCAGATGAAAAATTGTGATAGAAAAATTGTGATATTTTTCTTATTTCTGCTCGAAACATAGATTGTCGATACTCGTTAGAACCACCTCCGCGAGGCGGTTCTAAAGAGTACCCACAATCTCTGTTTTTGATTAGAAATACGCAAAAATAATGTATACCCTGCAAACCCCAGTTTTACTATATAAAAGTGGAGTTAATGGGGTCAAAATTGTATAGACGTGTTTTGTGATGCATGCTGCTCATTAAGGAGCTTTTTGATCAGGCTGCTCTGATCAGGCTGTTCATTAAGGAGCTTTTTGGGTCCAAGCACATTTTACAACTATGGCAGTAAACAGCAATAAAAAAACAACAAAAAAAAAACACAATGTTACATGTAAAATATTTAATTCTTTCAAATGCATGTGTTTTGAAACCAACTTTACAAATGCTTGAATCAACTATTATACAAATCAGAAATACCACATAAATTTGCACCATATATACACACACAGTTTACTTGTCATGCTCTAAAGTTTGGGAACAAGATAACATACAAAATGTATAAAATGACAATTGTAATGCACTTGAAAATAAAACGTGATATGGAAATGGATAACATGAAAATTTTTCAACAGTATACTCTGCAACAGGGCTTGAGAAAATGTCGGTTTGCCGGTTCTGGACCGATTTTGGTTTCCTTAAACCGATTTTGACTTCAGAAGAAGTGATTGCAATATATCGTAATGATCCTACTTATTGGGACAGACAGGCCTAAGCAAACAGTGCAGACCCAGATCAGACTGCTCCTGAAGGAGCAGTCTGATCAGGGTCTGCACTGTTTGGCACTCGGTCTGTATTTTTTTACTCATTACTGGAGATTTTGTATGATTTGAGGTTTTATGTCCCCCGTCAACACTGTATAGGTCATTTTGGAGACGTCGCTTCCAATTTTGTGGGACTTTTACCCGACATTGAGATGAAATGACATCTCAAGCCCTGTCGCCCAATGAAACCAATAGGGTTTACAAGCATGGGCGGTCTGACTCGCACTGCTTGACCTGGGCAGGCTTAGATCCTCTAAGCGGTTTACCAGTACTTGTGTACGGTCGGTTTCGGCTCTACATGGAAGCATCATGCAGCCCATCTATTTCTTCAAGCCCCCATTGGTGGAGGCGGAACTGGATTGGAGAACAATGTTGTTAAACTTTTAGGAGAATTACAGCAAGTGTTCAAGATGTCCCAATTTATACGATTTTTACGGTACATGTACTATCAGAAACATAATTTCACTGCGTAACATCACTTTTTCATTTGATGATGTTTTTTTTGCAGCTAAAAGTACTTGTGGTTTTATGCAAACAGAAATTTATTAACAAAACAAATTTTCCGTATTTACCCTAATATTTGGGCACCTCAACTCCATACCCTACTTAAGGGGAATGGGAACACCTGGCAGATTTTTCTGCCATTTTTCAAAGGAAGACAACTTTCGGGACTTCCAGTATGCTTTTCTGTAAGCCCTTTTCCACTGAAAAAGGGGTCTACTGTTAAAGGAAAGAATTTGCTCCAGAATTCTTTCCTTTAAGAGTTGACCCTATTGACATGTGAGACAAAAATACTTTAGCAGGAGTTGTTTCCCCTGAATGTATGCCCATTCCCCTTAAACTGACATTTGAACAAGTAAAATCTACTGCCCGAGGTTGTGTCTAAAAAAAGCTGCATTCTACTACCCGATGTTGTGTCTAAAAATAGCTGGACGAGTGCCAGAGAATCGCGGTTCTAACCAGCACTCACAATCTATATTAGGACCAGGAATAAGAAAAATATCAAACATTTTCACCTGAAAAATGTTTTTTCTAAAGATAAGATAGACACCATTTTAGCGCATGGGTGTGCTATGGTATGGAATGGATGTCTCTTGAAGCAAATTAAGGGGAATGGGAACACCTTCAGGGGAGGCAACTCTTGCAAAAGTATTTAAGTCTTCCATGGCAATAGGGGTCAACTCTTAAAGGAAAGAATTTGCTCCTCAGGAGCAAATTCTTTCCTTTAAGAGTAGACCCCTTTTTTGGGTGGGACTGAGCCTATAGGGAAGTGGACAGGAAGTCCCGAAAGTTGTCTCCATTTGAAAAATGGTGGAAAAATGTGCTAAATGTTCCCATTCCCCTTAAGCTGCTTCCTGCAGACAAGATGGTTTTGGGTTTTCTGCTTGACTGTTTGTCAATCGACCTAAAGTTAGAAAACACAGAAGCTTTTCTGTGCTGATGTCCACCTGACATATTGGTAGAAAATCATGTAGCAGATTTTTATAGAAAACAGCCATGCTTATCTTATCGTTAAGAGGTCAGTGTGTTGCGTAAGAGAGTTATCTATAGAATCTTGACTGGTATTGTGTTATGTTTGTTTAGCAGCGCGAGTCATATTGATGTGAGGTCAGTTTTTGTTTGATTTGAGGTTTAACGTCCCTGTCAACACTGTAAAGGTCATTCTGGAGACGTTGCTTCCAATTTTGTGGGACTTTTACCCGACTTTTAGATGAAATATTAGAATACAAGACTATGACTATGGACTCGAGTTGTGCATTTTCAACCCGGAACCAAGGCCAAGCCTTTAGCTAAGAAGTCATTCCATTCAAATTGTCGTTTCAACGGGTTTTGCCATTCATTGTTTGATTTGATTTGAGGTTTAACGTCCCCGTCAACACTGTAAAGGTCATTTTGGAGACGTTGCTTCCAATTTCTGGGACTTTTACCCGACATTAAGATGAAATGACATCTCAAGCCCTGTCGCCCAATGAAACCAATAGGGTTTATTAGCATGGACGATCTGCCTCGCACCGCGGTTCCTGGACAGGCTTAGATCCTCTTAGCGGCTTACCAGTACTAGTGTGCGGGCCGGATTCAGAGTGTAACGTAAGTGTAGAGTGTAACATAAGAGTGTTATCTATAGAATCTGGACTTGAATTTGTGTTGAGTTTGGCAAACAGTATGGACCCAGATTAAATTCCACAAAATACTGATCAGGGTCTACACTGTTTGCCTAAAGTACAGGAATTTAAGGGGTAAATGTGACAGCCGAAGTCCCGGTTCATGAACATTTTTCCAACATGCAGAGACAATCGACCCACCAGTGCTGTCACTGCTTTGATCTGATAGGCACTGCACCTAATCTCCAAAGACAGATTTTCCTTCGAAGCAGGTATTGTTATACTGCAAAGAAATTTGCAGGCTTTTGATTGGACAGCACAAGAGCAATTATTTTCCATATACCCCGTGAGTAAAAATATATTACCCTCTTGTGCTTGCCTTCGCTCGATTGCCATGGCTGCCATATTGGATCTACTGCATAGCTGATAAGAAACTAGAAATGCGTCCATAGGACACAAATGCCCCCGCCTGAAAATATGTCTATAATCGTATTAATCCATAGAAAGTTATTGATGGTGATAAAGTTTTGGACGCTTTGTTGACATTTTACCTCTAAGTATGACTTTGACCTTGGAGGTATGGAACTGCGTTTTGTGCTTGACACATTGTCTCATGATGGTAAAGTAATTTCAAAATCCATACAGAAATAAGAAAGTCAATGACCGTGTTTACGGCCCCCGCCCATCAGGGCTTGAAGAAATTGATGGGCTGCATGATGCTTCCACGCAGAGCTGAAACCGACCCGCACATGAGTACTGGTAAACCGCTTAGATGATCTAAGCCTGCCCAGGCAAAGCGGTGCGAGAGTTGGACCGTCCATGCTTACTAACCGTATTGGTTTCATTGGGCGGCAGGGCTTGAGATGTCATTTCCTCTCAATGTCGGGTAAAAGTCCCACAAAATTGGAAGCAACGTCTCCAAAATTACCTATACAGTGCTGACGGGGAAGTTAAACCTCTAATCAATCAAACAAACAAACAAACAAAACATTGACTGTGTTTAAGTTTCAGGCCCTTTTTTTACCTTTAACCTCTAAATACGACTTTGACCTTGGAGGTACGGACCTGAGATTGGCGTGAGACACATTGTCTGATGATGGTGAACATTTCTACCAAGTAATTTTAAAATCCATCCAGAAATAAAGTTATTGACCGTTTTTAGGTTTCAGACCCTTTTTTTTTACCACTGCCCTCTAAGTACAACCTTGTCATTGGCAGTACTGACCTGGGTTTTGTGAGCAACACATCATGACATTATGGTGAACATTTCTGCCAAGTAATTTCAAAATCCATCAAGAAATAAGTAAGTTATTGACTGTGTTTAAGTTTCGGACCCTTTTTTTGACCATTGACCTCTAAGTACGACCTTGACCTTAGAGGTACGGGCCCGGGTTTTGCATGCGACATCATCTCATGATGGTTAACATTTGTGCAAAATCATTTCAAAATCCATCTAGAAATAAGAAAGTTATTGACCGTGTTTACATTTCGGACGTAGGGACAAACGAAGGGATGGACGGACGGACAGGGGCAACACTATATGCCCTTTCCAACATTCTTCGAATGGCGGGGCCATTATAAAAGCACCATACTTATTTCCATCAATGGAAAATTTTGACCATTTTTATTTCTTTCGTTATCTTATTTCACTGTTTTCTGTTGTAAAACTCATTCTATCATGCCATGAACATTTTTCCACTGAGCAACGTTATCAACGTAACGTTATTTTATGGCGAGATCGATGAAGTAACATGTAATTCTCACGACATCCACTACAAAAGAATTGTTGAACCGTGAAAACACTTTGCAGTATAACAAATTCGTTATTTTGATCCTTGACGGGGAACATGGGATCATATTCCCCGCCCTGAAAGCCATATTTGCCCTCGCCAAACGGCTCGGACAAATATCATTCTTGCACACCAGACAAGGAAATCCGTGATTTTACCCTGGGATAGAAATTAATGTTCTGACCCTGGTGTTCAGACCCCAAATCGATTATAATCGCGTGTTTGATAAATGCACTGGTTGATTACAACCTCATGCGCGGCGTCGTCATGCGTGACGTCACTAAACATTCCTGTTGTGTCATAACAAAACGGCGGACGTCGGTAACCGAAGTGACAGCAGCATTAAAAATTCGCAACAGAAATGGAAGGTATGCAAGAAAAAGAATCCAATATGGGTGTGAGGGGTGGATAGAAAAATCCGTCCCTCGGGATCACTGTCCGGCATCACTCGGCAAGCCTCGTGATGCCGGACAGTGTCCCTCGGGACGGATTTTTCAATCCACCCCTCACACCCATATAAGATTCTTATATTCTCAGGCGGGGAAGATGATCCCATGTTCCCCGTCAAGAATCAAAATAGCTTACAGTAGAACTTCGATGGCTCGAACACCGATGGCTCGTTTACCATGGCTGTGTCGAACCCATTCTTGAGCCCCTAGCGAAATCCTCTACATAAGACATAGTGGGGGATAATAAAAGAGAATTTAGTCTTTTAGCTAGCAAATGTATGCTATGTGTACTCATTAGAATCGCCTCGATGAGGCGATTCTAATGAGTACACACAGCATACATTTACATTATAGAACACCGAAAAGATGTCTAAAAATATCTCGTTATGCCTCCTGACAGTAACCTCAGTGGCTCGAACTACCCCTGTCTCGAACAGATTTTCGAGGTCCCAAAGGTGTTCGAGCCATTGAAGTTCGACTGTATATTAATTCCATGCACCAGCTTGATAGTGATAACATTAACCCTTATCCTGCTGAATACAATAACCCATATCTATGGAAACAGTGTAGATCCAGATCAAAAATGATTTTGGCGTCTAAAGAAGCCATCTGATCAGGATACACTGTTAGTCATGCAGTTTGTGTATTGATCAAATGTATTATGTCAAGTAATATGATTGGTTGATAGCCAGCTATGGGTGTGTGTGTATGTTTTGAGTTTTACGTCCAACCAACAGCTAAGGTCATAAGGAGACAGGACCTCAGTTTAAAGACCCATCCAAAAGTCTGGATAAGCCCAGGGTCGAACCCAAGACTCTGGTTTATGAGGTGAGTAGCATAACCACTACGCCACGGAGGCTACTAGCAAATGGTGTGGCTTAATTAATGTATGCAGCAGGATAAGGATTAACAGTTTTTTGCATTGGTATTGGTGATATCAAAGGACACAAGCTTGAGAGGATGCTCTGATATCCAAACGAGGATAATGTTCACCCATATCAGTGCAATAAATAGTGGATCTTATATGAGTGCTCATGTATTATTGTATTTATTAAATGAGTCGGGGGAAAAGGGATAAAATGCTAGGCTTTGCCGAGCATTTTATTCCTTTTCCTCAACGAGGTTTATAAATTCAATAATACACAGACACAAATGCAAGATTCTATTAATAGTATGACATTTAAAACGCATTTAATTCACGATTTTTGACAAAAATGTCAATATTCCACCATTAGTAAATGTGACGTTGTTAAGAACGTTCTATGTGTAACATTACAGAGTGTATCTAACTAATTTGCACATTTAATCCACTAGTGGATTATCAAATTTATTACATGGCGTAATTACATTCTCAGACACAACGTCATATGATAAACCCTTTTATCATACATTTAGTATAAAATACTTAGTTTTTGAATATGCGATACGAACGTGACACCAATGCACGTATCACGCTTGCACGTGCTGCCATATCGCATGGGCTTTATCATACCCCAAAAATCCATATCACAACCCTTTATCGCACCCCTAAGCCTTTATCATACCTCTGACGTCACCCTATTCGGAACACGCGGCGTTCTTCCTTGTGCGGCATTTCTCATTTGTTGTTCAGGACGCCATTTGCAATATTTTCGTCTGTTCGAACTGTTTGGCAAAAACAAAAAAAACATAGCACGGGGCCGCGAATACGAGAGGAAAATGGGCGAAAGAACGATGCAGTGGATTGCTGACAGACTTTGGTGTCTTTTATGGATGGAGTAAGTTAATTGTATCAATTCCTGATCTTTGTTTTACTTCTATTTTGGATCTCTTTAATTACATAGCTAGACCGAAGATAATGAGATTCTCGTTGTAACTTTGGTATTAGGCAGATGCAATTAATACAATTTATTTTGAACATTTTTTTTTAAAAGTGAAATGTATGATAAATAGATTATGCCCTCGGGCTGATATGGGAGTCTTGGGCTGATATGGGGTATGATATGAAAAATGCCATATGATAATCTCTATATATTACATGCATAACCAAGAAATACCATGATTTCTCGATTTAAAAATAACAATCACCTCTGGCCTCGGAAGATTTATTTCCTCTTATGAACTATTTCCCTATAGCCTGACCTACTTTTCCAAAGCAATCCTTATATTTAGAGGCGGGAAAGTTAATTCACATGAAAGCTTTGTACTTGATATCATGTCAACGGCGGCGTCTCAGATGATGTTAACACAGAGCTGAATCCGGCCCGCACACTAGTACTGGCAAACCGCTTAGAGGATCTAAGCCTGTCCAGGAACTGCGGGGCGAGGCGGACCGTCCATGCTAATAAACCCTATTGGTTTCATTGGGCGACAGGGCTTGAGATGTCATTTCATCTCAGTGGTGGGTAAAAGTCCCACAAAATTGGAAGCAACGTCTCCAAAATGTCCTTTACAGTGTTGACGGGGACGATAAACCTCAAATCAAACAAACAAAACTGAATAAGGCTTAAGTTTGGTTACTGTATTCTCGCATTTTTACTTTTAGTTCTCCTATTTTCATTCAGTACAACAGAAAGCGCTTTCAAGATGGCTTCTACACATTTTTTGTTTCAGTCAGCTTTATGTGTCACTGCACCCACTACTGTTTGCATGGACTGTTTGTTAACCCTTGTCCTGCTGAGCCTGGATATGTCTTATCTATCAAACAATGAAGATCCAGATCTGATCAGGTCCTTCATTGTTTGTCATTCAGCTCATGAATTTGAAGCAATTTGCATCAAGTTATCTGATTGGTTGATAATCAGTAGTGGGTGTGGCACATATAACTATTCAGCATGTCATGGGTTAAGAGCAAAGTGTACTAAGAATTAGATGAAAAGTATTAAAATGCATGTAATATACTATTTATTGACGCAGACCATTTTAAATATGAGCCCCGCCAAGCGAATTTGTGTCTTCGAGCATTCCGTCATGACAAATTTAACTGCGCATGCCCAGCCATTCAGAGCGGCCAGGGATATGGCTTTCTGTCTGAAGGTTCCTCTTGAGTCACTGCTTGTATGAGCGAGCAGCGAAGGTTCCGGCGAGGCTGCGCAGCAGATGCGGAGGCTCGCCTGAACCTTCGCTGCTCGCATAGGCGATAAGTACCAAAATTGCTTGACGGGGCCCATATGATTTATAAACCTAGGGAAGTTGAACATCCGATAAAGAAATGAGTGTGCAAGCACTCATTTCTTTATTGGATATTCAATCTCCCTCGATTTCTAAATCCCATATTTAAAATAGACTGAGAAATAAACTCTATTTATTATATAGCTATAAATTGTTTGTATCAGTAACCAGAAGTTTTAGCCTCAAAACCTGCATTTTAAGTAAACATGCAATACCAAATAAATGTGCTAATATCGAATGATAATTCCATTTCTCTATCATTATATACATTTCGAGCCATTTGATTGGTTAAAATATAAGTTTTATTTTTCGATTAATTCCATGATCAAGTATCTTATAATCATTTCACACATTCAATTCCTGCCTGGGTAGGCAACATTCTTTCGTGGAAATTGATCATGAAATCTTTTCTACGGTCATTCTCTCCCTTCCACTGATTCAAGAACGGCAGTTGTCAGTTTCTGGCGAAAGAATGTGCACTGTACTGGTTAACCGCTTACATATAAGTCTGCCCAGGAGCAGTGTGGATAGGTAAACTGACCGGCTCAAAAATGACCTAAATAGTGTTGACTTGGCCGTTAAACTCCAGTACAACCAAACATCATTTCACACAGTGACTGGTTGTAATATAACGTGAGGTCAAAGAGCATGTTAAGAATCTGTACGTTACATCATTTATATGAAGTGACATCAACAGTGTTCGGTTAAACGATGGAGAACTATTGAAAATGTAAATGTTAGAAGACAAATAAACTTGACCTTTTTTCGCTTGGGTTTCTTTCAAAGATGGCAGCTGCTAATGGAATAATTATTCCACCGTAGCCAATTGTAAATTAATTCTTTTGAAAGAATTCCTAAAATAAAATTGGAATTATAAGGAATGAATTATCATTTTTGTGGATTTTATGAGGACTGTTCAAATATGAATGCAAGTAGAACGCTTTCTCATGCACTAATGCGAAAATCACCTGGAAATAAATATCACAGCGTAGAAAAACATTTTACCTATACATTGATACAAAACCTGTTAAAATCCGTTCACTTTAGCCATGTATATCTTTCGATAAACACTGTCTACTCTTGTATAATAATACAAAACATGGTTGGAGAAGGTCAGAGTACGCTGTTGAAATACGGTCCTATATTAAGAATCGTTGTATTCTTGGTATACGGTGCAAAGACATTTTTGATGAAATATGTTCGGTTTATGGGCATAATGAAATGTCTTTTCCGACAGTTGTTCGTTGGTGTAAGAAATTCAGCTGTGGGCTAGGCTCAACAGAAGATGCACCATATGATCGTCGGCCGAAAAGAGCAACATCTGCCAAGATGGTTGCTAGAGTGAAAGAAATAGTTGCTACCGATGCACGATACACCACTAGGCAAATAGCTAGTATGGTTGGCATCTCATTAGGAGCAGCTCATACAATATTGAAACGGGATTTGAAAATGAGTAAGATCTGTGCTAGATGGATTCCCCATCTGTTGACAGATGAGCAGAAAAAGACACGCGTTCAGTGCGCCAAGAAGTTGCTTAAAAAGTTTCCAAATTACAATGCACTGTCTTTCGCTAATGTCGTCACAGGTGACGAGACATGGGTTCACTTCTTTGAGCCAAAACGAAAGATTCAGAACAAAATATGGGCGACAAAGTATTGCAAAAGACCATGCATTGCAGAGCGGACCATGAGCGTCAAGAAGGTAATGTATGCCTTATTCTTTTCAAATCAGGACCCTGCTATTCAGGTTGCTGTGCCTAAAGGCAAATCTGTAAATGTGAAGTTTTACAAGAATAAAGTTCTTCGAAAATTGAAGAAATATTTCAAAGAACAAACACCCGCAACTGGTTTGGCCAATGTCAGATTGCTACATGACAATACGTCATCGCACAAGGCGTTCATTGTGCAAGACTATCTGAAGCAGGAAAAGGTTGTTGAACTCCCTCACCCCCCCCAACCCCGTATTCCCCTGGCCTTGCCCCGTGTGACTTTTTTTTTGTTCCCGCGGCTGAAAAAATACCTTTCTGGTCGAAAATTTGTACAGCGCAAACACCTCGGTTCTGCAATATTCCAGTGCCTTCATAGTATACCTCGAAAAGACTACCAAAATGCATTCAATGATTGGATCAGAAGACTGAAAGTTTGTATACCTGTTAAAAGGGAACACTTTGAGGGGACAAAATAAATTTTTCTTCGAAATCTATCTCAGAATCATTTTTATGTGCTTAGTTGCATTCATATTTGAACAGTCCTCGTATCGATGTGTATCCACAGAAATGAAATTCATTCCTATGATATCAGCAAGCATGTTCCTTGGATTTTGTTGCATATTTCTAATCAGTAAATATTTATAGCTATATAATAATACAGTCAACCCTCTTTATACCGACAGTCTTTATAACGGCAAAACTTGTTATAACGGCAATTTCAATGGAATGATTACTTTGCTGAAGGCTTAGCCTCGGTTCCGAGCAACGTGGGCTTCCCTCGTGTTGGAAATGCACAGATCGAATCCATAGCCATGAAAGGGTCTTGTAATCTAATACTCCAAGAAACAAATGTTCTAGAGATTTGTTAGAATCGCCTCACCGAGGCGATTCTAACAAATGTCTATAACATTTGTTTTTTGGAGCAATAATGGAGAAAAAGCCTTTTATTACCTATCATACTCCTAAGAGTGATTCTTTATAATGGCAAATTCTTTATAATGGAGCAATAATAGGGAAGAAATATTGTCTTTATAAAGAGGGTCCTCTGTATACAAGTATAACAATAAAAGTTGCCTGATCATCAAAATTTTAAACTTTTAGCTAAAAGAGCCATCAGAGCCTGATCTTCATTCCCTTTAGCTTGAGTCAATGCACTGATAACATCATGGCGAGGAAATCCTTTTTCCACTAATCGTTTAATGACTTGTTCCGAGAAAGACGGCCTAGTTCCTGAGCCGCTTGCACCTGACTGTGATGAACTGTTCGTGACAGACCCTGAGCTTGCGCTTCCGTTCGCGCTTTCACTTTTGCTTTGAGCTTTTTGGTCTGGTTTTACGTTTCCTGAAAAAGAATGTCCGGAAAACTTTAAAAATCTCTGCCCAGTTGTTCAAGATTAATGAGGTCACAAGTTAACATTTTAACCCATTGTATACTAGTGAACTCTTCCATTGCTATCATATTATGTTGGGCAAGTCTATTTGTCATATAAGGGGTGTCAGGCCTATTTTTTCGTTTTTATTCTATTTTTATGGAAATTCAGTTCCGCGGTGTCTGATCTGGGCCTTCACTGTTTGCCAAGGTACAATGGGTTAAACCTCCTGATACTGTATTGTTACGAGCCAAGCGTAGCAGAAAGAAAAAGCAAACAAGCCTTTTGGAAAATTTTAACAAAATTTATTTACAAGTTAACTTTAACCTGTAGAAGTAAGAAAATTAAATGTACTTAGCTCTGTTATGAAATATCCTGAATGAATCTATTTTCCTTGATCCCACAGAATTCACAGTCCAAAATGAAAAGTAATATCCTTTAACAATCCAACACAGAATTTAGAAATAACTTTTCTTAAATGCCCAAACATCAAACTCCAAAGTCTGACTCAATGAGAAAAATCAAGCTCTTTTATAGACCCTAAGATTTCTCTAGAACATTCCAGAGGGCTGTGGAATAAGATGAGGTAATTTTCTAAAAATAATGCAACCCAGAACTTTCTGGAAGGTTCTGAAGTACTTTCCCTTGTAAACATGTTGTTTACAAAAATGAAATTAATCTGTGACTCAGTTTTCTAGAATCTTCTATAAGAAGATTAACAAGATATTTATAGCACTATTAGGTCACAGTGGGGTGCAAGTGGGAATCAGAAAAATAAATTCTTATGCATAACACTCCCCCTCTTCGAGGAAAAGAAAGATTTATGTAATAAAGCTTTCTTTTGCTTTAAGAATAATAAAATATTGAGCATAGCATATAAAATTACATGTATCTACAATCCACTTTAGTAGGAAAGAAAAACACAACTCCTGACACTGCTCAAACTCTTGAAAAGGCATCAGGGATAATGTTATCTCTCCCTCTGATATGTCTTATGTCTAAATTATACTCTTGTAGCATAAGACTCCACCTGAGCAACCGCTGATTTTTGTTTTTCATTTTATGTATGAAAGTCAGTGGATTGTGATCACTGAAAACAACAATCGGTGCAGTAGTAGGGGTAAGATAAACTTCGAAATGTTGCAGAGCAAGAATCAGAGACAAGCACTCTTTCTCTATGGTAGAGTAATTTCTCTGATGCTTATTAAACTTCTTGGAAAAGTAGCAAACTGGATGATCCACACCATTTTCATCTTCCTGCAACAAAACACTACCTGCACCTACGTCACTAGCATCTACAGCTAGCTTAAACTCCTTTTCAAAGTTTGGTGCTAAGAGAACTGGTTCACTCTTGAGTATGGCTTTAAGTTTATCAAAAGCATTTTGGCATATTGCATTCCAATGGAATTTTGTTCTTTTGCTGAGCAAATTTGTCAAAGGCTCAGCAATGACAGAGAAATTATTACAGAACTTTCTGTAATAACCAGCCATACCAAGAAATCGCATCAGCTGTCTTTTGCACGTGGGTACGGGAAAATTTGAGATAACCTCAACTTTAGCATCAATGGGTTTCACATGACCTTGACCTACAACATGACCTAGAAATGTCAAACTTGCATGGCAGAATTCACTTTTAGCAAGATTGATTGTCAATTTGGCATTACTCAGTCTATCAAAGAATGCTCGAATAGTCCCAAGATGTTGATTCCACTGGTCGTTGTATATGATAGCATCATCGATATAAGCACTGCAGCCTTCCAGCCCCGCAATTACCATGTTTATTAAGCGCTGAAATGTTGCCGGAGAGTTTTTCGTTCCAAATGGCATAACTTTATAGTTAAATAATCCGTCTGGTGTTGTGAATGCCAAAACCTCCTTTGCTCTATCTGTGAGTGGAATTTGCCAAAATCCTTTCAGAAGGTCGAATTTCGTTATGTATTTGGCATTCCCGATGTTATCAATGCAGTCATCCATTCTTGGAATAGGAAAGCTATCTGTTTTACTTAAGGAATTAACTTTCCTAAAATCTGTACACATACGATATGTCCCATCAGGTTTTGGTACTAGAATACAAGGAGAACTCCATTCACTTTGGCTTGGTTCAATAAAGTCATTGTCTAAAAGATACTGAACTTCTTCTTTAAGATATTTTTGTTTCACAGGATTCATCCTGTATGGGTGTTGTTTTACAGGTTTGGACCCATTTATGTCCACATCGTGAAATATTTTGTCTGTCCGTGTTGGAATGTCAGGAAATAATTGTTCATATTCAAAAATCAGCTGTTTCAGTTCATTCCGCTGATTTGGCTCTAGATGTGACAGTTTCTGGTCAAGATTCCGTAGAATGTCAGAATTCTGAAGTTTTGATGATGTGGGATCCGACTTCACTGAATTAATGTCCTCACAGTCATTGTCACATGAATTAAGTGGAACAGAGCTAACTAGATTGACTGATGTTAAAGATGTATTGTCCCTATCTATGTATTCCTTAAGCATGTTAATATGACATAGCTGCTTTAGCTTGCGCCTCCCAGGAGTGTTTATTATGTAATTTACGTCACTGATCTTTTTGTCTACAGTGTATGGACCATAATACCTGGCCTGCAACGATTTTCCTGGAATAGGCAAAAGAGCTAGTACCTTATCACCTGGTTTAAAATTCCTTTCTTTTGTCCCTATGTCATATAGCTGTTTCATTTTCCTTTGGACTGACTGAAGATTGGTCCGAGCAGCCTCACAAGCTTTTGAAAGTCTAGTTTTGAAATCAGACACATACTGAAGTAAATTCAGGGAGGTGTCATCATTGGAGAGAAATTTCTCTTTGAGAAGTTTCAAAGGACCACGAACAGTATGGCCAAATACTAATTCAAATGGACTGAAGCCAAGAGATTCTTGCACAGATTCTCTAACAGCAAATAAAAGGAGATGGATGCCTTCATCCCAATCCTTCTCTGTGTCAAAGCAATATGATCTTATCATGTTTTTCAAGGTTTGGTGGAATCTTTCAAGGGCGCCTTGACTTTCAGGATGATAGGCTGATGACTTATACTGTACAATGCCAAGTTCATGCATTACTTGTTGAAATATTCCAGACATAAAATTTGAGCCTTGGTCTGACTGAATAGATTTAGGAAGCCCAACAAATGTGAAAAACTTCACTAAGGCCTTGACGATTGTCTTAGTTTTGATATTTCTTAGTGGAATGGCTTCAGGAAAACGTGTGGAAGCACACATAATAGTCAATAGATATTGACAACCAGACTTTGTTCTGGGCAAGGGACCCACACAGTCTATAATTATTCGACTGAAAGGTTCATCAAAAGCAGGTATAGGCTGCAAGTGAGCCTTAGGTATAGTCTGATTGGGTTTTCCTACCATTTGGCATGTATGGCAGGACCTACAATGCTGAGAAACATCTGATTTTAACCCAGGCCAGTAAAAATGATTAAGAATCTTGTGATAGGTTTTATTTACACCTAAATGTCCTGACATTGGAGTTTCATGTGCCAAGTTTAATATTTCAGGACGGTAAATCCGTGGAACCACTATCTGATGGTTGACAGTCCACTCGTCTTCTGCTGAGACGTCTGGTGGACGCCATTTTCTCATAAGAATGTCATTTTTGACATAATAACAGACTGGGACCTGAGATACTTCCTGCTCATCTAAGGCCCTTTGAAATAAAGGCGAAATTTCAGGATCCTTATGCTGTTCTATAGCTAGTTGAGACCCAGACATTATGTCATGGCCTAGATCTAAAGATGAGTTATTCTCATGAAAATCTGTCTGCTTATCAGGCAGGCTTGAAGACAGAGACCTTGTTATCTCGTCATTAAAAGACTGACCCAAAAAGGTATCAGTTAAATCAAAATCCTGTTTCCCATCAGTTTGCTTGGCCTTACGTGCCATCGCCCTTGTGACTGCACAAGATGGATAAAGATCAGGAATTTCCTGCTCAATGGGATCAGGCGGTTGGTCTATGCAAGGATTAGTAGTCAAAAGTGGGTTTACCACAACCTTATCTCCAGCTAAGTCATTGCCTAGCAACAAATGAACACCTTTAAAAGGTAAAGAAGGTCTAATACCAACAGCCACTGAACCGGATACCAAGTCTGATGACAAATAAACGTTATGGAGCGGAACATTAACAAATCCACATTCCACACCCTGAATAAGGATACTTTGGCCCAAAGAAGTCTTCTCAGAAAAAGGCAGAGTATCTGCAAGAATAAGAGATTGAGAAGCTCCAGTATCTCGTAAGATTTTAATAGGGGTAGGATGGGCATAACTGTCACCATTTAGTGACACAAAACCATCTGATAAGAATGGTTCATAACACTCCATAACTGTATCAGTCTCAGATAATTTGGTATCAGAAAGAGTTTCCTCCCTTACACAAGACTGTGGTTTTGGCCTTATAGAAGTCAAGCCTGTAGGCTTAAGTTCCTCTTGTCTTTCTCTTTCTTTCCTTCGCTTTAATTTTAAACACTCAGAGATCAAATGACCTGTATTTTTACAATAATAACAAACTACTTGAGATTGAGATAAGGGATTCTGGTCTTTGTTTTCACCAGAAGGTTTGGGAAAATTTGGGCTTCTGTTTTCACCAGAAGGTTTGGAAGGATTCTGGCTTTTATTTTCACCAGAAAGTTTGGGCATAGTACTAGATGTATGGCTATAACTACCAGAAGGATTACTGGGATAGAATCTTGGACCTGTCTGTGGATTATAAGGTTTTCGAGGATAAGGCCTGTTCACAAATGAGACTTTATGAGTCAAAGCATAATCATCTGCCAAACGAGAAGCTTCCTCCAAAGTTTCAACCTGTCTCTCATCGAGAAAAGATTTAATGTCTGAATTTATGCACCGTTTGAACTCTTCAACAAGGACAAGTTGTCTAAGTTTGTCATGATCAGAGCCTACCTTTTTAGAAGAACACCACCTATCAAATAACTGTTCTTTGGTTCGAGCAAATTCTACATGGGTCTGGGAAATTTCTTTTTTACAATTCCTAAATTTCTGCCTGTAAGCCTCAGGGACCAACTCATATGCCTTAAGTATAAGCTCCTTGACCAGATCATAGTCTGAGCTTTGCTCGACAGTCAGCTGAGTGTAAATATCTCGAGCCTTTCCGACAACAACGCTCTGCAAAAGTAAGGTCCAATGCTCTTTTGGCCATTTTAAATTTTCTGCAACTTTTTCAAAATGCAAAAAATACTTATCTACCTCTTTTTCCTGAAATGGAGGAACTAATCTGATGTGCTTTGTGGCATCAAAGTAACTACCAGAGTCAAAAACAGGGGTATGTTTCACCCTATCTTGACCCTGGAGTTCCATTTCCTTCAATCTTAACTGAAACTGCCTTTCTCTTTCTTTTTCTTCAATACTATATCTCATTTTTTCCTTTTCCAACTCCAGCCGTTCTTCTTTTTCTAATTTTTCTTTCTGAATGCGTTCCTCCATTTCTCTTTTTTCCCTTTCCATTTCTAATTTTTCCATCTGCATTTGTCTCTGCATTTCTCTTTCTTTTTCCTTTTCTCTTTCTTCCATTTCTAATCTTAACTTCTCTAATTCAATTTGCCTTCCTATTTCAATTTGTCTCATTTGCAATTCAGTATGTGAAACCATAATGAGAGACAAAGCAGATGGATCAAAAAGTTCTTCATCAACAAAAAACTGTACCAAAACATTCTTGATTTCATGTTTTTTCATGCTTGTTTTGACAGCAGTGACCCCATAATGGGAAGCAATATCTAGCAAATCTGTTCTTTTGGCCAGATTAAACAACTCCTGAGTAGGCTGAGCCAAAAAGCTTCTCAAATCAAACGACATGTTTGCTTTTTGTTTGTTTTAAAAAGTATTTATGGAAATACAGATTGAGGTTAATTTTACAAAGTTTTTTTTTTCTTCGAAATGACAAGCCCAACGAGAATTTCACATGAAATGACAAGTACTATTTCACCTGAAATGACAGTTCACATGAAATTACAATCCCCTATATGCCTATAGGGAAATACCAATCCTGTGAAGCAACTGCAAAGGCTATTTGATAAGAAATGACAATTACCTGCGTCACATGAAATGTCGGTTTTAAAATGCTTAAAATGGTTTTATCCCGGACGAGCCCCCAATTTCTGTTACGAGCCAAGCGTAGCAGAAAGAAAAAGCAAACAAGCCTTTTGGAAAATTTTAACAAAATTTATTTACAAGTTAACTTTAACCTGTAGAAGTAAGAAAATTAAATGTACTTAGCTCTGTTATGAAATATCCTGAATGAATCTATTTTCCTTGATCCCACAGAATTCACAGTCCAAAATGAAAAGTAATATCCTTTAACAATCCAACACAGAATTTAGAAATAACTTTTCTTAAATGCCCAAACATCAAACTCCAAAGTCTGACTCAATGAGAAAAATCAAGCTCTTTTATAGACCCTAAGATTTCTCTAGAACATTCCAGAGGGCTGTGGAATAAGATGAGGTAATTTTCTAAAAATAATGCAACCCAGAACTTTCTGGAAGGTTCTGAAGTACTTTCCCTTGTAAACATGTTGTTTACAAAAATGAAATTAATCTGTGACTCAGTTTTCTAGAATCTTCTATAAGAAGATTAACAAGATATTTATAGCACTATTAGGTCACAGTGGGGTGCAAGTGGGAATCAGAAAAATAAATTCTTATGCATAACAGTATGTGCACTGTTTTTGCTAAAAAAAAAAAATGAAAAAATGTGAACAGCTTTTGTAGCAAAAACACTAGAGTATTAGATGTTGCATTTTCAAGTACAGTTATTAACGTTTTAATTTCTAACGAGCTGGTTTAGGTAAATTATGTTTTGAACAACTGGCTGCTATTTATTTGCTGGCTCCCAGCTTGCACATTGTCAACATTGGAAAAACAGGTAACCAGACCCCCTGACCTTGAAAGGTCAGGGGGGTCTGGTTGCCTGTTTTTCCAACACTGGTAGCCTTCAGACTAGGAACCAGCAGATAATGCAATGAAAGGTGAATTGATAAACATGAAATGCGATTTTGTTGCCAACCCCATATACAGATAATAAAGGGGTTTTCTGGGGTGTGTATAGGTTTCTTTTCAACATCACTTGAATTAGTCCGTGAAATGACCACCCCTTTATACCCCACTATATATATAGAGAAAAATGGGGGTTTACCGGGGTAAACATTATTTTCCTTATTTCTGTTCAAAGACGTAGGTTGTGGGTACTAGCCGGTTCTAACGAGCACCCATACCTATTTTTGGAGTATAAATAAAAAAATATCACAAATTGTCCTCAGAAAAATTGCCTTTCTGAGGTTTTATTTGTTGTTTTGGAGTTTTACGGCCCAATCAACACATTCTTTCGCCAGAAACTGACAACTGCCCTTCTTGAATCAGCGGAAGGAAGAGAATGACTGTAGAAAAGATTCCATGATCAATCTCCACAGAAGAATGTTGCCGATACCAGCAGGTATCAAACCCACGTCCTCCTGATCACTAGTCAGACGCTCATCCAACAGAGCTACTGAGGCCGGCACGTGGAGACTCTTCTACTGTCAGTCTCTGCCTTTGCTGATTCAAGAAGGGCAGTTGTCAGTTTCATCTTGATCACCAGTCGGATGCACATAAAGAAGCCGGCCTTTCTTTATTTACCCTAAGTATCCAGATACCTCAACTCCTTATCGTACTTGTTCTAAAATTTGAACAATTACAATATACTTCCTGATGCTGTGTCTAAAAACAGCTGGATGAGCAGCAAACAGTGTACACCCTGGTGAGATGCCCCATTTTGTGGCATCTCATCAGTGAGCTCAGGCCTTCCTGGCTGATTACACATGGTAAATAGGGTAACTTCCTTAGTGAGGGAAAATACTATGAAAACACGCATATTTAAATATATTGGAAAAATTTTCCACCAAAAAGGAAACTTTTCAGATAAAAATTGTTACTTTCCACATTTCTGCTCCAAACATAGATTGTGGGTACTCTTTAGAACCTCCTCAATGAGTACCTACAACCTATGCTTTTGAGCAGAAATAAGAACAAGAGGGCCATGATGGCCCTGGATTGCTCACCTGATCCACACTGTGGAAATGAAATGGTAGGTAATACAGTAAGATGCCTTGTCAGAAGGAAAATACATGCCAAATATATAGGCTCTATCTCAAATGGTTCAAAAGTTATGATAAAGTAAGTCAAAGGTAAAGGTCACAGGTCAAACTTTTTGCATGTATGTGAAGCCATTGTCACAAGGAATATACATGCCAAATATGATGGCTCTATCTCAAATGGTTCCAAAGTTATGAATAAGTAGGTCACAGATCAAGGTCACAGGTCAATTTTTTTTTGCATGAGTGGGAAGACCTTGTCACAAGGAACATACATGCCAAGTAAGAAGGCTCTACCTTAAATGGTTCAAAAGTTATGGCATCTAGAAATGTCCCCGCCTGAAAATATGTCTCTGCTCGTATTCATCCAAAGAAAGTTATTGACTGTTTTTAAGTTTTGGACTCTTTTTTCACATATGACCTCTAAGTATGACCTTGACCTTGGAGGTACGGATCTGGGTTTGCACGTGACACATCGTCTCATGATGGTTAACATTTCTACAAAATAATTTCAAAATCCATTCAGAAATAAGAAAGTTATTGACTGCATTTAAGTTTTGGACCCTTTTTTTTTACCTTTGTCCTCTAAGTATGACCTTGACTTTGGAGGTACGGACCTGGGTTTTGCATGTGACACCTCGTCTCAAAATGGTTTACATTTGTGCCGAGTAATTTTAAAATCCATCAAGAAATAAGGAAGTTATTGACTGCTTTTAAGTTTCTGACGCACAGACGGGTGGACAAATGGATGGACGGACAGGGGCAACGCTATATGCCCTATACACCATTCTAAAGGTCAAGGGCACAGGTAAAAATTTTGCATTGTTGGGAAGCCCTTGTCACAAGGACCCTACATGCCAAATATGAAGGCTCTATCTTATATGGTTCAAAAGTAATGAGATAGGAGGTCAAAGGTCAAGGTCACAGGTCAAAATTTTGTATGGGTGAAAGTCGTTGCCACAAGGAAGATACATGCCAAATATGAAGGCTCTACCTCATATGGTTCAAAAGTTATGATAAAGTAGGTCACATGACAAGGTCACAAGTCATTTTTGTATGACACAAGGAAACTACATGCCAAATATGAAGGCTTTATCTCAAATGCTTCAAAAATTATGACCAAGTAGGTCAAAGGTCAAGGTCATAAGACAAATTTTTGTATGGGTGGGAAGACCTTTTCATAAGGAACATACATGCCAAATATGAAGGCACTATCTCAAATGGTTCAAAAGTTATGATAAAGTAGGTCAAATGTCAAGGTAAAGGTCACAGATCATTTTATGTTTGAATAGAAAACCATTGTCACAACCTACATGCCAAATATGAAGTCTGTATCTCAAATGCTTATAAAGTTATGGCAAAGTAGGTCAAAGGTCACAAGTCATTTTTGTATGACACAAGGAAACTACATGCCAAATATGAAGGCTCTATCTCAAATGCTTCAAAAATTATGACAAAGTAGGTCAAAGGTCAAGGTCATAAGACAAATTTTGGGTGGGAAGACCTTTTCATAAGGAACATACATACCAAATATGAAGGTGCTATCTCATATGGTTCAAAAGTTATGATAAAGTAGGCCACAGGTCAAATTTTGTTATATGAGTGGGAAGCCCTTGTCACAAGGAACCTACATGCCAAATATGAAGGCTCTATCTCTCAAATGGTTCAAAAGTTATGACAAAATAACCTACTGATCTACTTTTTGATTTGACAGGACCCATATTCGAATTTTGCTAAGATATTGTCCAGGTGATCATTCAGAGCAAGTTTTATGACTCAGACTAAAACTGTGGCCTCTTAGAGTGTTCACAATGTTTTTTCTGTTGGCCTACTTTTCGACCCGACATGACCCATATTCAAACTTGACCCAGATATTGTCAAGATGATCATTCTGAGCAAGTTTGATGATGATTGGACCAAAACTGGGGCCTCTAGTGTGTTCACAAGGTTTTTCTATGATCTGACCTACTGATCTACTTATTGACCAGACATGATCCATATTCGAAATTAACTGAGATATTGTCAAATGATCATTCTGAGCAAGTTTGATCAGGATCGGACCAAAACCGTGGCCTCTAGATTGTTCAAAAGGTTTTTCTATCATTTGACCTACTTTTTGGCCCAACATGACCCATATTCGAACTTGACTGAGATATTGTCAAGATGATCATTCTGGGCAAGTGATGATGATCGGACCAAAACTGTAGCCTCTAGTGTATTCACAAGGTTTTTCTATGACTTGACCTACTGACCTACTTTTTGACCGACATGTCCCATATTCGAACTTGACCGAGATATTGTCAATGTGATCATTCGGGGCAAGTTTGATGATGATCGGACCAAATCTGTGGCCTCTAATGTGTTCACAAGGTTTCTCTATGATTTAACCTTCTGACCTACTTTTGACCCTACATGACCCATATTCGAATCTGACCTAGATATTGTCAAGATGATCATTCTAAGCAAGTTTGATGATAATTAGACTAAAATTGCTGTCTCTAGAGTGTAAACAAGGTTTTTCTATGATTTGACCTACTTTTTGACCCCACATGACCCATATTCTAACCTGACCTAGATATTGTAGAGATGATCATTCTGAGCAAGTTTGATGATGATTGGACCAAACCTGTGGCCTCTAGTGTTAACAAAGTTTTTCTATGATTTGACCTGCTGACCTACTTTTTGACCCATCATGACACATAGTCAAACTTGACCGAGATATTGTCAGGATGATCATTCTGAGCAAGTTTGAGGATGACTGGACCAAAACTGGGGCCTCTCTTGTGTTAATAAGGTTTTTCTATGGTTTGACCTACTGACCTACTTTCTGACCCCACATGACCCATACTCGAACTTGACCGAGATACGGTCAGGATGATCATCCTCAGCAAGTTTGAGGATGATTGGACCAAAACTGTGGCCTCTAATGTTAACAAGGTTTTCCTTTGATTTGACCCGGTGACCTACTTTTTGACCTGCAATGACCCATATTCGAACTTGACCAAGGTATTGTTTTTGTTTGATTTGATGTTTAACGTCCCCATCAACACTGTAAAGGTCATTTTGGAGACGTTGCTTCCAATTTTGTGGGACTTTTACCCGACATTAAGATGAAATGACATCTCAAGCCCTGTCGCCCAATGAAACCAATAGGGTTTATTAGCATGGACGGTCCACCTCGCACCGCGGTTCCTGGACAGGCTAAGATCCTCTAAGCGGTTTACCAGTACTAGTGTGCAGGCCGGATTCAGCTCTGCCTGGAAGCATCATGCAGCCCATATATTTCTTCAAGTCCCTATGTGCGGGGGTCACCAAGGTATTGTCAGGATGATCATTCTGACCAAGTTTGATGATGGATCAAAACAGTGGCCTCTAGAGTGTTAACAAGAAAAGTTAACACACACACTACGACGCTGGACATCTCACAGTCGCAAAAGCACATCTCACAGTCACAAAAATGAAATAATGTATACCCCTGCAAACCCCAGGTTTACTTTATAAAAGTGGGGTATAAGTGGTACAATATTATATAGCCGTGTTTTCGTGATAAAGCTTATCAAATTGTGGGGATTTAAGGAGAATGGGAACACCTGGCAGATTTTTCGCTATTTTTCAAAGGGAGACAAATTTCGGGACTTCCTGTCCCACTGAAAAAAGGGGTCTAGTCTTAAAAGAAAGAATTTGCTCCTCAGGAGCAAATTCTTTCCTTTAAGAGTTGACCCCTATTGACATGGGAGACAAAAATACTTTTGGAGGAGTTGCCTCCCCTGAAGGTGTTCCCATTCCCATTAAATAACACTGTCACTTGGGGATCTCCCATTGAAAAGGAAAAGTGATAGTACAGCAGATCTAACCCATTCAGTACCAGAAATCCCTAAAGGGTTACCTTGGCAAACAGTATAGGCCCAGATCAGACGCCGCAGAATGCGGCGTCTGATCAGGGCCCACACTGTTTGCGAAAAGTTAAGCCATTTTCCAAATAAATTTTGAAGAAAAAACAACCTGACACCCCTAAATTTTGAAATGGACTCCTGGTATACATAAGGAGGAAGATTCCATTTGGTACAAAAAGGGTTAACAGTGGGTTGTGAGAATGAAAGTCGAGAAGCTGATGGATTTTAAAGATTCTCTTTCTGTCCCTACATACTGCAATGGTAGCAGGCCTTGCGCAAATTTTCAGTTAATACCAGTTTGACGTCCGAAGCCCAAAGATAACTGACAATTTAACCTCAAATAACCTCACCCTATAATATGTGTATAAAGGGCCAAACATACATACCACATTTAATATCAAGTGTGGGTAAATTTAAACAGCTAAATTAAATACACAATATCCTACCTACAATAATCTTCATATACATTCTACAATATTAGCCGGCCTCGGTAGCTCAGTCCGATGCGTGTCTGACTTGTAATCACAAGGATACCTGCCGGGGTCGGCAACATTCTCTCATGGAGATTGATCATGAAATCTTATCTATGGTCATTCTCTCCTTTCCGCTGATTCAAGAAGGGCAGTTGTTAGTTTTTGGCGAAGAAATGTGCACTGTACTGGTTAACCGCTTGCGTATAAGCCTGCCCAGGGAAAAGTATGGATAGGTAAACTGCCCGGCTCAAAAGTGACCTAAATAGTGTTGACTGGGCCGTTAAACTCCAAAACAAACATACAAACAAATCTACATTAACCCATTGTATGCTAGTGGACTGACTCTTCCATTGCTCTATGTTGGACAAGTCCATTTGTCATATATGGGGTTTCAGGCCTATTTTTTGTTTGTTTTTTATTCTATTTTTGATGGAAAATTCTGTTTGCAAATAGTGCAGGCCCTGATCAGATGCCGCATTTTGCAGCGTCTGATCTGGTCCTGCACTGCTTGCCAAGGACCCCTTCAGGTGTTTCCTCACATACAATGGGTTAAAGCTTACAATTTGCAGTTTAAAATATTTTTTGGCTCATTTAAATATAGAATGTTAATTCATTTACAGTTTAAATGAGAGCTGATAATAAAACCTAAGTATTAAAAGTGAAGAATAATACGAGGGCGAGTCAATTGAAAACCAGCCTAACTTATTTCTTGGTGAGATTGATCACTTCTTTTTCAATGTAATTGCCCTCTAGAATGATGCACTTGGACCAACGCTCTTCCAGTGCCATCGGCCCAGAACTGAAGAAGCCAAGGTCCTTGTCTCCGACCCACTCCTCAACTGCCGCCATGACTTTTTCCTTGGACCAGAAATGACGTCCACCGATATCCTTTTTCAAGTTTGGGAATAAGAAATAGTCACTAGGAGCAAAGTCCGGAGAATAGGTGGGGTGCAGTATTAGCTTGTACCCATTCCCCTCAACAGCATCCATTGCAATTTTGCAAGTGTGGACTATTGCACTGTCTTGTTAGAACAGAATCCATTTGGAGAGTTTACCTCTGCATTTTTCACGGATGGCAGTTCTCAGTTGGTCGAGCAAATTTGCATAACACGCACCTGTTACTGTACTTTTCTTGGTTAGAAAGTCCAACATAATAACACCTTGTCTCATCGACAATCACCAGACATGAAAGAAAATCATCTTCCTTTGACCTAAACTGCTTCAACAATGCCATGCATACTGATGCTCCTGCTGCCATTTGTTTGTTGCTAAAGGATTTTGGGACCAAACTTGCATATACTCAAGCAATCTTGTAAAATTGTTTAAATGCTACCATGTGAAATGTGTAATGCATTTGCTATTTCTTCCACCTTTATTCATCTATCAGAGTACACCAGATCCCGTACTTTGTTACACACTTCTTCATCGGTGGCATCTGATGGGCGTTCTGACCTGGTTTTATCTTCCAAAGATGTTCTACCACGTTTGAATTCCCCAACATGTGCATACGATGGTGCAGAAGACCCATAAACATTGGTTAACTCGCAATGTATTTCATGACCTGTTTTCCCTTTCAAATGCAAGTACATGTACCAAATTACAGCATGGTACTCAACTTTTGACGAAAAGCATGCTTTAGCATGGCTAGCCATGTTTGACGTTCAATATCTCATGAGTAAATGACTCGATAAGGGTGCAATTTTGCCCTGATGCCTAAAACATGTGTACAGTAAACTACCGCAATTAAGACCACCAAAATTTAAGACTAATTCTGCTTTAAAAAGCTTAATTTAAAGGGTGCACTCTTTCTTTGTGTTTTCTGCCCAAAGTGTCCTCTGGTAAGTCCCAAAGATGGTCTTAATATAGGAATTTTACTGTATTGTAACAAGGCATGAAAATCTTGGTTGTCTCCGTCAACTGGAAATGGGATAGACTGGTTACTTATTGACTTGCTCTCGTACTAAAGAATGAAAAATGTTCTGAAACTGGGTCAAGCCAAGCAAAAACGGTTTTAGAAAATGTGTACTCAGCAAATACAAAACTTGTCCAACTTAACGATTCCACCAAAAAACAGTCAACCCTCTTTATACAGACATTCAATATAACGACAGAACTTGTTATAACGACAGTTTCGATGGATTTTGTTTTGTTTGTTTGAATTTAGGTTTAAGGTCCCCATCAACACTGAAATGGTCATTTTGGAGACGTTGCTTCCCATTTTGGCGGACTTTTACCCTGACATTGACATGAAATGACATCTCAAGCCCTGTCGCCCAATGAAACCATTATGGTTTATAAGCATGGATGATCTGACTCGTTTCAATGGAACAAATATATTGTTTTGTTGTTTGTTTGATTTGAGGTTTAACGTCCCTGTCAGCATTGTAAAGGTCATTTTGGAGATGTTGCTTCCAATTTTGTGGGACTTTTACGCGACTTTGAGATGAAATGACATCTCAAGCCCTGTCGCCCAATGAAACCATTAGGGTTTACGGGCATGAATGGTCCGACTCATTTCAACGGAACAAATCCTTAGCTCATGGTGAGAGGATTAATTGAGAATATTGTAATTATCAAATACTCCAAGAAACAAATGTTTTGGATATTTGTTAGAAAATGTCCACAAGATTTGTTTCTTAGGGCTATTAAGGGCAACGGGAACACCTTCATGGGAGGCAACTCCTGCAAAAGTATTTTTTGTCTCCCATGTCAATAGGGGTCAACTCTTAAAGGAAAGAATTTTCTCCTTTTGGTTTTGTGTCTATGCAAAGATACTAGCCTATAGTAGATACATGGGATCAGCGATTACTCTGATCAGACTGCGCGAATGCGCAGGCTGATCTGAGTCTTTGCTGCTCGCTCAACTTCTTGAAGATTTTGTCATGTGTTGGCTCAATGTCATTACAACGAGGGTCTTCTGTACAGTTGCCCTGTCTACATGTAGAAGCAACAAGCACAGCTATTACTCTGACCAGATGCTTTTCAGAGACTCAGTTTCAAAACCCTTTTTGCTTGGTGCAGCCCAACTATCAACGATAAATGAGGTAAATAAATGCTAAAGGTCAATGTTAGCTGCACACTCAGGAAAATGGATTCATCAACTTCTTGTTTCTGCAATCATCATCATGTGAAAAAGTCCGTGAAAAGACGACCAACCACACCCTAAACCCCACTTAGAGAAAACTGGGGTTTACCGGGGTATACATAATTTTTCTTATTTCTGCTCCAAGACATAGCTTGTGGGTACTCGATAGAACCGCAAAAAAGAGGCGATTCAAACGAGCAGCTGCAACCTTTGTTTGCAGTAAAAACTAGAGCTGCCGCCTAACGGGCGCCAATTATACCCCCGCATCCTCAAGGTCAACGTAAAGGTCAAGGTCAGGTTTGTGTATATCAATCTTAAGTACTAGTGGCAAGGTGTGTGGTGTGTGAATATTAAAGAAATCGGTCAGAGAATAAGGAAGTTATGAGCAATGTTAAAGTTTTTTGTAACGGACCGACGACGACGACAGACGAAAAGCTGACTCCTATATACCCCCTTCAAACTTCGTTTGCGGGGGTATAATAAGAAAATAGACACAGATTTTCATCAGAAAAGTAGCCATTTTGGAGATGTGAAAAATGCATTATGTCGCACAAGTAAGTTATCATAATGTTATGACTCTACTCTTAACCCTTGTCCTACTGAATAAATTAATTTTCTCACACCCTTTTTTTAACTACACATATCAACCAATCAAATTACTTGATTTAACATTTTTGTTCAAATTCACAAACTGAATGACAATTAATGTAGATCCTGATCAACCATTTCATCTGGATTGACACTGTTTACAAAATAACTGACAAATTACGGGGAATGGGAACATATTCAAGGGAGGCAACTCCTGCAGAAGTAGTTTTGTCTCCCATGTCAATAGAGGTCAACTCTTAAAGGAAAGAATTTGCTCCTGAGGAGCAAATTCTTTCCTTTAAGAGTAGACCCCTTTTTAGTGGGACAGGGGTTATAGGAAAGCTAACAGGAAGTCCCAAAAGTTATCTCCCTTTGAAAAATGGCGAAAAAAATCTGCCAGGTGTTCCCATTCCCCTTAAATGAAGCCATCTGATCTGGACTGACAGTTTGCAAAGGTAGAGGTTATCTGTTCAGCAGGACATGAGTCAAAGGTAAGGCCTTGTCTATTGCAGAAATTAATACATTTTTTTTTTATTTTACGGCCTGCTAAAGATTATTTCACTTGTTTTGAGCTGATCTTTAATGAGGTGGGAGAAAACCAGGCACCTCAGGAAAAAACACTTGACCTTCAGTGACCCAAGTGAGTCTCCGGCCCCCGCCCATTGGGGCTTGAAGAAATAAATGGGCTGCATGATGCTTCCATGCAGAGCTGAATCCGACCACACACGAGTACTGGTAAATCACTTAGAGGATCTAAGCCTGCCCAGGCAAAGCGATGCGAGTTGGACCGTCCATGCTTATAAGCCCTATTGGTTTCATTGGGCGACAGGGCTTGAGATGTCATTTCATCTCAAAGTCGGGGTAAAAATCCCACAAAATCGTAAGCGTCTCCAAAATGACCTATATAGTGTTGACTGGGACATTAAACATCAAATCGAACAAAACCAAGTGAGGCTCAAAATCACAGCAGTGACAGACCTAATGATCAAGAGTTGGCTATCTTATCCACAAGGCCATGGAGCCTGTGAAGTTTATAGAAAAGCAAAAACTGTGCATCCATTTCCCTTAACCTTTACCCTGCTGTAGGCGACAACCCCTATCTTTGCAAACAGTGTAGATCCAGATCTGAAGAAGCCATCTGATCAGGATCTACACTGTTTGTCATTCAGATTGTGAATTTGAACGAACTCATTATATCATGTAATCTGATTGGCTGAAAATCAAAAAAAGGTGTGGCTAAGTTAAATATTCAGCAGGTTAAAGGTTAAAAATGTCACTATACAAGAAATAACAGAAAAGATACCTAAATGATAACAAGAACCAAAATAAAACTGGAATCCCTGTTACCTCTGATTGGCTGTAAAATCCAAAAATAAACACGTTCCAATGTAATAGTTCGTCTATCATTACTGACAATGACCAATCTTAATCATATTTGAGAAATGTTACTATTTGTGTGTTCTAAGATGGCTGATGAGACCGATTCTAGCTCTGAACTGTCTGTTGCATATAGAGCAACAGAGGCTAAAGGAAGACAGCTCTGTTGGTGATGCCTTAGCTCTGGCTTTGCGCTGTGCAAGTTTCTGCTCAGCTTCACGGATTCTTTTTGCCTCAATACGTTCCAATACAACTTGCATGAATGGATACTGAGTCATATTTCAGTGGATTATAAGAACCTTATATGGGTGTGTGGGGTGGGAAAATCCATCCCGAGGGTCACTGTCCGGCATCATGAGGCTTGCCGAGGGATGATTTGTTCTATCCACACCTCACACCCACATAGGATTCTTTTTCTTGCATACCTTCAATTTCTTAGCACCGTTTTTTAATACTGCAGTAAGACAGACCGTCCTCCTCAGTTACACATTCAGTAAACTTCGATGGCTCGAACACCGATGGCTCGTTTACCATGACTGAGTCGAACCCGTTCTTGAGCCCCTAGGGAAATCCTCTTCATAAGAAATAGTGGGTGATAATTAGGAAGATTTTAGTCTTTTATATTTCAAATGTATGCTGTGTGTACTCATTAGAATCGCCTCGGTGAGGCGATTCTAATGAATACACACAGCATGCATTTTCATTATACAACATCGAAAAGATGTTCAAAAGTATCTCGTTATGCCTCTTGGGAGTAAACCTCAGTGGCTGAAACTACCGCTGTGTCGAATAAATTTTCATGGTCCCAAAGGGATTCGAGCCATCGAAGTTAGACTACTTTCCTTGAAATTAAAGATCAGAAAAGGTATTGCACAAAGTTGAGAACGCAAGCTTATCAGACTGCTGGGATGTGCAGGCTGCTCTGCACCTTTCTTGTTTTGTTTGTTTGTTTGTATTGGAGTTTAACCCTTTTTGTACCAAATGGAATCTTCCTCCTTCTAAATAGCAGGAGTCCATTTCAAAATTTAGGGGTGTCAGGTTGCATTTTCTTCAAAACTGATTTGGAAAATGACTGAACTTTTAGCAAACAGTGCAGGCCCTGATCAGACGCCGCATTCTGCGGCGTTTGATCTGGGCCTGCACTGTTTGCCATGGTACCCGTTTTGGGGTTTCGGGTACAAAATGGGTAAATGGCCCAGTCAACACTTTTTTAGGTCATTTTTGAGCCAGTCAGGTTACCTATCCCCAGTTTTTCTGGTTAGGCTTATATGTAAGCGGATAACCAATACAGTGCGCATTCTTTCGCCATAAACTGATAACTGCCCTTCTTGAAACAGCGGAAGGTGCACATTTCATGTTCGCAAAAAGCAAAATTAGATTTACTTAAGATGTGGCCAATATACTGATGTAATGATGCCATTTACAACAAGAGCAATGCCAGCCTCAGCATCTCAGTCAAATGCGCTACTGACTGGTGATCAGGAGGATGCGGGTTAGATACCTGCCGGGGTCGGCAGCATTCTTTGGTGAAGATTGATCATGAAATCTTTTCTATGGTCATTCACTTCCTTCCGCTGATCCAAGAAGGGCAGTTGTCAATTTCTGGAGAAAGAATGTGCACTTTACTGGTTGACCGCTTACGTATAAGCCTGCCCAGGAAATGTGGGGATATGTAAACTGACCGGGTCAAAAATGACCAAAATAGTGTTGACTGGGCCATTAAGCTCCAATACAAACACTTATGACGTGGCCAATAGGGATGTAACGATAGTCAGAAAATGACTATTGCGATAGTATTGACATTGCAGGAACAACCATTGCGATACTATTACTATTGCTGACTACTATTGCAATACTATTGCGATACTATTGCCTGAAATATATTTTCTAGTTTGAGAAGGAAATAAAAACTATTCAATCCTTCAAACTGTTTTCTGTATGCTTTATCTGCATACAAGAAATAAACAAGATAATTTACACAAGAGGGACACCTGTTGTAAACTCCTATTTGCTTTTCTGTCTGCCCTACATGAAGAGGAAACAGCTCCCCAGAAGCATCTTTTTTCCTTTAAGTGTAAATCCTTCTGGAAGAGCCGGGAGACTCATTTTAATTGAAGTAGCCAAGTAAAATGTATCAATTCACAGTGAGAATGTGAAATCAGTTTCTTAATGAAAATAAATGTAAGCTCTTCACGAAGGCAATGAAATCTTTGCTTGTCTCCAAAAACACTTCAGACATGACAAAGTGACTAAATACACCCCAACCTCGTTATAACACTGAACTTTGGATCCAACCAAACCGACCATGTTAGTATATTCTATAATTACACGTTAAACACAAGCCTCCGGCGCTACCGATAAGCCTATGGTGTTCCGCGTGACAAGGTGTGAAAATAAGATCAAGTTATGTCTCTAATTTGCATTTATCCCTCAGTCATAAAATTTAACCCACAATCAAATCGCTCCTAAGACGGTTAGCTTCATCTATCGGTAGATGTATGCATATTAATAAAAACAGACTATTCTGCTGCCTCGTGCATGGCTATATTTTGGCGCCAAAATAGCAGACGCTTGACGGGAAAAGTCGAACGCTTTAGTTTGTGTAAACACATCTGTATGCTGTTGTTGGTGACACGGATCGAGTTTCCGGGTATAAATCGGGAATTGTGCAGGGCGCTGTTTTCTATCCACCTCTATCAATAACCGTTTAGCTATTGAGAAAATATGTTTTACCGGTTACGAAAGAAATACGCTTCATTAAAATAAATAGTAGATAGCTGAAAAACTATGTCAGCATCAGAATTGTTACCGATGACACGTCAAACGAATCCATACACCAGAACCTGTGTTTTGGAAAGTTAGATTTGAATCTTAAGACCGAAAATCTGAGGAAATTTTTAATATAAGTCTCAGTGTTTCGGTACACAATCGCATGCGTTTGTTAAAGATCAGGGCTAAAGATTTTTTATATCCAAATCGGCCCCGGTCGACGGATGACGTCATCAGTAACGTGCTGAACATGACTTACAATGTCATCCCGACATTCTTGCATCTGCCAACTTATCGAATTTTCCATCATTTTCATTGTGCAATGGTTTTTTTTTCCAAACATCAATTGTATTTTCCTTTTGTTGTTTGGTAAAATCTTTTAAAATATTTCAGCAATACAAATAAACAGAAAATCGTACCACATTTTTATTTTCTTTAATTTTTTTCTAGTGCGGTATTTCCCATACACTGTGTCCAAGATTCAAAATTAATTCCTCGGCTGTATAAACATGTCTGGATGCCCAAATAATAAACGTTCTTTGCAGGACGACACGTATTTAATTTCCTTTGATGTCTGTTATTGACAAAATAAGAATCCTCTAAAACACCAACCAGAGCATTTTTTGCATCTTTTGAAGCGGTATTGACACGCGCTGACTTCCCATGCTTCATGTGCTAATTAATGCGGGCGGCACCCTTTGATAATAAATACCACTGTGTAAACACCCATTAATTATCGCTTTTCTTATCATTGGCTTACAGACAGCTTGCAGATTAGCGTAATCAAAATATACGTGGTCGTCCGTGTCAATTATTTCGAAATCAATTAACATCAGTGCTGTTGAAATATGCTTCAGAAAGTTGTAAATTTACAAGTTCAATGAAGGAATATTCAGCGTTCTGACCTTATACCGACATCGGGTGTTAAGTGGATAATGTGTAACAAAATAGGATGCATAAACACAGTGTACCTGCAGGCTACCGCCAAATCACGATTCGGCTGTAATTTTATTGCCTTTATCTGGTGAGAAGCAGTCGTTGTCTCCCACTGACACAGGAGATTATTGGATTATAATTAGGACAATGTACATGTTCAGTTTGACGCTTGACCGGTGGTAATAAAGAATATAAATTATATTAGAATGAAAACAAGTTCGGGAATTATCTGAAAAACTTGTGATATAGAAAACTATCGAAACTATCGATAGTTCAAAACACTATCGGCGATAGTCATCGATGTTTAACTTTACCATCGATGCAGTACTATCGGCCCAGTGCCTATCGCAATGCATCGATGGTCCGATGCATCGTTACACTCCTAGTGGCCAATATACTGATGTCATGATGCTACAAACAACACAAGCAACACAAATTAACTCCAGTACATGTGCACTTGAGCCACTAACAACAACCAATAGTTCTTGCATGAAGCTCGTCTATCTAACCCATTGTATGCTAGTGGACTCTTCCATTGCTATATGTTGGACAAGTCAATTTGTCTTAAAAGGGGTGTCAGGACTATATTTTTCTTGGTTTTATACTATTTTTGACGGAAAATTCTGTTAGCACATAGTGCAGGCCCTGATCAGAAGGTGGTTCTGTTTGCCAAGGTAACCCTTTAGAGGTTTCCAGCATACAATGGGTTAGGGGCCCTCACAACATTACTGCAGGCATTTTGCTTGTTGATGTACTCTTTTCTGCCTAATTCAGCAGCATAACATCTATATTTTCATCAGGCATTTAAGGGGAAGGGGTACACCTGGCAGGTTTTTTTCTGCCGTTTTTCAAAGGGAGACAACTTGCGGGACTTCCTGTTTGCTTTTCTTTTAGCCCTGTCCTACTGAAAAAGGGTCTAATCTTAAAGGAAAGAATTTGCTCCTCAGGAGCAAATTCTTTCCTTTAAGAGTTGACCCCTATTGACATGGGAGACAAATATACTTCTGCAGGAGTTGCCTCCCCTGAAGGTGTTCCCATTCCCCTTAAAAGAGGTGGAAACATCTTACATGCTCGCGACCATTCTTTACAGGGAGGCAACTTCTATGACTCTCAGAAATTAGCCTCACTGGCAAAGGGGTATACCCTTTATTCTTTCCTTTAAGAGTAGACCCCTTTTAATGTGAAACACATACAGTGAAACTTCGATGGCTCAAACACCGATGGCTCGTTTACCATGGGTGTTTAGAACTCATTCTTGACTTTACAGGGAGGCAACTTCAACAACTCCCAGAAATTAGCCTCTCTGGCAAAGGGGTATACCCTTAAAGGAAAGAATTTGCTCCATAGGAGTAAATTCTTTTCGTTTAAGAATAGACCCCTTTTAATGTGAGACTAGTGAGAGACATACAGTGAAACTTCGATGGCTCAAACACCGATGGCTGGTTTAACATGGGTTTAACATGAGTTTAAGAACTCATTCTTGACTTTACAGGGAGGCAACTTCAACAACTCCCAGAGGTTAGCCTCTCTGGCAAAGGGGTATACCCTTTAAGGAAAGAAGAGTAAATTCTTTCCTTTAAGAATAGACCCATTTTAATGTGAAAGATATACATGCTTTGAAATGGTTGCCTGCCTTAGAAGTGAACACATCCACATTAAATGGTAGCAGTATCTGCAGTAGAAGCCTCTATGATGTAGTGGTTATGCTGCTCGCCTTGTAAACCAGGGGTCACAGGATCGTTCCTGGGCTTCTCCAGACTTTCAGATGAGTCTTTAAACCGAGGTCCTGTCTCTGTATGACCTTAGCTGTTGGTAAGATGTAAAACTCAAACACTCACTCACTCACTCAATACCTGCAGCTTCCTGAGCAGATTTCTTGAGAGCCTCTGCGAGCAACCGATCCTCTGTTTCTATTTCTGATGGAGTTTGTGACACGGAATGGATTTTTGCATGTTCAGGTAGTTCACTTTCGTCAAGGAATCTTGTTTTTGTACCCGTAGTACCTATCTGTAGCTGGTTTTGTAACAGATCTATAGAACACTAAAAGGAAAAATAGGAAAGGGTTGAGTTTTGCTTGAAAATCATGACAACACTTGGCCAGACAGAAATTTTTCTTACACGCTTTTCAATGAAATATAGAGATTTCTCAGTGAAATCGAAAACGATTTTATTACTGTTTGAAACAGTGACTGATATCAATTTTATTTTTCACTGTTTGGGACTACATTTTTCTTCAAATCTAATTCTGTGGTCAGTTTTTCCATTGTCAGATGATTGAAAATTAATGCTCTAAGTTAAAATTGACACTTAGCCCGTTCACAGGTCATGAGGACGTTAATGACATCATTTTCGACGCTGACGTTGTGTATTTTGTCGTGCAACTTAGATCAGTCCGCAACTTCTTTGGGAAACTACTCTCTCAATTATTTCAGTAGCCATTCATAATTATGCCATCCCAGGCTATTTCTCAGGTGCACACTTTCAGTTTACACCCAATATTATACCCAATAAGCACCTTGGACACCATTAAATTGACGCAAAAGGACCAGGAACAAAGAAAGTTTTCTCAGAGGGTGAGTGACGCGATTAGTGAAGCTAAATAATGCCATTTTGAAGCATTTAAGAAACAGACAATATGATTTTTCCAGTGTAAGATCAAATTCTATTTCACTCATGAACACCAAAACAGGTATTTTCATGAGTGGCTATGCCACTCATGAAAATAATGGTTTTGGTGTTCATTTGATGAAATAAAATTTGATCTTACACTGAAAAAATCAAATATCCTCTATAAGGTTTACTTTAATTGTGTAGCAGATTATTTATATGCTCTAGCTAAGAAAAACAAGGATAAATTTGAAAAGGATTTCCTATTTTTCCCATGTATGCTGTGGGTTTGTTCGTTTGTCTTGAGGTTTAAGGTCCCCATCAACACTATTTAGATCATTTTGGAGACGTTGCTTCCAACTTTTACCTGAGATAAAGTGACATCTCTAGCCCTACCGCCCAAAGAAACCACTAGGGTTTAAGGGACAGTCTGACTCCCACCCATTTTTTTCCTCAGCTAGGTGGTTTACCAGTACAGTCAACCTTCTTTATTTGTTTGTTTGTTTGATTTGAAGTTTAACGTCCCTGTCAACACTGTGAAGGTCATTTTGGAGACGTTGATTCCAATTTTGTGGGACTTTTACCCGACATTAAGATGAAATGACATCTCAAGCCCTGTCGCCCAATGAAACCAATAGTGTTTATTAACATGGACGGTCCCCCTCGCACCGCGGTTCCTGGACAGGCTTAGATCCTCTAAGCGGTTTACCAGTCATAGTGTGCGGGCCGGATTCAGCTCTGCGTGGAAGCATCATGCAGCCCATATATTTCTTCAAGCCCCTATGGGCGGGGGCCATCAACCCTCTTTATAACGACAATTTCAATGGAATGAATTCTTAGCTCAAGCTTAGAATCCATTACGAGCTACGTGGGATTCCCTCGTGTTGGAAATGCCCAAATCGAATCCAAAGTCATTAAAGACTCTTGAAATTTAATACTCCAAGAAACAAATGTTATAGATATTTGTTAGAATCGTCTCACCGAGGCGATTCTAACAAATGTCTATAACATTTGTTATGTTATTGATATTTGTTAGAATCGCCTCACCGAGGCGATTCTAACAAATGTCTATAACATTTGTTTCTTGGAGTAATGATGCGGAAAAGACCTTTTATAACCTATCATCCTCCTAACTGGGATTCTTTATAATGGCAAATTTTATTACGGCACATTAATATGGAACAAATACTGCCGTTATAACGCAGGTCATCTGTACTAAAAAGACAATCAGATTCAGCTGTGCACGGAAGCACCATGTAGCCCAATCAACTTCTCCAAGCCCTACTGGGCAGGGGTGCCATATATTGTGGGTACAAAGCAGAACTGCCTCATTAAAGAGATTTTATGAAGTACACACAATCTATATCTTAATGGATAATAACTAACAGCTGTTATTTGGAAAATATTGTGCTGTCATAACAGCCTTGAATAGATCCATTTTAAATTAAACCCATTTTGTACCGGAAACCCCAGAAGGGGTAATTGTCAAATAGTGCAAGCCCAGACCAGAGACGGCAAAATTCAGTGTCTGATCAGGGCCTACACTGCAAAAAGTTCATCCATTTTCTAAATAAATTTGGAAGATAACACAACCTGACAACCCTAAATCTCGAAATGGACTCCTGCTATATACAGTAAAATTCCTATTTAAAGACCACCTTTGGGACTGTTCAAAAGTGGTCTTTAAGACAATTTTTAAACAGTCCCATCTTAAAGACTACTTTTAAACAGTCCCAGAAGTGGTCCCTGACCAGGGGACACTGGGGCAGAAAACACAAAGAAAGAATAACTGCACCCTTCTAAACTAGAGAAAGTGCCCAGTGGGGCACGTATACCCCCGACCAGTGCCATCCCCTTTTAGTGGAAATGAAAATTTGTTTGTAGCATTGAACCTTTCCATATAAACTTTCCATTTAGTCCACTGAGAATAACTATTGCATTTCAACAAATATAGAATAATTTATCATATCCAAAGATGAGACTGCTTGTCTTTGCTGAATAATAAAAATTCAAAGTTTGTTGCAATTTGGAACAATTTCAACTGGAAACAACAAACATAGAATAGGCTGTCATAGAACATTTGCTGAATTAAAGTAGCTGTATAATGACATAATAAAGCAATGCATTTTTTATTATTACTTGCATTTATTGTTGTCTGCATTTCAAGAGAAAATATTATGCAAAATTTAACAGTTCTAGTCGCTGTTGTTTCTAAGATCACTAGGACCAATATACATGTATAAACTGACAAATCTGACACGGGTCACAGCATAAAGAAACGACAAACTAACTAATAATGAACAGATGGAAAGACAAAAACTATAACCTTTGATATACTTTGTATGCAAGGAGTATAATGAAAACAGTTATCAAATCCTGTACCATATACTATTATGCGATGTATATATGTGAATTTATTCTAATAAATATTGTTTAAACCAAAACAGTTAACACAAAACTTGGACGTGATCAAAATGTGTAAGTCCTTATTATTGACCCATAACCCCACCCGGGGGCTTGACACAGGAGCTTAGATATTCCATATGAAAGTTAATACTATAGCTATATTCTGTACCAAATATGAAGAGAATCTAACATGAGGTTACAGAGATATAAGCAATCAAAAAGGTTTAACACAAAACTTCGACTTAAAAGTTGACAAACTGACAGACAGCCCACCCAGGGGCTTGACCCAGGGGCTTAGATATTCCATATGAAAGGTTATGCTATAGAGATATCCTTTACCAAGTATGAAAAGAATCTAACATGTAGTTACAGAGATATGAGCAATCAAAAAGGTTTAACACAAAACATTGACGTAAATATTGATGAACGGACTGACGGGTGGACAGCCCACCCAGGGGCTTGACCCGCGAGCTAAGATATTCCAAATGAAAGGTAATGCTATAGAGATATCCTGTACCAAATATGAAGAGAATCAAACATGTGGTGACAGAGATATGAGCAATCAAAAAGGTTTAACACAAAACTTTGACGTAAAAGTTGACAAACGGACAGACAGCCCACCCAGGGGCTTGACCCAGGGGCTTAGATACTCCATATGAAAGGTAATGCTATAGAGATATCCTGTTCCAAATATGAGGAGAATCCAACATGTGGTGACAGAGTTATTAGCAATCAAAAAGGTTTAACACAAAACTTTGACGTAAAAGTTGACAAACGGACAGACAGCCCACCCAGGGGCTTGACCCAGGGGCTTGGATATTCCATATGAAAGGAAATGCTATAGAGATATCCTTTACCAAATATGAAGAGAATCTTACATGCGGTTACAGAGATATGAGCAATCAAAAAGGTTTAACACAAAACTTTGACGTAAAAGTAGATGAACAGACAGACGGACAGACAGACAGCCCACACAGGGGCTTGACCCAGGGGCTTAGTTATTCCATATGAAAGGTAATGCTATAGAGATATCCTTTACCAAATATGAAGAGAATTTAACAAGTGGTTACAGAGATATGAGCTATCAAAAAGGTTTAACGCAAAACTTTGACGTAAAGGTTGACGAACGGCGGGACGGACGGAAGTACGAACGAACTAACTAACTAACTAACTAACTAACGAACGAACGAACGAACGAACTAACGAACGGACGAACGGACGGAAAGACGAAAACTATATACCCCCTGACATACTTCGTATATGTCGGGGGTATAATAAGCTTTTAAAAGCAGATTTAGTCTTAATTTTAGGTGGTCTTAATAGCGGAATTTCACTGTATAAGGAGGAAAATGGGTTAAGGGATGTTTGATTTGAGGTTTAACGTCCCCATCAACACTGTATAGGTCATTTTGGAGGCATTGGTTCCTATTTTGTGGGACTATTACCCGACATAGAGATGAAATGACATCTCATGCCCTGTTGCCAAATGCCACCAATAGGGTTTATAAGCATGGACGGTCTGACTCGCACCGCTTTGCCTGGGAAAGCTTTGATCCTCTAACTGGTTTACCAGTACTTGTGTGTGGTAGGTTTCAGCTCTGCATGGAAGCATCATGCAGCCCATCTATTGCTTCAAGCCCCGATGGGCGGGGGCCGGTTAAGGGATGGTTTCAGGACATGGTTGTCATTGTTTATATAGTTTCACAAAATGTTTCCATGATTCTGTTGCATGTGACCTGGGTCAACACTGTTCACCTAAGTCCTAACTTTTGGGGTTATAATCTTTCAACATAAGCTTTCGTTTTTATCACAACAGTATTAATTATTGTAAAGCAACTGTGGTGAAGTACCTGATGTCTCTTTAACATATCTAATCCTAGTAACATGTCCATAGGCTGGTTTTCTAGGATGGAAAATGATGACTGAAGAAAATCATTTTCTATTTTAATGTAACCTGAAAGATACGAAATTTCATGTATTTAAGGGGAATGGATATACCTTCAGGAGAGGCAACTCCTGCAAAAGTATTTTTGTCTCCCATGTCAATAGGGGTCAACTTTTAAAGGAAAGAATTTGCTCCTGAGGAGCAAATTCTTTCCTTGAAGAGTAAACCCCATTTTAAATGGGACAGGGCTTATAGAAAAGCGAACAGGAAGTTCCCAAAGTTGTCTCCCTTTAAAAAAATGGCGGAAAAATCTGCCAGGTGTTCCTATTCCCCTTAAGTTACAATAACACATTTGTATGACATAGTGTATTCTTCCATATCTTTTAGTCTAAAACTTATTTTTCTGATAAAATTAGTGGTAGTTTTCTCATTTCTACTTCAAACAGAGATTTTGAATACTCATAAGGATTAACTCATTGAGGCAATTCTAACGAGTACCCACAATGTTAACCTATGTCCTGGAGCAGAAATGATGAAAAAATAATGTTTAACCCTGTTAATTTCTGTTTTCTCTGTACAAAGTAGGATTTAGAGGAATGTTCATGACATGGACTTGTTAAAATGATGAGATGTAACAAGTATTCTTGCACACAAGATAAGGAAATCCACAGGTTTAGCTTGAGATAGAAATTCTGTTCTAACCCAAAATTGAATATTCTTGCATGTTTGATAAATGCACTGGTTGAATACGACCTCATCTGCGCCATTGTTAAGGTTGACATCACTGTCGTCACAGCACGTTACGTGACGTCACTAAACATCACTGTAGTAAACATTACAATATGCCAGATATCGGCAACCGAAGTGATTGCAGTATTAAAAACCCATGCTCAGAAATGGAAGATATGCAAGAAAAAGAATCCTACATGGATGTGAGGGATGGATAGAAAAATTTGCCCTAGGGATCACTGTCCGGCATCACTCGACAAGCCTCGTGATGCCGGACAGTAACCCTTGGGTCGGATTTTTCCATCCACCCCTCACACTCATGTAAGATTCTTATAATGTAACCAAGGAGTTTTTTGTTTATTTCCATCTTTGATTTTGAAAAAAAAAAAATAGAATTCCAAGAATACCAAAGTAAAATTTAACCACTATGTTAGAATAACATACCAGTGTACAAATTTCAATGAAATCAATTTATCCCTTCTAAAATTAATGATCGGAAACAATATCTCAATATCTTAACCTGAATAACCCCAACAAAAAAAATTAAGATGACAGAAGGACCATTTTTTGGCTGATTAACCCGTTTTGTACCGGAAATCCCAAAATGGGTACCCTGGCAAACAGTGCAGGCCCTGATCAGAGCCTACACTGCAGAAAGTTCAGCCGTTTTCCACATAAATTTTAAAGAAAAACACAACCTGTCACCCCTAAATTTTGAAATGGACTCCTGCTATATATAGGGTAGAAGATTCCATTTGGCCCAAAAAGGGTTAACAGTATTGACTATTGACCTACATTTTACAATGATATCAACTTCTGCAGACTTCAAATAAAATCAATGCATCCCATCGAAAATTATTGAGCAGAAAAGGAAAGTGTGACAATGATGACACCTGTGACCCCAATATATGCTTTCCCCGTACGTAATAGGTTAACCATTTAAACCCCAGCCTGTTGATTGCACTGTACCCACAATGTAGATCTATCATCCACATAAGATGGCTCAAAATGAGCAGTTTTATCAGGATCTGCACCTTTAGGGGTTTCCTGCAAGCAATGAGCCTGCACTGTTTGCCAAGGTGCCCCTTTAGGTTTTGGTTTGATTTGAGGTTTAACATCCTCATCAAAACTGTAAAGGTTATTTTGGAGAGGTTGCTTCCAATTTTGTGGGACTTTTACCACACATTGAGATGAAATGACATCTCAATCCCTGCTGCCAAATGAAACCAAAAGGGTTTATAAGCATGGATGGTCCAACTCGCACCACTTTGGCTGGGCAGGCTTAGATCCTCTAAGCGGTTAACCAGTACTCGTGTGTGGGTCGGTTTCAGCTCTAGGTGGAAGCATCATGCAGTCCAATTATTCTTCAGGCCCTGATGGGCGGGGGCCAACCATTTTAGGGGTTTCCCGCATGCAATGGGCTAATAAAGTGAGTGCTTTGCTATGCAAACTAGAGCTGCCGCCTAACGGGCGCCAATTATACCCCCGCATGCGTTGTCCGACAAATTTTTACAAGTATTTGACCTTGAGGAAGGTCAACGTAAAGGTCAAGGTCAGGTTTGTGTATATCAATCTTAAGTACTAGTGGCAAGGTGTGTGGTGTGTGAATATTAAAGAAATCGGTCAAGAATAAGGAAGTTATGAGCAATGTTAAAGTTTTTTGTAACGGACCGACGACAAATTTTTACAAGTATTTGACCTTGAGGAAGGTCAACGTAAAGGTCAAGGTCAGGTTTGTGTATATCAATCTTAAGTACTAGTGGTAAGGTGTGTGGTGTGTGAATATTAAAGAAATCGGTCAAAGAATAAGGAAGTTATGAGCAATGTTAAAGTTTTTTGTAATGGACCGACGACAGACACCGACGACAGACGACAAGCTGACTCCTATATACCCCCTTCAAACTTCGTTTGCGGGGGTATAATGACACAAAACCTTCAGGATCAATCCCGGGCTTCTCAAGACTTTCGGATGAGTCTTAAAACCGAGGTCCCGTCTCCATATGACCATAGCTGTTGGTGGGACGTAAAACTAAAACACTCACCTTCTGTCAAACAACAGGGAGGTTAAAAAGTTAACAGAAGTTGGTAATCGTTCAAGCGCTAAACAAACTTTCTGTACATATCTAGACAATGCAACATTATACCCATTACACCACAATAGTGTTATAAAGAGGTTGGGGTGTACTTAAATACAGTGGAATTCTGCTGGTAAGACAAGTTCTTGCATAAATACCTATACGCATGGCTGTTTGATGCCATTGTCAAATGGACCAAAAGCCGTGCTCAAACAGTAAAAACCATGTTGAAATCATGAAATTCGAGTGCTGTTTGAACATGGATTTTGAGCTTTTGATACCAAAAGACGGGCCTTGCTTTGTTTACGTTACGCTGAGCGACGTTACATTATCGCCCTGAATGTAGCGTTTTAGGGTTCTATGATGACGTCAGATGGTTACTGCTTAACGTCATTGTAAACAAAATTCTGAACTGGCAACCATGTTGGTTTGCCATGGCATTTGAAGAGTTTATCTGGAGCTTTGGGGCATTTTTGTCAAAATTTACTGTCAGAATCACAAGTTATGCAAGAACAACGATCATCCATGGTTATTTCATTGCATTAATATTTTCCGGATCCCTTGAAATATTTGAACATTTGGCCTTGCGGCCTCATGACCAAACAGCTTCCTCGGGACCCAGCAAATGTTAATGCATGAAAAACCATGGTGAATCCCTATATTCTTCTTTACAAAATGTATTTCAAAAGTCTGTTTTTCTTTGTTTGAACTTTTAGAGACCACTTTTAGGACTGTTCTGTAAGACCACTTTTGAGCAATTCCAAAGGCGGTCTTAACAGTGAAATTCAACTGCATATCAAGTTTACTGGTCACAACATACAGAGTGTACATGTAGGTGATCTTTAGAGACATTCCTTGTCCCCTATTCAGGTGGCCCCTGCCCATCAGGGCTAGAAGAACAAGAGCTGTCACATGACAGCATAGCTCGCCTGTTTCGCGCCTTCAAGATATAAGGTAAAACTATTGAACCATGAAATATAGAACACTCACCTTCATATATTTTGAGGTCAATCATCAGGTCACATGGAACATATATTCCAGATACTACATTTCAGAATCAAAATTAATTGTGTCTGAATTATAAGGCTAATCATTGAACAATGAAAATAGGTGACACTGACCTAGATATATTTCTATGCCAATCATCTGGTCACATGGAATTGAATATTCAGATATGAAGTTTCTCCATCTAAAAGTATTCAAGATATAAGCCAAAGTCACTGAACCATGTGATATAGGTCACACTGACCTAGATATATTTTCAAGTTAATCATCCGGTTGCATTGACGTAATATCCCAGGTATAACATTTCGTTATCAAAATATTATTCAAGATATCAGGCAAAATCACTGAACCATGAAATGTAGGTCACAATGACCTAAATATATTTTGAGGTCAATCAGCAGGTCACATGGAACTAATAATCAAGGTATGACATTTCTTTATCAAAATGTATTCAAGATAATAGGCAAAATCAGTGAACCATGAAATATAGGTCACACTGACCTAGATACATTTTGAGGTCAATCATGGAGTCACATGGAACTAATAATCCAGGTATGGCATTTCTCCATCAAATCAAGATAATAGGCAAAATAACTGAACCATGATATATAGGTCACAGTGACTTAGATATATTTGGTGGTCAATTATCGGGTCACATGGAACTAATAATCCAGGTATAAGATTTCTCCTTTGATTAGTATTCAAGATAATAGGCAAAGTCACTGAACCATGAAATATAGGTTACAGTGACCTAGATATATTTTGAGGTCAATCATGGGTCACATGGCACTAATATCCAAGGTATGACATTTCTGCAACAAATAGTCTTCAAGATATAAGGCAAAATCACTGGACCATGAAATATAGGTCACATTGACCTAGCTATATTTTGAGGTCAATCATGGGGTCACATGGCACTAATATCCAAGGTATGACATTTCTCCAACAAATAGTCTTCAAGATATAAGGCAAAATCACTGAACCATGAAATATAGGTCACAGTGACCTAGATATATTTTGGGGTCAATCATGGGGTCACATGGTACTAATATCCCAGGTATGACATTTCTCCAACAAATAGTCTTCATGATATAAGGCAAAATCACTGGACCGTGAAATGTAGGTCACCATGACCTTCACCCTTTTACACTTGAACCAATATCACATGGTTGGCTGATATATAACCAATTGTGTTTATAATTTGTTAGCATAATGGAAATGTATATAACAAATTACAAAGGTGTCCTAGAGTTTGACCCCTAGCCCCACCCCATCCGTCCTCCCAGGTATGAACCCAGGGGTGTGTTGCCTTGGAATCTCAGAAGGCACGCCCGGGTATCCAATATGGACCCTTTGTGATATGTGTCTGTTAGGATATAAGCAATTCAAAAACTTTAACACAGTTTTACAGAGGTGTTCTAGCTTTTGACCCTTAGCCCCAACCCGGGGCATGAACCCAGGGGTCTGTTGTCTTTGAACATCAGAAGACCCTCTCAGGTACTTAAGTTCCTAATATGAGTGCTCTGTGATGAGTGACTGTTGAGATATAAGCATTTGAAAAACTTTAATGCAGTGTGACGGGAACGCACACGCACACAAATGAGGTGACAACAAAAGCTCTCCATGTACTTCGTACAGGCGAGCTTAAAAAATATATGGGCTGCATGATGCTTCCAAGCAGAACTGAAACCGACCCGCACACGGGTACTGGTAAACTGCTTAGAGGATCTAAGCCTGCCCAGGAAAAGCGGTGTGAGTCCATGCTTATAAACCCTATTGATTTCATTGGGCGACAGGGATTGAAATGTCATTTCATTTCAATGTCGGGTAAAAGTCCCAGAAAATTGGAAGCAACGTCTCCAAAATGACCTTTACAGTGTTAAACCTCAAATCAAACAAAAACAAATCAACTGCATATCAAGTTTACTTGTCACAACAAACAGCATGTACATGTAGGTGATCTGTTGATACATTCCTTGTCCCCTATTCAGGAGTGAGTGTTTGAGTTTTACGTCCCACCACCAGCTAAGGTCATACGGAGAGGGGACCTCGGTTTAAAGACTCATCCGAAAGTCTGGAGAAGCCCGGGATTGATCCTGCGACCCCTTCTGCTATTCAGGAATCATTAAGAGTATTCAACCATGAAATAACATACCTAAATGGACTCGTCCTATTATCTTTTGTGTCCCAACCCCTTTAGCTATACCAGCCCATCTCCTGTCAACTAGACGCATAATATTGCACCTTTCAGCACACGCTTCACTCATTATGGTCATCTGAGCACCTGAAACAATACAAAAAAGCCTGACATGATTAATCGTACAATCGATTAACCAATCGATAAATTCCAGAAAAATAATTATCATTATTGATTTAGGGGATAATTTTATTCAAAATTGTGATTTGGGGAGGTAAATCAGAGGTTTTACAGTCGGAAATTTCGTTTTTCGTAATTTAAAACCGTAAAACCTCTGATTTACCTCCCCCAATCACAATTTTGCAATACAGTTATCCCCATTCTAATGCACTTAGACGGTTGCTTTGTTAAAAACTGTACTTTATTTTGCACAAAAGGGCTAGCCGTGAGCTGTGTAAAACCAAATGCCAGCCAATGAAAAGTGACGTTACGCAATGACGTTGGGTTTCTGACAGTATATCGCAGAATATACCGTCGCAATTTTTTGACGTTATCCAATCAGAAGTTGCGTTACATATGCAAGTGCATTAGAATTGCTTATAATGGATTGCTTGATAAGTACAACTTACTACCCAAGGTCATGTCTGAATTAGCTGGATGGGTGGCAAACAGTGCAGACCCTGATGAGACGCCGCATTTTGTGGCGTCTCATCTGGGTCTACAGTGTTTGCCCAGACCTGTCTGTTCAAATCCATCCATATGTTACACTTTTAAAGTATAACATATGGTAAGAGTCATGTTAAGACAGAAAGCCAGACAGGTAAAACTAGAGCTGCCGCCTAACGGGCGCTAATTATACCCCCGCATGCGTTGTCAGTACTAGTAGCAAGGTGTGTGGTGTGTGAATATTAAAGAAATCGGTCAAAGAATGAGGAAGTTATGTGCAATGTTAAAGTTTTTTTGTACCAACAAATTTTTACAAGTATTTGACCTTGAGGAAGGTCAACGTAAAGGTCAAGGTCAGGTTTGTGTATATCAATCTTAAGTACTAGTGGCAAGGTGTGTGGTGTGTGAATATTAAAGAAATCGGTCAAAGAATAAGGAAGTTATGAGCAATGTTAAAGTTTTTTGTAATGGACCGACGACAAATTTTTACAAGTATTTGACCTTGAGGAAGGTCAACGTAAAGGTCAAGGTCAGGTTTGTGTATATCAATCTTAAGTACTAGTGGCAAGGTGTGTGGTGTGTGAATATTAATCGGTCAAAGAATAAGGAAGTTATGAGCAATGTTAAAGTTTTTTGTAACGGACCGACGACAGACGACAGACGACAAGCTGACTCCTATATACCCCTTCAAACTTCGTTTGCGGGGGTATAATTATGACAAAATCTTCCGTGATTACTAATCAATTATCGATCACAATTGCAGGATTGATAACCGATTATATTTTCTGCTCCGATTAGCCAGCCCTAATAACAAATAGCTCCCGGTAAGGAGTAATGGGTGAAATTTGGTGATACTTTTTCTTTTTTCTCAAAAAAAACCCCTTTGTGGCGGGCACTTGTCAGCACAGACTCATCAAGGTGATTCTAACAATCATCCACGACCTCCACCCATTGGGGCTTGAAGAAATAGATTGGGCTGCATGATGCTTCCATGCAGAGCAGAAACCCACCACACATGAGTACTGGTAGACCAGTTTGAGGGTCTTAGCCTGCCCATGCAAAGTGGTGCATATAAAACCCCTTTGGTTTCACTGGGTGACAGGGACTGAGATGTCATTTCATCTCAATGTCAGGTAAAAGTCCCACAAAATTGGAAGCAACGTCTCCAAACTGACCTAAATAGTGCTGACGGGGACATTGTTGACTTAGGGTGAACACTAGGGTGAATGCAAATACTGTGTAAGTCAGTGAACCGTGAAGAGACCAAGGTCAAAGTGTTGGTCAAATCCCAAGATGCAAATCTGTAACAAGTATTATGAATTAACCTCTAATACAGTTGACTCTCGTTATCTCGATCCCACTTATCTCGACCCTATCGCTTATGTCGAACCGATTTCTAAGTCCCGAACATTTCCCCTATATATTTATTGTATTTCAACTTCGCATATGTCGATTTTTTATACATTATCATTCTGACTTCTTACTTTTAATATCGTCATAATTATTCATGCCGTTTAACCATTAACCGACTGACGCTTATGACCCACCAAGAGGGTTGACGCGTCGTTAAACACGAAATCATCATCATCATCATCGCATATGTCGAACTACTTTTAAGTCGACACTTCGGCTATCTCGCCCATCATTTTCAGTCCCTAATTGTATTTTTCACTGTTTTTTACTACTGCGTATCTCGAACCGGGATTCATGACGTAACGAAAAAAAAACAAAAAAAAACGGTCCTTCAATTTTGTAATCTGCCTTTAGAAAACGGTTCATCAATACTCACAATGTTGTTAATTATCAAATTTGTCCAGGTGCGTTTGCAATTAAAATTAGCACACATAATACCTTTTCGGCTACTAAGAAAATCATGTGCGTGTAATAAAGACTGACACACGGTGCTCAACCTTTAATCTTACACCGTTTCGTGTCAATGATTTGCATGATTTCCGTGACCCAAAGGCGGCGTTGATTTGTATTCTTGTATGATTAGTTACGACAAGGTTCTTTAATTGGTTGTTTGGACGTACTCATCATTAGTGTCAAAGAAAGTGACAAAAGTTGTGATAATCTCGGCGTGTTAAAAACGCAGTTGTTCGGAACAATTCACATGCATCGTTCTCAACCGATGCAAATCCATGTACAAACAGTGTAGATCCAAAGGGGATGCCTCATAACGAGCTTTCGCGGCAGGACCTAAACTGTTTGCCATAGTGACGGTTAATCAGTTAGAGGGGAGATAAGTCAAACTACTGTATGACTTATAGCATGTACTGCTCTCCGAAGTAATACAAGCGTTGCATTCACAAGCGGGAACCCGTCTGTTTTAGTATCTAACTATATTTAGCGTATTTGGAAACCCAGATTTGTAGGAATTTAAAAGACAACAAAATACGTGAAAAATCTATCAGTTTTATTTATTTATTAATTTGTTCATAAACGCTATACTCTGACAAGCTCCAGTACTTTCATAAACAAGTTTTAAAAACTCAGTAAACCGTTCATGTAAGAATTACCAAGAATACCAAGCATATCACGGCAAACAATGTGTTCTGACATACCTGTGACGTCACACTTTGGTTATCTCGTACTACGGATAACTGGAACTTTTTATCCGGTCCCGTGAGGTTCGAGATAACGAGAGTCGACTGTAGTTCTTGAGAAATGGACTCTTGTTTGTGTGTTTGTTTGATTTGAGGTTTAATGTCCCCGTCAACGCTGTAAAGATCATTTTGGAGATGTTGCTTCCAATTTTGTGGGAATTTTACCCGACACTGAGATGATATGACATCTCAAGCCCTGCCGCCAAATGAAACCAATAGGGTTTATAAGCATGGACAGTCTGACTCACACCACTTTGCAAGGTTGGGCGGTCAAAACCAGGGGCGGTTTTAACCGGTGGTATTAACCGGTGGTATTAACCGGTTAAAACCGTCCTGGTCAATACTCCCAAAGTGGTCAATACTGGTCGATTGAAATATTGAGTGGTCAATTGAATAATTTTAGTGTTGAAAAGGTAAAGCTACTGAAACTATGTTGAAGTTTTGCTCTCTTTGCTGGAGGCTGATCATTTGATAGAGTTTCAGGTTCAGATGTTATTTCTTCAAATGGCCTCTTAGCAATACTTTCTGGCTTTTTTTAACCCTAGGCATTTTTGTCTATGACTCATCAGAATTAAGACCTTAGCACTAACTTCAACACCCTGCACTGGTTTTTTTTATTGTTGTAATTGTTGTTATCTTCCAAAATAGTGAAGAAGTTCCAAATTGGGTCTTTAGGTTTCATTCATTTTTGACACCTTCAGTAATATCTTGATGATAAGATACTGCCTATATTGCATATAAATAAAAATTTCACACATTAGGAATAAAGCCTGGTGTCAGTTTATAATAACCCTATTAGGGACATGTAATTGGTCAATTTAGCAATTAGCAGTGACATGGGTTAGTCTGTTTTTGACTGCAATTTACAGGTGTTGCAGATACAGTTCAACCTGTATTAAGCAAGTGCCTAAGGGATAGTCAAAATATGCTTGCTTAAGACAGGTTCTTGCTTAATACAGGTGAAATTTAACACATCTGCCTTTCTTGGGAACTGAATGCCTGCTTGCTTAAGACAGGTTGCTTGCTTAATAGCGGTGGCCACTAAGACAGGTTTTACTGTACTTTTAAATATTCAAAGACATCAGTGAATCTTCAAATATTGTTTGGTTAATAACAAAGGACCTTTCATAAATACTTCAAAATCCATGATACATTCAGCTTATAAATTCATATTCCTGTAAATCAAAATATGAACAATCAATCTAACCTATAAAGGAAAAAAGAATAATGATAAAGATTGTTTGATTGAACTGTCTACAGTTCAGTGAGTCAATCCAACCTCTCCATCTGACCAGCATTAATGTCTTTTGACTTTTGATGAAACTAGAAATGTGTCCAAAGTACACAGATGCCCCCCCTTAGCACATTAATCTTTAAGTGGTGCAAATACCAATCTGTGCGAGTTTCGGCGTTCCACCAATAGTGACCTTGACGTTAAAAGTCGAAATCGCTCGAGATATTGTAATTAGGAACATTTGTGTGAAGTTATTTTGAAATCGGTGAAGAAATGTAAGCGCTAGAGGGGTGACAAAGTTTTTCTAAAAATAGCCACAGTGACCTTGAACTTGAAAGTCAAAATAGCTTGAGATATTGTCATAAGGAACATTTGTATGAAGTTATATTGAAATTGGTGAAGAAATGTAGGCGCTAGAGCAATGACAAAGTTTTTCTAAAAATAGCCACTGTGACCTTGACCTTGAGGTGATGACCTTGAAAGTCGAACTCGCTCAAGATATTGTCATAAGGAACATTTGTGTGAACTTATATTGAAATCAGTGAAGAAATGTAGGCACTAGAGCAATGACAAAGTTTTTCTAAAAATAACCTCTGTGACCTTGACCTTGAGGCCATGACCTTAAAAGTCGAACCTGCACGAGATATTTTTATAAGGAACATTTGTGTGAAGTTTATTGAAATTGGTGGTACAAATACCTTAACCAAAGTCTTAAACATTAAAAATTTTCTAATTCTATGACCTTGACCTTGAGGTCATGGGTATGGGTGGGGGTATTGCTGAATAAACCATTGGACCTATATGTATCATCATAGTAAATATAAACCAAATCCATTGTATGGTTATGAAAATATGAGCTCAAGTTCTACCTGGTACAAATACCTTAACCTGGGTCTTAAACATTAAAAATTTCAAGTCCATGACCTTGACCTTGAGGTCATGGGTATGGGTGGGGGTATTGCTGAATAAAACTTCAGTCCTATATCTATCATCATACCGAATATGAACCAAATTCATTACACGGTTTGGAAAATATGAGCTCAAGTTCTACCTGGTACAAATACCTTAACCTGGGTCTTAAACGTTAAAAATTTCAAAGTCCACGACCTTGACCTTGAGGTCTAGGGTATGGGTGGGGGTATTGCTGAATAAAACTTTGGACCTATATCTATCATCATACTAAATATAAACCAAATCTATTGTATGGTTTGGAAAATATAAGCTCAAGTTCTACCTTGTACAAAAACCTTAACATGAGTCTAACAGGATTACGTACGTACGTAAGTACGTACACACTTTCGTACATTCGGAAACCGTACGCACGTAAGCACGTACCCACGGACGCACGTACGGAAAACCGAAAAACTATATGCCTCCGGCATCATACGCTGCGGGGGCATGATAAAAAATACCTCAAATAATTACTGTTATTAATAAAAACTATTTTGTCTTGTTCAGTGATGGAAATATAGTCTAACATCATGTACATGATGTAGGGGGAAAGCTTTAAGACCAGTTTAGCAACAGGACAGAGGCATATACACCAGTGATTTAAATGACCACCAATCGACCAGTATTGACCAGTAAAGACCGGTTAAAACCGGTTTTAACCACCGGCCCTGTCAATACTCATATTGACCGGCTTTTTGCCAACCTTGCCACTTTGCCTGGGCAGGTTTAGATCCTCTAAGCAGTTTACCAGTACTCATGTGCGGGTCAGTTTCAGCTCTGCCTGGAAACATCATGCAGCCCATCTATTTCTTCAAGCCCCGATGGGCGGGTGTGCGTAAATGGACATTAGGGTGAATACTAGGGTGTGGCTTGACAAATGGATGGACAACAAGACGACCCCCGCCCACAGGGGCTTGAAGAAATATATGGGCTGCATGCTGCTTCCATGCAGAGCTGATTCCGGCCCGCACACTGGTACTGGTAAACCGCTTAGAGGATCTAAGACTGTCCAGGAACCATGGTGCGAAGTGGACCGTCCATGCTAATAAACCCATTAGGCGACAGGGCTTGAGATGTCATTTCATCTCAATGTCGGGTAAAAGTCCCACAAAATTGGAAGCAACGTCTCCAAAATGACCTTTACAGTGTTGACGGGGACGTTAAACCTCAAATCAAACAAAATGGACAACCAGACTCCTATAACATGCCATGCTTAAAGGGAATAGGAACACCTTGCAGATTTTTCCGCCATTTTTCAAAGGGAGACCACTTTCGGGACTTCCTGTGCACTTTTCTATAATTTTTGTCCCACTGAAAAACGGGTCAACTCTTAAAGGAAAGAATTTGCTCCTTAGGAGCAAATTCTTTCCTTTAAGAGTTGACCCCTATTGACATAAGAGACAAAAATACTTTTGAAGGATTTGCCTCCCCTGAAGGCGTTCCCATTCCCCTTAAAGCATGCACAACAAAATTAATGTAATGCAGGAGGAATATTAGTATAAATATAGATATTAATCTCTTTAAACAATGTTTGTTATAACATGTAAGTAATAAGTAAGAATAAGTAAGAACAATGGATCCAAAAAATGTAAATCTTACACATTTTTTTTTTCAAAAATAGGTTTAACATGGTTGTTTTAGTGAGTGAGTGAGTTTTACATCCCACCAACAGCCAAGGTCATATGGAGACAGGGATCTCGGTTTAAAGACTCATCCGAAAGTCTGAAGAAGCCCGGGATCGATCCTGCAACCCCTGGTTTACAAGGCAAGTAGCGTAACCACTTCTACACAGAGGCTTCTAAAATGGTTGTTTAATAAATACAGTTTCTGCTAAATAGTGTTTTAATGAGGTTATGTTAAATATAAGGTTTCAATTTATGATATTACTGACAGATTACCTGAGTCAACAAAAGCTTTTACTGGATGTCCATTAACAGAACAATTTATATACAACATTACAACCTGGCCGAAGCTCTCAGGAACATGTTCAATGGCTGACTCCATATTGCTTTCAACATTGGATAATCTGAAATCAGATAACAAATTTACCCTATTTATAAGTATTCTGTGTGTGTGTGTGTGTGAATTCGGGTTTAACGTCGCTTTCAACAATTTTTCAGTCATATCACGACGGTGTCTGGTTGCGACAGGGAGCTCAATGCTCACGTTTATAGTGCTGCCTCACTGAAGTATCATGTCCCAGACACATTACACGATACCACACCCAGTCACATTATCCTGACACTGGATCGACCAGTCCTAGCTCTTCCCCGTAAATCTGAGTGCCAAGCGAGGAGCAGCTAGTACCATTTTTAACGACTTTGGTATGTCGCGGCCCGGGATCGAACCCCAGACCTCCCGTTCCCCGGAGCGGACACTCTACCAACTGAGCTATCGGGGCCGGTATAAGTATTCTGACATCACTCCTTACCATACATGCATCATGTGAAATGAACACCCCCTAAACCCCACTTTATATAGAGAAAACTGGGGTTTACTGGGGTATACATTATTTTCTTACTTTTGCTCCAAGACATAGGTTGTGGGTACTCATCAGAACCACCTCAATGTGGAGGTTCTAACGAGCACCCACAACCTGTGTTTGCAGTATAAATAAACAAAATAACATGGATTTCCATTAGAAAGATCGCACTGATGTGTTATCGTAATGTATTTGGGACACCCACCATAACCCCCCCCCCCCCCAAAAGAAAAGGCCCAGAATAGACCAGGGCCTGCACTGTTGCTCCAACCCCAGCTCCCAACAGAACCATTTATTTCAAATAACTGGCTCCCCCTATTTTTGCAATGGATTCCTGCTATAGTAAAATTCCACTAGTAACCCATTTCATATTGGTGGACTCATCTATTGTTATATGTTGGACAAGTTCATTTGTTATCTAAGGATGTCAGGTGTATTTTTTGTTTATGGGAAAAGCCTGTTAGCAGACAGTGTAGACCAAGGGCAGATGCCACATCTGCTCCGGGTTTACACTGTTTGCCTATTAACCTTTTACAGGTCTCCAGTTAACAATTTGCCTGCTAAAATTAGGCTTTCTGTTTTTTTTTCATATATAGAGGATCTTACACGAGTGGTCATTTCATATGAAATTTATGAAACGAGCCTTTGGCGAGTTTCATAAATTTCATATGAAATGACCACGAGTGTAAGATTCTCTTTATCATATGGCTACTTTAAATTGGATTTTAGCGCCTTTTAATTTGACAAGTTTTCTACAACAAGAGGGCCCAGAGGGCCCTGGTTCGCTCACCTGATCCAAAGCATAACAAGTGGGCCCCGGGCAGGGTCAATTTGACCCCAGGGCTAAAATTTGAACAATCTTGGTAGAGGTCCACAAGATGAAGCTTCATATCTAATATGAAAGACCTGGGCTTTCTGGTTTCAGAAAAGAAGATTTTAAAGGTTTACCCTGCATATAGAAGTCTATGTAAAACAAGATTTTCCCTATATAAGTCTATGTAAAACCAAAGGGCCCCGGAGCGGGGGCATTTTTGGCCCCAGGGCTATAATTTGAACAATCTTGGTAGAGGTCCACTAGCTGAAGCTTCATAACAAATATCAAAGACCTAAGCCTTGTGTTTCAGAGAAGATGATTTTTAAAGATTTTCCCTATATAAATCTATGTAAAACCAAAGGGCCACATGGCGGGGGCATTTTTGGTCTCAGGCCTATAATTTGAACAATCTTGGTAGAGGTCCACTAGCTGAAGCGTCATAACAAATATCGAAGACCTAAGCCTTGTGGTTTCAGAGAAGAAGATTTTTCAAGATTTTCCCTATATAAGTCTGTGTAAAACCAAAGGGCCCCGGAGCGGGGGCATTTTTGGCCCCAGGGCTATAATTTGAACAATCTTGGTAGAGGTCCACAAGATGAAGCTTCATACCAAATATCAAAGACCTGGGCCTTGCAGTTTCAGAGAAGAAGATTTTTCAAGATTTTCCCTATATAAGCCTATGTAAAACAAAAGGGCCCCCCATGCGGGGGCATTTTTGGCCCCAGCACTATAATTTGAACAATCTTGGTAGGGGTCTACTAGATGAAGCTTCATACCAAATATCAAAGACCTGGGCCTTGCGGTTTCAGAAAAGAAGATTTTTCAAGATTTTCCCTATATAAGCCCATGTAAAACCAAAGGGCCCCCGTGCAGGGGGCATTTTTAGCTCCTGCACTATAATTTGAACAAACTTGGTAGGGGTCCACTAGTTGAAGCTTCATACCAAATATCAAAGACCTGGGCCTTGCGGTTTCAGAGAAGAAGATTTTTAAAGATTTTCCCTATATAAGCCCATGTAAAACCAAAGGGCGCCCATGCGGGGGCATTTTTAGCTCCAGCACTATAATTTGAACAATCTTGGTAGGGGTCCACTAGATAAAGTTTCATACCAAATATCAAAGACCTGGGCCTTGCGGTTTCAGAGAAGAAGATTTTTCAAGATTTTCCCTATATAAGCCCATGTAAAACCAAATGGCCCCCGTGCAGGGGCATTTTTTGCTCCAGCACTATAATTTGAACAATCTTGGTAGGGGTCCACTAGATGAAGCTTCATACCAAATATCAAAGATCTGGGCCTTGCGGTTTCAGAGAAGAAGATTTTTAAAGATTTTCCCCATATAAGTCCATGCAAAACCAAAGGGCCCCCATGCGGGGGCATTTTTGGCCCCAGCACTATAATTTGAACAATCTTGGTAGGGGTCCACTAGATGAAGCTTCATACCAATTATCAAAGACCTGGGCCTTGCGGTTTCAGAGAAGAAGATTTTTCAAGATTTTTCCTATATAAGCCCATGTAAAACCAAAGGGCCCCCGTGCGGGGGCATTTTTAGCTTCAGCACTATAATTTGAACAATCTTGGTAGGGGTTCACTAGATAAAGCTTCATACCTAATATCAAAGACCTGGGCCTAGCGGTTTCAGAGAAGAAGAGTTTTAAAGATTTTCCCTATATAAGTCCTTGTAAAACCAAAGGGCCCCCGTGCGGGGGCATTTTTGGCCCCAGCACTATAATTTGAACAATCATGGTAGGGGTCCACTAGATGAAGCTTCATACCAAATATCAAAGACCTGGGCCTTGCGGTTTCAGAGAAGAAGATTTTTCAAGATTTTCCCTATATAAGCCCATGTAAAACCAAAGGGCCCCCATGCGGGGGCATTTTTAGCTCCAGCACTATAATTTGAACAATCTTGGTAGGGGTCCACTAGATGAAGCTTCATACCAAATAACAAAGATCTGGGCCTTGCGGTTTCAGAGAAGAAGATTTTTAAAGATTTTCCCTATATAAGCCCATGTAAAACCAAAGGGCCCCCTGTGCGGGGGGCATTTTTGGCCCCAGCACTATAATTTGAACAATCTTGGTAGGGGTCCACTAGATGAAGCTTCATACCAAATATCAAAGACCTGGGCCTTGCTGTTTCAGAGAAGAAGATTTTTAAAGATTTTCCCTATATAAGCCCATGTAAAACCAAAGGGCCCCCATGCGGGGGCATTTTTAGCTCCAGCACTATAATTTGAACAATCTTGGTAGGGGTCCACTAGATGAAGCTTCATACCAAATATCAAAGATCTGGGCCTTGCGGTTTTAGAGAAGAAGATTTTTTAAGATTTTCCCCATATAAGCCCATGCAAAACCAAAGGGCCCCCATGCGGGGGCATTTTTGGCCCCAGCACTATAATTTGAACAATCTTGGTAGGGGTCCACTAGATGAAGCTTCATACCAAATATCAAAGACCTGGGCCTTGCGGTTTCAGAGAAGAAGATTTTTTAAGTTTTCGGTGAAAAAAATCTATTTTTGGCTCCTGTGACCTATATAAGCAATGGACCGGAACCATTTGAACAACTTTGAAAGGGGACCACCTAAGGATCATTCCTGTGAAGTTTGGTCAAAATCCGATCAGTGGTTTAGGAGGAGATGTCGTTTGAAGAAAAGTTTACGGACGCACGGACGCACGCATGCACGCACGCACGGACGCACGACGGACGACGGACGAAAAGTGATCCCAAAAGCTCACCTTGTCACTATGTGACAGGTGAGCTAAAAAATGCATTGTTGACATGGACGTCTAATCTTTCTTAGCAGACAATTCACATGAAATGCCAAGCTTATTTTTCTCTGAAAAACACCAGCAAATCCTAGAATGCATTAATTTGTCATCTGTGCCGTGTTTAACTCATTCTGATCTAATATGCTGCTACTGCTTACAAAAGAATCAATGTGAAGGTAATTGCTTTATGTTAAAAGATGTTAAGTTTGCTGAATTTTTAACCCCCTAAATTTGATTTCAATGCTGAAATCCAAAATTTCATTCATTGAGTATTCTCCTCAAATAAGGTTTCAATGCTGATTTTCAAAAATTCAATGCTGAAATACCCTTCACTCCCTCTTATCTTGAGCTCAGTTACCAGTCTATACAGCTACTGATAGGTGCATAATGCTTTTGAAAAGAAAAAAATATCTCTGCCAAAAGTAAAACAAGAGACCCAATGGGCCACTATGCTCACCAGAAGTCATGTGGTTTATATCATATATGGGTATGGCGCCTATCTTTGTCATGTGACTACAATCCCACAAATAAATTTTCATTTTCATTGCCTAATCCCACAGAGCTATGTAATATGATTTCAATCAGCACAGCAGTTTCAGTTGAGAAGAAGGTAACAATGCTGAATGTAAAGTCATCCAGGACAAAGGTCAGTAAATGACCTTGACCTTTGGAATTGATAAACTTCCATTCAGCTGACTGCAAATATTTCTGATGCGACAGGTTACCATGCAATCAGTAAAATCCACTGTTTTGCCTTTTTTCCATAGAAATCTCTAAGTGACCAAATCTGACCTTGACATAAAACAGGTCAAGGTCAACCAAAGGTCATCATTTGAAATAACTTGGTAGGGCCCGAATTCCATATGCTGCATACCAAGTTTCACAGTGATTGTCCATTTGGTTTTTGAGGGGAAGATTTTTTAATGGTTTTTGCCATACATGGGCACGGTGGCCATATTGGTCATGTCACCCAATTCTTACGAACAAACTTTCGTTCCCCCTTCCCATTGGGGCTTCACATATAATTTGGTTTCAATCAATTCAGCAGTTTTAAGTGGAGAAGAAGATAAAAATACTGAAACTGAGCCATCCTGAACAAAGGTAACCTTGACCTTTGGAATTAATTAGCTTCCATTCAGCTGATTGCAAATATCACTTCTGATGCCACAGGCTACCATGCAATCAATCCACTGTATTGCCCTTTTCCATAAAAATGTCTAAGTGACCAAATTTGACCTTGAAGTAAAACAGGTCAAAGTCAGCCAAAGGTCATTATTTGAACAAACTTGCTACAGCCCTAGTCCCCAATGCTGCACACCAAATTTCAAGGTCATCTGCCATTTAGTACCTGAGAAGATTTTGTAAAGGTTTTATATGGGCATGGCGGCCATATTGGTCAAGTGACCCAGTCCTTATGAACAAACTTTTGTTTCCCCTTCCCATGGCGGCTCAACATGTAATTAAGTTTCAATCAACCCAGCATTTTAATCGGATACTGAATCTGAGCCATCCAGGACAAAGGTCAGTAAATGACATTGACCTTTAGAATTGATAAACATCTATTCAGCTGCTTCAAATTATCATGTCTGATGCCATAGGCTACCATGCAATCACAAAAATCGACTGGTTTGCCTTTTTTCCATACAAATGACAAAGTGACCGAATTTGCCCTTGACGTAAAACAGGTCAAGGTCAACCAAAGATCATCATTTTAACACACTTGGTAGGGTCCAATCCCCAATGCTGCAGGCTAAGTTTCAAGGTCATCGATCATTTAGTTCCTGAAAAGAAGATTTTTAAAGGTTTTTACCATATATGGGCATAGCGGCCATACTGGTCATGTGATCCAGTCCTTACAAACTTCCGTTCCCCCTTCCAATAGAGGCTCCACAGGTAATTTGGATTCAATTGGCCCAGTAGTTACAGAGGAGATGTCATTTGAAAATGTTGAAAACGCAGATGACAAAGTCGAACCATAGTCTATACTGTAAGCTCCCTGGGAGCCTCGGCTTTGGTGAGCTAAAAAGCTTTAAAAACTGCAAGCCTTGCAAGGTTTATCAATTCCGCTCCCCTTACCCCCTGCACACCCACCCTGAAACGTACACTACCTAATTTCCTCTGCTATTCGCTGTTGTGCTTCTGGATCGAATGGATCCATTGTCATCAGTCGTATTCTCTCTCTGTCTTTTTCTAGCTTTTCTTCACGCTGCCTACGGAATACCTCAATGAAGCGTTCTACAACAAAAACTATTAACTCTTATCATGCTGTTCACGACAACCCCTATCTTTGGAAACAGTGTAGATCCAGATCAGATGGCTTCTGAAGAAGCCATCTGATCAGGATCTATACTGTTTGGCATTCAATTTATGACTGACATTTGTTTTTAAGGTAACCGGGCGCCAAGAGCACATAGGGGTTACCCCTTTTCAATTTATGTATTTGTAGCAATAAATTACATCAAGTACATGTAATTTGATTGGTTAATAAACAAAAATGGGTGTGGCTTAAATGAATATTCAGCAAGAGAAGGGTTAACATGTTCAAATGGTCTGGCAAGAGGTCAAATCAGCTGTCATTCAAACATCACACCAGTCTCCCTTGGTCACTACAGTTTCGCTAGGTTCTTCCATTTTCAAAAAGAAAAAAACTTGTGAGCAAGCTCCAGAGAAAAGGACTTATTGCATAGACAACCAGAAATGGCTCAGATGAACCTGTGAAGACAGACACAAGGCAACGGCTGGGTTCAACATTAAGCCAAGACCGATGGACATTGTCTAGTGAAAAGCTGGTTAGGTCTAATAAGGTCAGTGTCTGGCTGGTCCGAATGGTCCAGTTGAAAATCTGCTACCACACTTGTTAAAATCCATGTTTTAAACTCATTTAACATAAATAATGGGCTTCTGTCAGTAGTTTTTCTATGTAAATCAATAATACCGTAATGATCCTAAGTATTGGGACAAACAGGTCTAAGCAAACAGTGCAGCCCCAGATCAGACTGCCCCTGAAAAAGCAGTCTTCAGGAGTAGTCTGTCCAGGGTCTACACTGTTTGCCATTCCGTATGCACCTTTTGGGCTCCTTTCTGGATCATGAAACAAAGTTAAAACTTTAGGAGAATTATGGCAAGTCATCAAGGTGTCATAATTTTTGGGATTTTTAACCCTTGTCCTGCTGAATATTCATTTAAGCCACACCCATTTCTGTCTATTAACCATTCAAATTACTTGATGTAATTTATTGCTACAAATTCATAAGCTGAATGCCAAACAGTGTAGATCCTGATCAGATGGCTTCTTCAGAAGCCATCTGATCTGGATCTACACTGTTTCCAAAGATAGGGGTTGTCGTGAACAGCATGATAGGAGTTAACCCTTGTCCTGCTGAGCCCGGAAATGCCTTATCGTTCAAACAACAGTTAATGATATGCAGCCCCCACCCATCGGGGCTTGAAGAAATAGATGGGCTGCTTGATGCTAAATGTAGAGCTGAAACTGACCGCACACGAGTACAGGTAAACTTTTTAGAGGATCTAAGCCTGTCCAGGCAAAGCAGTGCGAGTCTGACCGCCCATGCCTATAAACCCTATTGGTTTCATTAGGTGACTGGGCTTGAGATGTCATTTCATCCCAATGTCAGGTAAAAGTCCCACATTACTGGAAGCAATGTCTCCAAAATGACCTATACAGTGCTGACTGGGATGTTAAACCTCAAAACAAACAAACAAACAAACAAACAAAGCAGAATAAATTACAGATTCTTTCCACTGACTACACAGGTTGACAACAAAAATCCAACAACTGGGGACAATGTTGTTAATCAACGAGTCATTAAAACTGATCATTTGATATGGAAAATATGCCAATATTTTTGCTAAAAAAATCTGAGCAGCGCTGCTCACATTTTTTCAGCAAAAATACCAGAATTTTAGATATTCTACTTGCTAGAACAGTTAACAATATGACCACTAACAAGCTTATTAAGCTTTGAAAACTTGGACCGTGGTCAACTGCATTTATCACGAAAACACGTCTACATAACTTTGACCCCTTGAACCCCACTTTTATATAGTAAAACTGGGGTTTACAGGGGTAAACCTTATTTTTCTTATTTCTGCTCTAAAATATAGATTGTGGGTACCCACAATCTATACTTTGAGCAGAAATAAGAAAAAATATCCCAATTTTTCATCTTAAAATTTTCGTATTTACGTCGGTCAAGTTTACAATGTATTTGTATAGACGTGTTTTCGTTATGTTTACGAACCTGTGCTGCCACTTTCCAATGCATCTGAGAGAGGAGGATTTCTCTCTTTCAGCAAGGCTCTCTCCCGGGGATTATTGAACAGCAGATCTCTTATAGTCTTCGGATCATACTCGTCTTCATTTCTGTTCATCTGTCGGCTGGGCCCAGGCTGGTTTGGAACCGATATTGAACCAAAATCCAGCACCGGCAAGCCTGTAAAATATATTAACCCTTTTACCATAGTACCAAATGGAATCTTCCTCTTTATATATAGCAGGAGACCATTTCGAAATTTAGGGGCATCAGTTTGTGTTTTCTTCAATTTTTTTTTTGAAAATGACTGATCTTTCAGCAAACAATGGAGGCCCTGATCAGATGCCGTGTTCTGCGGCATCTGATCTGGGCCTGCACTGTTTGCCAGGGCATCCATTTTGGGGTTTCTGGTACTAAATAGGTTAAAGCTCTGCATGCTGGGTATTTTTTACAGCAGACTTATAAAGTCAAGATATTTTGAAATATTTTTTTCTAATTTTTCCAAGAAAATAGGATATGACATTTCATGCAAATTTTCTTCTATGGAAATAATTTGCATGCTATGGCAAAACTATTTTCTGGTGGAAAAATAAGAACAAGAAACATGGAAATTCCTAGAAAACCAGGTTTTCCAAAAGTTACATGAAACCAGGAAAACATTACATTGTAATGTAATTGTAATTTACAAGTGCACAGTTGTCATTCTTGCGCGTGACACACTGCCCTGACCCGTTCTATAATTGTACCATGTATCATAAAAATATTTCATACGGTTGCAGAGTTACAAAGAGGGGTCAAAATTATATTGGCGTTTTTTCGTGAAGCCGTTCATTTTATCCTTTTTCCTCAACGAGGACATTTAAAACACATTTAATTCGCAGTATTCTGCTTTGCTATGTAATCCTGAAGCTTTATGTCACACAGGTATTTCACGGGTATGGCACGTGCCTGTTTAATCTTTGACGCCCGACTCATCAAAATTTAAATCTAATAACATTCCAAGTAGTCTGCGCAAAGAGCATTAAATAAACAATAATCAAATTCATAATTCCCAATAATCTGTATTTTGACAAATAGGCCCTTTGTGATTTGATACCCGCTTCAGCCGACTCGGCTATAAACAAATAAATTATTCCGTGAATCTGTCTTTGTAAAGATCAAAGTTACGGGGCACAGCATTTTCTAATTAACCTGTGCGCCATTTGATGACCCAGATCAGCATGTGCATACGCGAAGTCTGATCAGAGTCTTCGTTGTGCGCTATAAGGATAGCTAAGGGACAAAATCTCCTTCCAGCAACAAGATTAGTACAATTGTACCAGGCACAGCATTTCTCTGCAATTTACATCCGCGCAGTCTGATCTGAATCTTTGTTGTGCACTTTAAGGATAGCTAAGGGCCAAAATCTCCTTCACGAAACAAGAGAAATTAAATTGTAATTGAACCGGGCACAGTTTTTCCTGCAATTTACCTGTGCGCCCAGTGTAGACTCAGATCAGACTGCTAAGGGCCCAAATCTCCTTCATGCAACAAGAGAAATTAAAATTAGAATGATATGTGACATTTGCTCACCATAGTGCATGTAATTACCTGCAAGTGCTCATTAATTAAGACAAGATATTTGCTAGTGAAATTTAAATAGGCTTCCTTGTGCTATTTACAAAATCTGTCTTAATCTAGGCATAACTTTTAATGCCTTTGAGCGAATATAATACAGAATCTTTCAGCCAATTTTGCCTCAGTTCACCGTTAATTTCTCTAGCACCTATCTACCTATCTTCTGATACTGCGTCGGTCACATTTGACCATTACCGCAGGTGTATATTACATACACTCCAGGTTTTGCAGGATGAAAGCCTACACAGTAATCATGTAATTACGGTAGGGATCTTTAACCTGCACAGGGGATGGTTCTCCCAACACAGGGGGCCTCCAGTTAACGTCCCGATCCGAAGGACGGTGCACTTTATGACATTCATCCCTGCAAATGATGCCAATGGAGCGTGTTTGGACACCGAAATTTTATCACCGCTGCCGGGGATCGAACCCGGGACCTCTAGCATCAGAGGCAAGTGCACTAACCACTGAGCTATCACGCTCCATAACGCACCTCATATATTCAGAATATTAAGGAGGCTAATTGGATAAATAATAATTTTAAAGGTCCCTTCCGGTTATTGGGTCCATTCCAGTTAGTAAACGCACCATAGCACATCTATTTCTTCAAGCCCCGATAGGCGGGGCCGAAGCTGCAAGTAGTTACGGAATCAAGACAATTCATCGACAAGACAATTCATCGACACAGTTTTTGGAGACAACTCATCGACACTTTTTGAAGACAATTCATCGACACATTATTATGTTGAAATTATACACAAGCTGATAAAATGAAGACAATGTTTTGAAAATAAAATTATCTTTTATCACGTTTATGATCAAAATTACGAATTTAGAAAAATTTAATTCAATATTTTGGCTTATTGACCATTTTAACCGCAATAGTTTGCCTCGTCTGATTTGATGTCGCAAAACAGTGACTGCCGGGGAGCTGTCTCAAAGTAATTGAGGATAGCATGTAGCTTTTGGGATGCTGATTGCTATGTAGTGGCAGTATTGATAGTACGACCACTGGAGTTGAAGGATAATTTAGCCTCGAGATTTGTACAATTCGCATTTAGATACCTAATTCTGATCATGAGATATAAATCGTGTTTGTGAATTATCATCTAGATAATAAGCCCATGCGATGGACCTTGATTAATCCCACTTTAGGGGTAAAAGTTCAGTTTAACCATTTTTTTACCAAATGGAATCCTCCTCCTTATATATAGCAGGAGTCCATTTAAAAATGTAGGGTTGTCAGGTTGTGTTTTCAACTAAATTTGTTTTGGAAAATAGCTGAACTTTTTGCAAACTGTGTAGGCACTGATCAGACGCCGCATTCTGAGCTGAGCCTACACTGTTTGCCAGGGTACCCGTTTTGGGGTATATGGTACTGAATGGGTTAAATGGGATTACCGTATTCGACCTATTTACCGCACCCTGCGCTTAGTTTTTTCAAAATTGTATGAAAATATTGTGGTGAAAAATCTACCTAATAAGCGCACACTCAATACGAAAAAAATACGAAACAACGCTTCCGACATGATTATTTTATAGAGTTGAATTTCAGCATAGGGGTTCACCACATATACATATGATTTCCCCGGGTCAAAGATGCAGCAAAACTCAATATGAATTTGTTGGGAGGTTACTGCAAATTGAGCCCTTGTGTATTTTTTTCCAGACAAAGCTTGGGTGTGCGCTTATAGGAGCATGTGCGGTAAATAGGTCGAATACGGTATGTTTATGTTTCATATTTCTGCCTATAAACGTTAGGCGTTATCGTTAGAATGGTTTTGATTTGAGCAGAATCTTATTTAATGCTGAAAATTTAGGGCAAAAATGTAAACATACATGTAACCATACATGTAACTCACAATCAAGCTTCACTTGCCATCTTTTTAATTTTGATTATGAAAGTTTTGAATAATATTTGACCAAATTCCATATACATTTTCTTTTATGCGGTTACGGTTCGTAGAAATACCGGAACACACCAAAACACCGGGACACACTGGTAATTACCGGAACACACTCCAGAAAATTGTTTGGGGCCAATTAAAAAGGTTTTTTTTGGGGGGTGGGGGGGAGAGAATATGTGCTTAATACGGACACGAGTCGGCCGATGCCGAGTCCGATCCATTAGGACGACATCGGACTCATGTCCGACTATAGGTAACGCGAATACGAGCACATGTTGTTGTTGTTGTCAGCGGCATTGCCTGTGAAAAAAGTTGAAGTGATTCAATTTTCTCGCGAGACGCGAGAATTCCGGTGAGGCGCATTGCATGACTGTCACTTTTTTATTATTTTCTTTTGTCGATCTTAAATGCAGTCTACTTACATACCTATGTATTACTTTTTGTCCTACCCGATCAAATAAAAACATCAAGTACCAGTCTTCTAAAGACTTCTGTTTACCTTCCGGCTGCATTACTGTTCGACAGCCACAGCCTTGTTTTCGTTTATTTTCCAGTATTTCCACGGTAATTCCGACTCGCTGTGTGTCATACTATCAAGCATGAAGTAATGCCTTGGAATTCCTTTCTTTCTTTTACTGCAACACCCCCTCACAAGGATTACTGGCAGGTGTATATTACATGCACTCCAGGACGGCCCCCGGCCATCGGTGCTTGAAAGAATAGATGGGCTAATGCTTCCAAGCAAAGCTGAATCCGACCTGCACACGAGTACTGGTTAACTGCTTAGAGGAACTAAGCCTGCCCAGTCCAACACAAAGCGGTGCGAGTCGGACCCGACCATGCTTATAAACCATATTGGTTTCATTGGGTGGCAGGGCTTCAGATGTCATTTCATCTCAATATCGGGTAAAAAGTCCCACAAAATTGGAAGCAACATTTCCAAAATGACCTTAACAGTGGTAAGTGAGACGTTAAACCTCAAATCAAACAAATACAGTCCAGGTTTGCAGAATGAAAGGCTTGAAAGCCTCTCTCTCTTTGACATAGAGGCTTGAAAGCCTCTCTGACTCGACATAGTAATCATGAAATCTGCCTGTAACACTCGAGAGGGGTTGGCAGTAAACAGAGATAGATAATTTTGGTAGGGATCTTTTTACTTGCGCAGGGGGTGGTTCTCCATGCACAGGGGCCTCCAAATAACGCCCAGATCCGAAGGACTGCACTTTGTGGCATTCATTCCTGCAAATGATGCCAGTGTAGCAGCTCGGACACCGCTGCCCGGAATTGAACCGGGGGCCTCTAGCATGATAGGCAAGTGCTGTATAACCCCTGAGCTACCAAGCTCCATAGGCAAACAGAGTTAATTCAGTTTTTTATTTTTTTTTCTATCCATTCTGTCGATCGTGATCTTATCTATCTATCTATCTTCTTATACTGAGTCGGATATCTGGCCATTACCTCAGTTGAGCCATTACATCAGTTGATCTTGTCACTTTCACATTTCATTGTTTCTTTCACGTTCATATAGGAAGCCAGTCTGTTCTGAGAGTATTGAAATGATTACTCCAAATTCAGGGTAACAGGTGATGGAAACTGCTTTCTCGGTTCTTTTTAAGTGTAGCTGTTAATGTGAATTTCTCCAAAAGCATCATAACCGCAAAATCATATGTAATTATGTACACATATTGTAGAAAATTGTGGCCCCTGCCCATCAGGGCTTGAAGAAATAGATGGGCTGCATGATGCTTCCATGCAGGGCTGAAACTGACCGCACATGAGTACTGGTAAACCGCTTAAAGGATCTAAGTCTGCCCAGGCAAAGCAGGACCGTCCATGCTTATAAACCCTATTGGTTTCATTGGGTGGCAGGGATTGAGATGTCATTTCATCTCAATGTCGGGTAAAAATTTGAAGCAACATCTCCAAAATGACATATACAGTGTTAGTTTAGTTTAAATAGAGGTTATTCCAGTTTTTGTATTGAAATATACAGGGATTTCTTTCCTGAGGGGGTATAAATCCGATAAACAAACGAGTGCATAGTTTAATGTGTATATTACATTTTATCTTTTGATTAATTTTTATGGGTTTAGTTTATACTAATTTATTTTAGTTTGATTGCGATGAAAGCTTTAAGCTTATTGAATCGCTTTCGAACACTCATTCCGGGTGTTTTCACGCGCGCGCGCGAGAGAGAGGCAATGGCTTTTACACCACTGCTACCCATTTACACCTGGGTGGAGTGGGGCAGTGTCATTACGTGTCTTGCCCAAGGACACACCTCGATACCGGTGGCGAATTCGAACGCAGAACCTCTCGATTATGAGTCGAACGCGCTAACTACTGCGCTATCGAGGCTGGGGTTTAATGACAGTATTTTCTTTTAACGGAAAACTTATGAGTATCACCCAATTTGAACCGCATCCTTGATCAGCCGCCATTTTGTCTGGTATTTGTGAACACTAGAAGGAATTTTTCGCGTAATTCAGAGTTGATAATATTGTTTTGGAGTGTAAACTGGAATGAATGTTTTCATTTGACGATAAGGAATATATCCCCGATTAACTGAATCGATATCAAGGTAAGAAAGTAGAACAATTTGGTAATTTGCCTGGTGCTGTGCAGCAGACCAGCTGATTTGTCTATTAATGGATGATGGTCTAATCATGAACGAAAACTGTGGCAAATGAGTATAATGGATGGCAAACTTGATTGATAGCCTTTCGTACAGCAGACTCATTTAATATCTGGAGGAAGAAGAGAGCAGTTAGAGCCTGACTTGGGACCAACGGCGATAGATCAGGACACATCCATAAAAGAAACTGGTTGCATGTCATTTGTAAACATTGTCAGTTAAAGAAGTGTTTCTTTGACATGCTTCTGGTGTACCCATAAGGCCGCTAATTTGATTTGGATCTGTTCATGGACAACCAGATTGAGACAGATGTTCGTACGACCCTGCAGAGCCCAGCACATGACTGGTAGATGTAGATGACTTGGTTAACAGACAAATTTACTGTCCATGGGATCTGAACTCATTCATGATGCCAGAAAGTATTTGCAATTCAGATAAAGAGAAAAGATGGGAAAATGGGGATAATATTTTTGATTATTTGAAAAAGATGTTATGGATACCCATGAAATGCTATGTTGTGACCGTTCCAACAAGTACCCACATAGTGACAAGGTGAGCTTTTGTGATCACTTTTTATCCGTCGTCCATGCGTGCGTCTGTTAACAATTCTTCAAACGACATCTCCTAAACCACTGATTGGATTTTGACCAAACTTCACAGGAATGATCCTTAGCTGGACCACTTTCAAAGTTGTTCAAATGGTTTCCGTCCATTGCACATCTAGGTCACAGGAGCCAAAAACAGATTTTTTCACTGAAAACTTGAAAAATCTTCTTCTCTGAAAGCACAAGGCCAAGGTCTTTGATATTTGGGCCCTTTGTTTTTTTCATAGGCTAACATGTATATAGGGAAAATATTTAAAAATCTTTTTCTCTGAAACCACAAGGTCCAGGTCTTTGATATTTGGTATGAAGCTTCATCCAGTGGACCTCTACCAAGATTGTTCAAATTATAGCCCTGGGGCCAAAAATGCCCCCACCCGGGGGCCTTTGGTTTTACATGGACTTATATAGGGAAAATCTTTAAATCTTCTTCTCTGAAACCGAAGGCCCAGTTCTTTTACATTTGGTGTGAAGCTTCATGTACTGAAACTCTATCAAACGTTTCACAATATAGGCCTAGTGCGATAAATGCCTCTGCCCTGGGGGGCTTAGGTTTTACATAGGCTTATATAGGGAATCTTCTTCTCTAAAACCGCATAGCCCAGGTCTTATTTGGTATGAAGCTTCATCTAGTGAACCGCTACCAAGATTTTCAAATTATAACCCTGGGGCCAAAAATGCCCCCGCCCCGGGGGCTTTTTGTTTTACATAGGCTTATATAGGGAAAATCTTTATAAATCTTCTTCTCTGAAACGGCAAGGCTCAGGTCTTTGGTATTTTGCGTGAAGCTTCATCTAGTGAATCTCTGGCAAAATTTTACAAATTATAGCCCTAGGGCCGAAAATGCCGCTGCCCTGGGGCCCTTTGGTTTTACATGTTCTTATATATAGGGAAAATCTTTAAAAATCATCTTCTCATTACTATTGGATTATACAGGATACAGGGAAAACCTTTAAAAATCTTCTTCTCCGAAACAGTATGACCCAGGTCTTTGATATTTAGTGTGGACCTCTACCAAGATTGTTCAAATCATAGCCCTTGGGCCAAAAATGCCTCCGCTCCGGGGCCCTTCGGTTTTACATTGACTTATATAGGGTAATTTAAAAAAATTGTCTACTCTGAAACTGCAAGGCCCAGGTCTTTGATATTTGGTGTGAACCTTCATCTAGTGGACCTCTATCAAGATTGTTCAAATTATAGCCCTAGGAAATAGAAGTCAAGGCAATGAAAACACTTGAAATATTCTTGTCTGAAAGCAGAAGGCCAAGGTCTTTGATGATTGACATGAAGCTTCGTTTTGTGGATTTCTAGTATTTTCTACCATGATTATTGAAATTTAATATGCATATTTATTTCACAATTTCTGTGACATGCAATACATATATACATACAATAATAATTCATAGGAACAAAAGCTTACAGTGTTGCTGGGGACATTAACCCATTGTATGCTAGTAGACTCTTCCACTGCCATATATTGGACAAGTCCATTTGTCATATAAGGGGGCAGGCCTATCTTTTTTTTTTTTTTTTTTTTAGCTCACCTGTCATGTAATGACGAGGTGAGCTTTTGGGATCACTTTTCGTCCGTCCTTGCGTAAACAATTTCTTCAAACCACATCTCCTCCTAAACCACTGATAAGATTTTGACCAAACTTCATAGGAATGATTCCTAGGCGGTTCCCTCTAAGAAGTGTTCAAATGGTTCCAGTCAACACATCAAGGTCACGGGAGCCAACAACAGATGTTTTTAATGAAAACTTAAAAAATAGTCTCCTCTGAAACCAGGCCTTCGATAGTTGGTGTGTAGCTTCATCTAGTGGACCTCTGCTAAGATTGTTCAAATTATAGTCCTGGGGCAAAAAAAGCCCCTACCCCGGGGCCCTTTGTTTTTACATAGTCTTCCATAGGGAAAAGCTTTAAAAATCTTCTTATCTGAAACCAGAAGGCTCAGGTGTTTGATCAGAAGCCTCCCTGGTGTGCTCTCAGGTAAAGCTATACAGAACCAAAATGCTGTCTGTTTCAACAAGGGACGTAAGTTAAAGCTTATCCGTATCTGTATATTGGTAAAATGGTTTGTCGTCTCCAATTATTCACTTCCCCTCTAGTGTTCAGACTTCATGTGGGTAAAAACACTATCATCTTTGCTTTTAAACATTAACTGACCGGTAATGCTCATATCCGTATCTAGGCTGTGCCTAAGTTCATATTATATATTTGGTGTGTCATAGTTTGACCAAATTTAACATGTGAACATACTTTATTCACCCTGGCTCAGTTAAGAATCAAATTACATGGCAGTGTGATCCAGTAAATGTTTGTCACATTGAGTTAGGTTTTAGAAAGTTATAATTCATTAATTAACTTCAATATGTTATTTTAATTTAAAAAAAAGAATTGCAATGGGGATTAATTTATAAAAAAAAATAGGTATTGTTTAATTTGAGGTTTAACATCCTCATCAACACTTTAAAGGTCAATATAGAGACACGTTGTTTCCCATTTTGTTGGACTAATTGAAATGACATATCAAGCCCTGCCGCTTAGTGGAACCAAAGAGTTAATATGCATGGACGGTCCAACTCGCATCGCTACACAGTCTGATCTGAACCTTTGCTGGCAACATATGCTTGATGACAGGTTTTCTCATGGCATGGCACAAATTGGGGCGCTTCTTCAAACTCTTTAGTTTAGTTGATTTTTGTGTATACATTGTGTTTTTATATACTTTATACATTGTTTAAAGAGAGAGAGAGAGAGAGAGAAATTTTAACATGTTTTATAATGAATTGATTAATGATGAAATAAAACTGTGCAAATATAAAAACATGTCTTGCTATGTTTCATCACCAGTTATCCTTTTTCATTCTCTGCTCAGAATAAGACCAATAGCCTGGTGCATTACGGACAGTAATGACCTTATCATTCTGTTCATTAGGCCGTAAACCACATATAACATCAGGCAGGGCAAAAGCATGGGACGGACAGTCAGCACTAAGCAGACAGGTTAAAAATTTCAGATAACATTTTGATATATTTTCCCAGTTGACGGTTTTGACATTTCATGTTTAACGTCTGAAACGGAGACACATTGTTGGAAATGTCAAATCTATATTTATTTTTTTTTATGGAAGAATATGCAAATTGACTTGATATGTATAGTATCTTATGTGTTCGTATAATTGGTACTTGTTGGCGTGAGAAATCTGTTTTATGTCTTTTGTCTTACACTTGTAGTTATGCCAGGTGAGAGTTTAATTGCTTAATAAAAATGAAGATTCAATTCGATTGTTATTAGTGGTTAAATCCGTAATATAGACACATCAACTTTGTAATCAGATGAGTTTATTAGAGAGTTGTAACCTTAAATTAAATATCTCTTCAATATTCAGACCCTCCGCATCGGAACACATTTTCTATAAAATGAAATGGAATAAGATTAATTTATTGTATGATTGTAGGATCAGAATTGTTAGTAACAACATCATACACACTAAAAACTGTAATTAAGTCATACAGTTTTAAATGATATAAAATAAAAAAATGAGTGTGTTCCGGTAATTACAAGTGTGTTCCGGTGTTTTGGTGTGTTCCGGTATTTCTACGAACCCTGCGGTTAAAAGGGTCAATAAGCCAAAATGTTGAATTAAATGTTTCTAAATTCGTTATTTTGATCATAAACGTGATAAAAGATCATTTTATTTTCAAAACAGTGTCTTCATTTTATCAACTTGTGTATAATTTCAACATAATAATGTGTAGATGAATTGTCTTCAAAAAGTGTCGATGAGTTGTCTTCATTTGTGTCGATGAATTGTCTCCAAAAACCGTGTCGATGAATTGTCTTGTCGATGAATTGTCTTGTTCCCGTAGTTACAGCTTTAGCTTTAATTCTGGTACTTATATGAATCTCATCAGGTCTGAGAGTTTAGCTATTTCTAAAGACTGTCCATAAAAATAAAGACAGTCTTTAAATTTATTGACTCACGTGTCTGTAGAAAGCAATGCAAATCGTACAAATTTTCAAAAATTCAAAATCGCAGGACATGTGTTATGCAACCTTCTTTATTACATGATAATCTGCGTGTAGCTGAAAACTGAGTATGATCCGTTGTCTTGTTGATTAATAATTCAAGAAACTAAATAATTGATTCTGTGTAGTTCAGGTTTTCTCCCTTACACTATAAACCATGAAATATGTCAACTGATGCATGGCACACTTGTTGTAAAGTATATGAAGGGAGAAAACCTAAACAAGAATATCTTCCGTAGCCGTTTTATATAAATACTCGAAAATTAGACAACAGATTCGAGAAAGATGTTCTGTGTATGTAATTCATCATGCAACGAAGAAGTTTATATAATACATATTCTGCGATTTTCGAAAATTCTTACGATTTGCAGAGGTGTAAAATTTCCTTCAAACTTACTCGCCCTTATCGTCTCAACTTTTCATTTAGGTGCTAAAACTGAAGAAAAAGTAAGGTCAGTTTTGAAAACCTTACTCGCCCTGCCTTAAAACTTACTCGCAAATGCGGGTGGAATTTTACACCCCTGAGTTTGCATTGCTTTCTACAGACACGCGAGTCCATAAATTTAAAGACTGTCTTTATTTTTATGGACAGTCTTTAAAAGTAGCTAAACTCTCAGACCTGCTCATTACATCATCAAATTTGGTGGATGTCATTTGATGTGTTACCAGTAACATTCAGAATTGTTACTGGTGACACGTCAAATGACATTCATAAACCAGGATGTGGGAAGTTAGACCCAGCTGTCGAAATAATCGAATCGGGACGGGCATGCCGGTCAGTCTGATTACCGCAGGATACAGCAGGATACCGCAGGATACCACAGGATACCCAGGGCTTAAGATAAGGCTGCGTACCGCGTAAATTACGAAAATAATTGGGAGGATACTCCTTTTTTCAAAATCTGCTGCGAATCAGGTACGAAAAACAAATTAGCATTACGCATTTAATATTTTTTGAGAGCGTATTCGGAACGCACATGAAATAAATGACGTGTGTAATAAAAGGCGGGAAATTCTCACACGGGAAAATTATGCACTCAAATTATTTCAAGGGAATCAAGTTTTATTGGGGTTGGGGTTACGGTCCTTTCAAGATTATATCGCATATAGAGCCGATTCGATCGTTAATCAGGTGGGCGTAAACCGGAGTAATCTGAACTACAGTAAGACGATGGAGCAGTGAAGTCTCGGATCAGTCAGCGCATGCGCACGAGCCTTCATTAGCCTTATTGATTGGATGAGCAGGTAATTGCTCAACAGTATCGACGCGAATCAGTCTGCACATCGCTGATTTTACAAGCTGGGTTATCCAAACGGACTTGCCTAGTTGTTGCGCATGTTGTTCTGACTTACATAGTGGTTGCGCATGCTGGTCTAAGTCTTCGAGTATTGTGCGACCAGTGAAGACTCAGAGTAGCCTGCGCATCATTGCAAACTGCTCAGTCTTCACTGACCCCAAGAGCCTTTTGCAGGGCTACTCAGAGATAGGTGAGAAAAAAGGTTGCCCGAGTTGCGCATGTTGATCTGGGTCTTTGCAAGGTGTTGTGCGACGCAGCTCGGTATACACACTGTTTACTTGTAATACTGTCGCAGACTGATCAAGCCGCGGGGATATTGCAAACACTAGCTTCGCATTTTGATCAGAGTCTTTGCAGATCATTGGCAACCAGTGAAAACGCACGTTCAGCCTGAGTTCTGAAACGTCAAATGACATGGATAATTATTGAGTAGTCTCCCTTGAACAGATTACTTATTCAGTCATCGGTTATTTTTTGTATTACTTAAATAACACGCTTTCAGATGAATCAAACAATATATTTTTTATTTAAATATTATAATTCTATTTTAAAAGATACCTAGAAGTTAAATGTTCAAATGTTTTTTAAATAATAAACGTTGCTATTGCTTCGATACAGTACACCACTTATAGGTCGATGAATGTTTACTGAACATTACGTCACACGGGCAGGTCCATCTGATACCGTTATCTAGGGAGGACAGTGTCATCAATATATGCAAACTTCTTAGATAAAAACTGAAACACATTCTCATGCGCAACAGTAAAATACATTGTTTGAATTATAAAAGACAGAAAATAAAAATATGACAAAAATTGTCGAGAAGAACTGAAAACTTAAAAACAAATACCTTATGTAATAATTTGATGGTAGGCATCGTTTTGAATGTAAGTTTACTGTACGCTCAAATGCTCGTGAATAACAAATAGCCCAGTGGTTACAGTTACAGTTCAGAATTATTAAAGTCCGCGGTGTGGTGAGGGCAAGGGGAGGAAGAGACACTCGTACGGTGTATTTATTTTTAAACTTTTCTTTTTTCTCTTTTTTTTCTGTATTATTATAAATAAAAATTATCACATATATTTTGAGCCTTGCTACAGCTCTACGTATAGTTTTGATTGTTTTTATTGTATATATTTGTTGTGTTTTTTTTATTCTAGAACCCCCCCCCCCCACCCCATTTTTTTATTATTTTTTTTTTAATTTTTAGTATGTAATTCATTATTGTCAAATTTCAGCGTTTCACATTAACTTGAATTTCTTAATTTTAGAATCTCATATTTCGAAATTGCATAACAAAAAGAGTTTTGATTCTTCGGCAGTCATAACGAAAACGCGCCTATATAATTTTGATCCGCTTGAACCCCACTTTTATATAATAAAACTGGTGTTTGTAGGGGTAAACCTTATTTTTCTTATTTCTGCTCAAAATATAGATTCTAGGTACACATTAGAACCGCCTCTTCGAGGCGGTTCTAATGTGTACCACTAGATTCTATATTTTAGAGGTGGTGTTTGTAGGGGTAAACCTTATTTTTCTTATTTCTGCTCAAAATATAGATTCTAGGTACACATTAGAACCGCCTCTTCGAGGCGGTGCTAATGTGTACCCCTAGATTCTATATTTTAGAGCAGAAATAAAGAAAATATTGCAATTTTTCATCATAAATTTTACATTTTTACGGCGGTAAAATTTACAGTGTGCATATGCATGTTTTCGTGATGGTCGGTAGATTCATCACCCTCAGAAGCAGTCTCTATACCTTCGTTGCTATCATCTCTAATGTCACTGTCAGAGTCCATTTCAGCCTCAACAGCGATGACGCTTTTTACGATAGTCCTGTTCAGGCCCCCGCCCATTGGGGCTGGAAGAAATGGATGGGCTCCACGATGCTTCCACGCAGAACTAAACCGACCCACACACGAGTACTGGTAAACCGCTTACAGGATCTAAGTCTGCCCAGGCAAAGCGGTGCGAGTCGGCCCGTCCAAGCTTATAAACCCTATCGGTTTCATTGGGCAACAGGGCTTGAGATGTCATTTCATCTCAATGTCGGGTAAAAGTCCGGCAAAATTGGAAGCAGCATCTCAAAAATAACCAATACCGTGTTGACGGGGACGATACACCTCCGATCAAACAAAAGAATAGTCCTGTTCAGCCTTTTCGACATTTGTTCAGCAAGCAGACCATTCTTTTCCAACAATGCTTCCAATGTCTTCTTCGATCAGAGCCTTGAGATATGTCATGTGAAGCTGAAAATTTCTTTGGCAAATATAACCTTTCAAAATTCCCCATATCATCGTTTTGGCATTCAGACCCGGGTTGTATGCTGAAAGCCGCAGAACTGTGTGCTCGTGTCTCTTCAAAGGCTGGTCAACTCGATAAGGAGGAGCTGGTTTATTTCGTCTGCACAGTTCCAAAAGCTCAGGTTTGAACATTTGCCTAGGCTGCATAAAACTGTATATTAAAGGAAAAAAGAAAAAAAAAATGTTATTCAAAATTTGAGATTCGAACATACGACCATTTGATAAATAGATCGTTAAAGTGTATGTATCTAACCAATACCGCCATATCGTATACCTTCAACGATGTCATATCAGGATAATATATAGCAACAGTTTTGTGAATTAAGCGAGGGAAAAGTTGGTTACCCCTACATAACGGTTTCCGATGGAATGGTCCGTGTGACGTAGTGTTCAGTAAACAGTCATCGATCTATACTTGTGCAATGCATGTACATATAGATGTATATAATTCCAGTGGAGTCATCAGTACCATTAGCTTCACTAACGTGTGAGAAGCCAACTGATCATAACGATTTTGATGGCATTTCATAAACCAAAACATGGTGCCCAAATTTTTCATGCAAACGCGCCCTACCCAGCCTAGCGCCCCTCTGCCCTAAAAATCCTAGCTGGAGCACTGCAATCCCCAAGTTCTTTTCAGCTGATCAGGAGTCTGTCTCTGCCGCACTTTTTGTGAAAAAGGTCCCCGACAGATTTTTGATTCAGTAACTGGTTCCGATTATAACATTGCCTGTAAGGAAACACGATTGGTCCCACGATCGAAGGGTGGAAGAAAATAAATATCCATGCACAATATATGATGAAATTGAGAATATGGTTTTGAAAAGGAATTTTAAAAGTTTTAAAGAATATGAGTTTCACTCCATATCTTGGACAATAAAGTGAAGCTGATATTCTAAATTTTTAGAAACTCTTTGGCCACAATAATCAGCCATTGAAGTCCTGCTATCCGCCAAGACAACTGAACCCCAAAAGTTAGATTTCTCCGTCAACATACTGCTCAGAAGAGATTTCAATATGGCATTGTTTTGTCTGATTTGTGGCCAGGCATACTGCTTGTTTTCTAATAGACACAGATATTGAATATGTGTATATATAAGAAAACAAACAGTACACCTGGCCACAAATCAGTCCATAAAAACATTGTGTCGAGACTGCAAAATGAAGTTTTTTGGTTTATTTTCAGTACTCTTAAAAATTTCTCGTTACTCCTTTTTTGAAAAAAGGACGAGTACTGTACTCTTTTGAAAAAAAAATTATCTAAAGCCCTGATACCGCAGGATCCTTTTTTTATATACGTGTTTTTCTCTTCTTGATTGAAAATAATAATAAAAATATTTGATTGAAAAATCACCGCGCCTGAGGCCAACCGGTTTTACATACACTTATATAAGGAAAACATTTAAAAAGCAGACTGTCTGAAACCAAAGGGCACAGGTCCTTGATATTTGGTATGAAGCTTCATCTACTAAACCTCTACCATAATTTTTCTGCAATGGATGGTCAGGTGGTTTTTCATCGGGTACTCCGGTTTTCGCCCACCTCTGATTAATGATTGGCTCGATATGAGTGAAATAATCTGGAAAGGGTCGTAAAACTAAAATAAAATAAAAAATCTACCAAGAAAAAAATATACCGCCGAAAAAAAACACGAAAATTTTAAGATGAAAAAAAAATTTGACGTTTTCCTTATTTCTGCTCAAAATATAAATTGTGGGAACTCGTTAGAACCGCCTCACCGAGGCGGTTCTAACGAGTACCCATAACCTATGGCAGGAGTGATTCTTGAATCGCTCCCCTGGAGCTTTTGATGGCTCCAATTTTCTTAGCCTAAGTGGGGTTTGGACCCAGTATGTCATCGGGTTTTATTGGTGTGTATCTAGTTGGGAAGGGATGGGGGTGGGGGCTTGTGGGGTATATGAGGTAGGGCTGTATAACCGGGATTGCGGGTCTGAACCAAAATATAGTATTAGTCGCATTAGTCTTGGGTTTAGCCGGGTGCCTGGATTGGGTCTGAGTGAGTGAGTGTTCGAGTTTTACGTCCCACCAACAACTAAGGTCATACGGAGACGGGACCTCGGTTTAAAGACTCATCCGAAAGTCTGGAGAAGCCCGGGATCGATCCTGCGACCCCTGGTTTACAAGGCGAGTAGTGTAACCACTGCACCACGGAGGCTTCTCTGGATTGGGTCTGAACCTGCAGATTTTATTTTAAGCACTATTTTACCGGGGTCAACCCGGACACACACACCACTCTCTCTCTCTCTCTCTCTCTCTCTCTCTCTCTCACTTTTGCGTAATTTTGGACCGAGCTAAAATGCTTCAAATTTTAGCTTTGAAAAAAAAAATGTTTAAGAGGTCAATATTCAAAAGTATAATACGTGTTTATTATATTATGTAGAGTCTAAGTTTTTTTCCCCGAATGTTTAGTTTTGTCAAATTTGAGCTATCTGCATGCTCAATTGACTATTAATTAGACTCGTTGCAGCTATCTTTATGTAATTACCAAGGGATCCTATGGTGAGAAATCCCTATGATCATAATGTTCAACATCGAGATGACTGTGTGACTAATTTGTTTATTTGTTCAACAGACCATTTGTTATCATCAAACGCTCCATTAGGTAACAACCTACATTACGTTATATGTAACAAGGTTTTACCGAAAAGTTGATCATGTTCTCCTCTGTTTGGATAAGATATTTTTACGTTTTTATAATTTGGCTTTACGTTCATATGAAAAATCTATGCTAGCAGATGTGATAGCCTGCTAACTGCATGTACGAACATCAAAGGCGCAGATCAGCTTTGGCACCAGTACAGTCTGATCAGCGCAGTTGCTGTTCGGCGTTAGGATAATAAACTGTTGTAAGCCAAAAATGTAAGCCTCTGAAATGCGGAAGAATCTGATTTATTTGAGGTTTAACGTCCCCGTCAACACTGTATAGGTCATTTCCAATGTTTTGGGGCTTAGATGAAATGACATCTCAAGCCTTGTCGCCCAATGAAACCAATAGGGTTTATAATCATGGACTCACGCCATTTTGCCTGGGCAGGCTTTGATCCTCCAAGCGGTTAACCAGTACTCGTGTGTGATCGGTTTCAGCTCTGCGTGGAAGCATCATGCACCCCGATGGGCGGGGGCCGATTCACATGCGTTATAACCTATCATTATCCAAAGAGGATCTTACATGAATGGTCATTTTAAATATTTGTTGAAAGGAGCCTTTGGCGAGCTTCATAAACTGCATATGAAATTGCAAGTTTTCGTATATCAAATAACGATTTTAAATCGAATTTAGCGGATAAGACCTAGTGGATAAGTCGTATGGTCCCGCGGCCCCCGCCCACCGAGGCTTAAAGAAATAGATGGGCTGCATGATGCTTCCACGCAGAGCTGAAACCTACCCGCACACGAGTACTGGTACACCGCTTAGAGGATCTAAGCCTGCCCAGGCAAAGCGGTGCGAGTCGGGGCGTCCATGCTTATAAATAAACCCTATTGGATCACGCTTTTTACGAGTAAAAAATAAAGTTGAAAAAAGGCCATAACTCTCATTATAATTAGCGGATTTCACCTAAAATTAAACTTGAACTGTATTTTATGATTATATACCTGTGTAAAAAATTTGAATTCAATCCACCGCGGTTTTCAGATGATATCGCACAGAAACCATTTTTCATGTAAAAATTAAGTTGAAAAAGGGACATTACTCTCATAATAATTAGCGGATTTTTCCCAAAATCAAACTGGACCTGTATTTTATGATTAAATACCTCACTATGAAATTTGAATCCAATCCACCAATTTTGTCTAAAGCTATCGCACGGAAACCATTGTGCGGGACGTACGGACAGCGGTGATACTATATGCACCCCCCCCCCCCCATTTTAAAATGGCGGGGACATTAAAAATCTAGATTTCATGAGCGCGAATGCAAGGTTCTATTTATAATGTGACATTTAAAACTCATTCCATTCACAATTTAATAAAAAGGTTGTTATTCACAATTAGTAAACGCGACGTCACTAAGGCGTCATAGATGTAACGTTACGGGGCATATCTAACTAATTTGTTTATTTAATCAACAGATGGATTACTGAATTAAATACATATTGTTATTGCATTCTCACACGAGATGCTATATGATAAATAATGTATGATTCGAACACCTCTGGGACCATAAACATGTTCGAGACAGGGGTAGTTCGAACCACCGAGGGTTAGACATCTTTTCAATTTTCTTCAAGATAAATGGATGTATGTTTTGTGCACTCATTAGAATCACCTCGATGAGGCGATTATAATGAGCACACACAACATATATTTTCAAGATCAAATTAGACGATTATCTCTAGTAGATTTATATATGCAGTTAAGGAATGTTTTCCTAGGGACTCAAGAACGAGTTCGAAACAGCCATGGTAAACATTCATCGGTGTTCGAGCCATCGAAGTTTCACTATATATATATGTGTTTTTTAGTATGAGAAAGAAGCTAACAAAACAAAAACAAAAAAAAAAATACAAAAAGACATAGAAAAAATGATACAACAAAATACAAAAATGAGGACAAAAAAAAAAAAAAAAAAAAAAATGATGCAACAAAATACAAAAAGACAAAAAAAATTTAATAATTACAAAAAAAAAAATAATAATAATGATAATAAGGCTGACGGAAGCTTGTCATTGGAGACTGCAATGCATGTCGAAATGACAGCAAGTCCTAGTTACACCTCCACGAGTCGCAAGGTTTTGCTCAAAACTGTATTAAAATGTTTATATAATGAGCAAAGCCCTTATCGTGGTGCCGGCTGGAAACTAAGAATAATCTTATATTCTTAGGCTAACGTGACAGGACGTCTTTAAAAATATATGTCGCACATCGCGGAATCATTCATACTGTAAAATGAATAGTTCTCGATCCATACGAAAACATACCTATTCCAACATATTCACATTTTTACCGCCGAAAAAATATATGAAAATTTTCTGGAAAAAAAAAAAAAAAAAAAATGATATTTTCCTTTTTCCAGCTCTAAACATACATTGGTGGCTTCTCGTTAGAACAGTCTCGTCGTGACGGTTCTAATGAGTACACACATTCTATGTTTTGAGCAGAAATAAGAAAAATAACATATCCTATATGAAAGTGTGTGTGTGTGTTTGTGTGTGTGTGTGTGTGTTTTGGTTTTGTGACTTTACCGCCCTTTCAAGATTATTTCACTCATAACGGGTCGATCGTTAATCAGAGTTTTGTTTGATTTGAGGTTTAATGTCCCCATCATCACTGTATAGGTCATTTTTGAGACTTCGCTGCCAGTTTCGTGGGACTTTTACCCGACATTGAGATGAAATGACATCTCAAGCCCTGTTGCCAAATGAAACCAATAGGGTTTATAAGCAGGGACGGACCAACTCGCATCGCTTTTCCTGGGCAGGCTTAGATCCTCTAAGCAGTTCACCAATACTCGTGTGCAGCTCTGCCTGGAAGCGTCATGCAGCCCATTTACATGTATTTCTTCAAGTCCCGATGGGCGGGGGTCGATCGTTAATCAGAGTTTGGCGAAATCCGGAGTACCCGAAAGTGGGGGTTAAGGGGTCAACATTATGAAGGCGTATTTTCCATAATGAATGTATTCTATTTTGGGGTGGATTGTTTGTCTACGTTAGAAAGCATAGATGTTCTTCTGTGCTAAAGTCCATGTGATTATATATCACTGACATGTCAAAATAATGCTTATTTTTTAGATAATATCCTCTGTCTGCCAGTGTGCAGAGTAAGAGGGTTACTGTGTGTATAGAGGTGGACTGGATTTCGCAAACAACGCTGATACCGCAAAATGTGGTGTATGATCAGGGTCTACACTCTTTGCTAAAAAAAGTGGAATTTATGGGTTAAAGGAAACATTTTAAATCTCACTCCAGGACAGCACTCAGAGACATTTGAACCACCATATTACTTTCAGAACTTGGGTCCCCCTATTTGCAGACAAGAACCGTCAAGAACCGACAAGAACAGTCAAGAACCGACAAGAACCTTTTTTTGGCCTAGTTATCATAAAATATAATTTAAAATGATATTTTAAACCAATTCTGATATATTTCAATACTATAATATCATTTTTATACATGCATGAGAGGCATAAAGTTGTCCACATTATTCTCTTGACGGTAAATTCTCGTGTCGGTAAATTCTCGTGTCGGTATTTATAGCAAACGTCAATTTTGTCACTAGATGACAGCTATGTATGTTCATCATGAACAAACTTGATTAATTATTTAAAAATATACCTATCAAACAACAGTTCCATCATAAGATGTTAGCTACGAACGTGCATCGTGGATATGATTTATGAACAGAACAACAACAACAACAAAAAATTCTCTTGACGGTAAATTCTCGTGTCGGTAAAATTCTCGTGTCGGTATTTATAGCAAACGTCAATTTTGTCACTAGATGACAGCTATGCATGAATAAACGTGATTAATTATTTAAAAAATATACGTTTTTATACATGCATGGGAGGCATAAATTTGTACACATTACTCTCTTGACGGTAAATTCTCGTGTCGGTAAATTCTCATATCGGTATTTATAGAAAACGTCAATTTTGTCACTAGTTGAAGCTAATAACTATACTTTAAATTATGAGAATATCTAACATATTTTTTTTTGCGAATATCATATGTGATATACTACTTATACAACAGGACAATTGGGACAATGAAAGTTTAAAAACTTTGCAAATAACATTTATGCTAAAACATAGAGAATTTCTCTTACCAGTATTTACCGACAAGAAAAATGGCTTGACAGCGTTTGTTAGCTTTTGTTTCTTTGAAACTTATAGTCCAAACAAGCAGTTGAGCATAGCATTGATTGAAATATTATTCTAGCTAGGGGCCGCCAATAGTCTCTTGTCGGTAAATTGCTCTTGACGGTATTTCCGATAAGAACACCTTCTCGCCAAATAACTGAGTGAATTTCTTGTTGGTTTTCAGTGACAAGGAGAAGCGATATCATGGATATTAATGTCTAAAACATAGATTGTGGGTACCCGTTAGAAACACCTCAGTGTACAGACTTGTGAACGTAATGAATCTCTTGTCGATATTTACCGACAAGGAGAGAAGCGATATTATGCATAAATGGTATTCTCTAAAACGTAGATTGTGGGTACCCGTTAGAACCGCCTCATTGTACAGACTTGTGAGTGTAATGAATCTCTTGTCGGTATTTACTGACAAGAAGAGGAGCGATATCATGCATATATATGATGATCTAAAACATAGAATGTGGGTACCCGTTAGAACCGCCTCATTGTACAGACTTGTGAACGTAATAAATCTCTTGTCGGTATTTACTGACCGCATCATTGTACAGACTTGTGAACGTAATGAATCTCTTGTCGGTATTAATTGACAGGGAGAAAAGCGATCCTATGCATAAATGGTATTCTATAAAACGTAGATTGTGGGTACCCGTTAGAAACGCCTCATTGTACAGACTTGTGAACGTAATGAATCTTTTGTCGGTATTTACTGACAAGAAGAGGGACGGTATCATGCAGATATGTTATGATCTAAAACAAAGAATGTAGGTGCCCGTAAGAACCTCCTCATTGTACAGACTTGTGAACGTAATGAATCTCTTGTTGGTATTTACTCTACGTTTTAGAGAATACCATTTATGCATAATATCGCTTCTCTCCTTGTCGGTAAATACCGACAAGAGATTCATTACGTTCACAAGTCTGTACACTGAGGTGGTTCTAACGGGTACCCACAATCTACGTTTTAGAGAATACCATTTATGCACAATATCGCTTTTCTCCTTGTCGTTAAATGACGAAAGATTCATTGCGTTCACAAAGTAGAAGTAAAACAAAGATCAGGAATTGATACAATTAACTTACTCCATCCATAAAAGACACCAAAGGGAAAGAAATACAAACATTAAGCGACCAGACCATAATGGAAACCTAAACAAAGGAAGGCCATATGGACAGTTACTTTCCCACAAAATGGCCATATGGCCATCCAAAATTAAAAGACACAAGTGATACACACAGTAAGTAACAAACAACAACATAAATAAATCGCCACAGAAGAGCCGCCTTGGTTTTGTTTGTTTGATTTGAGGTTTAACGTCCCCGTCAACACTGTAAAGGTCATTTTGGAGACGTTGCTTCCAATTTTGTGGGACTTTTACCTGACATTAAGATGAAATGACATCTCAAGCCCTGTCGCCCAATGAAACCAATAGGGTTTATTAGCATGGACGGTCTGCCTCGCACCGCGGTTCCTGGACAGGCTTAGATCCTCTAAGCGGTTTACCAGTACTAGTGTGCGGGCCGGATTCAGCTCTGCGTGGAAGCATCGTGCAGCCCATATATTTCTTCAAGCCCCTATGGGCGGGGGCGGAGAGCCGCCTTGGAATGAGGTGGTTCTAATGGGTACCCACAATCTATGTTTAGACATTATAAAATATCCATGATATCGCTTCTCCTTGTCAATGAATACCAACAAGAAAATCACTCAGTTATTTGGCGATAAAGTGTTCTTATCGGAAATACCTTCAAGAGCAATTTACCGACAAGAGACTATTGGCGGCCCCTAGCTAGAATAATATTTCAATCAATGCTATGCTCAACTGCTTGTTTGGACTATAAGTTTCAAAGAAACAAAAGCTAACAAACGCTGTCAAGCCATTTTTCTTGTCGGTAAATACTGGTAAGAGAAATTCTCTATGTTATAGCATAAATGTTATTTGCAAATTTTTTTAACTTTCATTGTCCCATTGTCCTGTTGTATAAGTAGTATATCACAGATATTCGCAAAAAAAAAAAAAATGTTAGATATTCTCATAATTTAAAGTATAGTTGTAAGCTTCATCTAGTGACAAAATTGACGTTTTCTATAAGTATCGACATGAGAATTTACCGACACGAGAATTTACCGTCAAGAGAATAATGTGGACAAATTTATGCCTCCCATGCATGTATAAAAAGGTATATTTTTTAAATAATTAATCACGTTTGTTCATGCATAGCTGTCATCTAGTGAAAAATTGACTTTTGCTATAAATACCGACACATAATTTACCGACACGAGAATTTACCATCAAGAGAATTTTTTGTTGTTGTTGTTTTTGTTCTGTTCATATATCATATCCACGATGCACGTTCGTAGCTAACATCTAATGATGGAACTGTTGTTTGCTAGGTATATTTTTTAAATAATTAATCAAGTTTGTTCATGATGAACATACATAGCTGTCATCTAGTGACAAAATTGACGTTTGCTATAAATACCGACACGAGAATTTACCGACACGGGAATTTACCGTCAAGAGAATAATGTGGACAACTTTATGCCTCTCATGCATGTATAAAAATGATATTATAGTATTGAAATATATCAGAATTGGTTTAAAATATCATTTTAAATTATATTTTATGATAACTAGGCCAAAAAAGGGCGGTGCATACATTTACCGGAAAGCACCAAAATACCGGAAAGCAAACCAAAATACCGGAAAGCACATATAAATACCAAAAAGCACTTATATATACTGGAAAACGTTAGAAAATTGTATTTAAATCTAATATATAACATATCTGGAACAATTATCAATTATGGTTGCTCTCTGGACTTATTACTTGCGATTTTATTGCAATGGTAAGCATGCCCCACCCGAACAGGAATAGAAAAAAAAAAATATCACAATTTTTAATGTATTTGTATAGACGTGTTTTCATAATGATTTTCGCAGTCTGATCTGAAGTCAAATCAAGTGACAGAAATCATCCATTGCTACGGGTCTGATCAGACCCACAGGTAATTAAAGAGAAGAAATTGTCGTGCTCCGGCTCATAAACCCTTGATTGTTGATTAACGAATGAATGCCTGTTGAAGTTTCACCACATTTAGATAATTGGATCAAATGTTGGCACGTGCCTTATGTCATTTACTACAATAGCTACTTTTCTTATGAAAACTCGGAATGAAATTTTTCCTATTAAAACGTCGTGGTGCTCGTTAGAACCGCCCCTTTGAGACGGTTAATTTATAACGAGTACCCACAACCTTTGCCTAAGAACGGAAATAAGTATAGTATTGTTTACCCAAATTTTCTCTATATAAGTAGGATTTAGTGGGTGTTCATTTCACGGACCTGATCACATGATGCGACACATGATGATAGGGAAACCTGAAAACACGCGGCATCACGAAAACACGCCTTTACAATTTTGACCCCCTTGAACCCCTGTTTTATATAGAAAAACTTGGGTTTGCAGGGGTAAACCTTATATTTCTTAATTTTGCTTTAAAATATAGTGTTCGAACGCGTACTTTCCAATATAATAAAGATGAATACTGCTTCTATAATGCATGTAGCATCACTTTAACATATTGTCATTGCATTGTACCTATACATTGTTTTCAACGGGTCTCGGTGGCCTAGTGGTTAGGAGCGCTGACTCTTTCTCAATAGGTCGCTCATCGCTGTAGTTCGCGCCCCCGCTCAGTTCACTTGTGGCAAGAGACAAGTTCTGTTTGGTTATTCTCTGAGTTACACTCGCTTAATTGTTGGTTCGCATCCCACTCAAAAAACATGTGTGATAGACAAGTTTTGTCTCATTTTCTCCTGGTTCTCCCATTTTTGCTACCCAAACGATCGGCTCGATATATGTGAAAATCCTGAAAGGGCTATATAGCCCCCACCACCCGCTAAACAGCTAAATCTTCATTTGAATTGTTGAACAGACGTGTTATACACCGTATTTAGTCAGAGACACTACCCCCGCTCAAGCACTGGTAAACCTTACATGGTCACTTGGTGGTGATCTCCGAATAGACACCCTTTGTTGAACTAACATCAAGACGACATTATTTAACCAATGTATTCCGAACGGTATGGTTCAAGTTCTTTAAACTGCACATAACACTCTCAAACGGTTGCTGCAGTGTATGAAGATATATCTATATAGATAGCAGCGTGTAATTATTGAAACTTGCATGTCATTCTGACAATACCCTAGGGGATTGGGGATAAATATTTAAGTTTTTTAGGTAAAATTATCAATATAAATCTAATACATAGGCCTAAATTTCATTTTTAACATGTTCCTCCGCTGAAAAAAAACCCTGTTTTTCCAAGCTACTGTTTTCTCATTAAAACAGCGGTTTATCATAGGTTTGTCTATTTAAACTTGAGATTTCCATTTATTAACCAGATTGAGATGTAGTTTAATTCATAACTTGGAATTTATTGCGACCTGTAATTGATTTTTCAACTTTTCTTCGAGCAAACAAAGGCTGACCTTGACCCTTTCGTAACTCAGATTGGCGGCCATTTTGTTTGTTATTGACCGGAAGCTTCACATGTCAACAGCTGAGGATGCTTACAGGTATTTTGATAGCTTTTTCGCTTTATTCTCTGTACACAACTGCTGTACAAGCGACAGACTCGCAAACTACGTTTGCCTTACACAGTTTGCAATTGTGTGGCAATGCTTACAGACTCTCACCATGTAAAATCGCGTGTCTGGCCAGTTTGGTAAAACACACGAGGTGGAGAGTCCCCATGAAACCTGCATGTAGGCTGACATTAGCCTATTTGAGCTTGCTGCTCATTACTGTTTCGGCTGACATTGAGCTCAACCCAGGACCAAGCTCTTTTCCATGTGGTTCTTGTGGTCTTCAGGTCCTGGATGATGATGCCGCTGTATCTTGTGACAACTGCGAATATTGGTTTCATATCCAGTGCCAGGATATTACACTTGCAACTTATGAATCTTATCAGGCAAATGACATGTCTTTCATATGGGTATGCTTGAAGTGCGAAAATCAAAACTACTCCACTGCGAGCAGTCATTCTCATGCCTCTTTTGAGACCGAAAACAGCTTCAACGCGTTGCGTCCGGAAGCCGAAGACAACCGCAGCGACTCTTCCTCAACTGACCTCCCACATCACCTGGCCCGCAGACCAAAAATAGATATCCTAAATTTCCCAAACTTAAAATACTTAATGTTAACTTCCAGTCAGTTAAAAATAAGATACCCGAACTTCATACACTCTTAGACACTGAAAAGCCGGACATTCTCATAGGCACTGAGTCATGGTTAACCCCTGACGTACAGAATAGCGAGATAATTCCACCTGATTTAGGTTATTCCATATTTAGAGAGGATAGAATGTCAAGTACAGGGGGTGGGGTATTTATATTAGTGCGAGACACTATCATCGCGTCCGAACTGCGGCAATTTAAAACCGACTGTGAAGTGCTTTGGATCAAAATAGAGCTTGTTGGGCGAAAACCATTGTTCATCGCAGCCTACTACCGACCAAAAGAAAGTGATGCCCTCAGTACTGAGGAGTTTAAGAAATCCTTGGATTTGGTAGGTCAGCAAAAGGGGGACATATGGATTTTGGGTGATATGAATTATCCAAAGCTAGAATGGGATGATGATGATGTGCCTCTCATAAAGCCCGGTTGCTCCCATACAAAGCTGTATGATAGTTTCATTGAAACCTTGCGTGACCACAGCTTGGTACAAATGGTAAGAGAACCAACTAGATATGGCAATATTCTAGACTTGTTTCTAACCACAAACCCCACATTGGTGAACTCTGTTAGTACTATTCCAGGCTTGTCTGATCACAATATTGTCAAAAGCATAGTTGACACGAAACCCAAGTTGACTAGGAAAGCACCCAGGAAAGCTCACCTGTACAGGAAGGCTAATTGGGAGAACCTACGATCCCACATGCAATCCTTCTGTGACACTTTTATGTCCCAGATTGAAGGTAAGTCTGTTGAGCAGCTGTGGTGCGAATTCAAGGAGGCTCTTAATGGGGGTATCAACAAATTTATTCCATCAAGATTTGTTGGTAGTAAGAAGCACTTGCCCTGGATTACCCAATCTATTAAAAGGGAAATACGTAAAAGAGACCACTTATTCCAAAAATTCAAAATGTCAAAAAGTCCGAAAGATAGAAGAGCCTTCTTGAATAGCAAACACGGCGTAAAACAGAAAATAAAGGCAGCACACAACAAATACCTAGAAGACATCCTTGGATTGAATGACCCAACAGCTGATGAGTCCAGTAAGTCAGCGTTTTCTAGGAAAAAGTTGTTCAGCTTTTTAAAGAGCTCGAAAACAGACGCACAGGGTATACCTATCTTGAAAAAAGGTGAGTCAACCTACACACAGAATGTTGACCAGGCAAATGTACTAAACGCACAGTTCCATTCTGCATTTTCAGCTAGATCAGCACTTAATATACTGCCTGATGTCATAAGGTGCAGGTTTCCAGTAATGCCAGAGATAGAGATTTCTGTGAACGGAGTTGCCAAACTCCTATCAAACCTAAATTCTGCAAAGGCAGCTGGTCCGGATGCAATCAGGCCTATAGTATTGAAGGAACTCAGTCAGGTTATAGCACCAGTGATTACTGCTATTTTCCAGAAGTCTCTGGATACAGGTATGGTCCCTTCAGACTGGAAAAAAGCCCAAGTCTGTCCTCTCTTTAAGAAAGGTAGCAAACAGGACCCTGCTAATTACCGTCCGATATCACTTACATGTACATGTATTTTGTGCAAGACTATGGAGCATATCATTGCTTCTAGTCTCACAAAACATTTCAACCAGAATGACATTTTATATGACCTTCAGCATGGCTTTCGAGAACGAAGGTCATGCGAAACCCAGCTTGTACAGTTGATTGACGACCTTGCACGAAACATGACAGAAGGTAAACAGACAGACCTTATATTGCTAGATTTTAGCAAAGCTTTTGATAAGGTCAACCACCTCAAACTATTATATAAATTGCAGGTACATGGCGTGCAGGGCAGGACACTTGGATGGATTGACTCTTTCCTTTTAGGCAGGAGCCAGACAGTTGTCCTCAATGGGGAGAGCTCGGATGAACTTCCTGTCCTTTCGGGAGTTCCCCAGGGGTCAGTTCTGGGTCCTATCCTGTTTTTACTGTATATAAACGACCTGCCGGAAAACTTACAGTCACAGGTTCGTTTGTTTGCAGACGACACTGCAGTATACTTGGCAGTGCAGGGCCCGGGGGACTCGAAAAAACTTCAGGATGATTTGAATCTGCTTCAAGAATGGGAGAAAGAGTGGGATATGGAGTTTAATCCATCCAAGTGTCAGGTCTTGCATATAACCAGATCTCGTAGTCCTACCAGGTATAACTACACCATGCATGGTCAGACCCTTGATTCTGTTGAGAATGCCCGGTATTTAGGTGTCGACATATCCTCGGATGGTCCCTGGACATTTCGGCCCATAACAAAATCGGCCCATGACCAAATCGGCCCATACAAAATCGGCCCATAAAAACACAATGATGGTATAATTACTATGTTTGTGTATAATTGGTATGCTTGTAAGTCCAAATCTCAAACTTACTAATTAAAGTAAATGGTCGGTTAACCTTTACCTGTATTTTGTGTTTGAAATGGATCATTGCCTCCACTTCTATTTTATAAAGTGAAAAAAAAATGTTTAGTTTTAGAAGTTAATATTGTTTCATAAAGTAATAAAAATACATCAGAAAGAAAGTATTAATTATAAAAAACATGTTCATCGGTTCATGATCTTTGATTGCATGGATAGAAAAAAATCACCCCAGCGAGTTCCCATAATCTATATTTTGAGCAGAAATAATTTAGAAACAATAAGGTTTACCCTTGTAAACCCCATTTTTACCATATAAAAGTGGGGTTCACGGAGATCGAAATTATATATGCGTATTTCGTGATGCATAAAAAATCTGAATTAATAAATAAAATATTTATGACATAATGACTTATGTCGAGCCGATCGTTAAACAGATGTGGGCGAAAACCACAGTACCAGGTGAAAACCACCTGACCTTCCGTTGCAGAACTTGGCGTAGGTAGGCCAGTTGGTTTTTCTCCGGGTACTCCGGTTTTTCTCCACCTCTGATTAACGAGCTTTAGCAAGCCCCTATAAAATTGTTGGGGCGAACCGATTATATTTTATTATTAAAGACACTATCCATGTATTTAGTTTATACCGCAGTTCAAAACAATCAATAGGGAAATTTGGGGTTTAAAGGGTATATATATTATTATGCTTATTTCTGATCCAAGAGATATATTGTGGGTACTCGTTAGAACCGCAACCGTATGCTCGGAGTATAAATAAGACGAATTTCACGATTTTTTGTAGGAAAGTAGTCATTTTGGAGAAAGTGAAAGAATGCACTATGTTTTTGTGTTTTCGAAAGGATATATATACAATAGAAAATGCATTCTTTAAGAATTTTGAAAATCCTTTTGGGTTTTACTATATATTTGATTGTTTTCACTGCAGGCAGTGGTTAGAAAACTGACATCAAGCGTTGTTCATAGTCACACTGGGCTTATCATCAGGAAAACACGCCAATATAATTTTGACCCCATTGAACCCCAACTTTATAGAGTTAAACTGGGGTTTATAGGGGTAAACCTTTTTATGTCCCCCCACCCGAAAGGGAGGGGGACATATTGGTTTTGGTGCGGATCCTGTCGGCGTCGGCGTCAGCGTCGGCGTTGGCGTTGCCTCTTGTCTGCACTCTATCTCCTGAATGGATGGATGGATTTTGATTAAACTTACACAGATACACCATTGGGAGGAGGAAAAGTACTGATTAGATTTTGGTGACCTTGACCTAATTTTCAAGGTCACAGGGCTGAAACTATTGTCAAATTTTAGACCAAAAAAGCTTGTCTGCACTCTAACTCCTTAACCAATGGAAGGATTTGGTTCATACTTGATACATTATATCAGTGGGATGGTCTTAAGAACTGATTAGCTTTTGGTGACCTTGACCTAATTTTCAAGGTCACAACGGGAGTTAGACTTTTAAAAAATGGCTTGTCTGCACTCTTTCTCCTGAACCAGTGGATGAATTTTGATCAAACTTGGTACATTATATCAGTGGGCTGGTCTTAAGAACTGATTAGATGTTGGTGACCTTGACCTAATTTTCAAGGTCACCACGGGACTTAGACTGTTGAAAATTGCCTTGTCTGCACTCTATCTCCTGAACCAGTGGATGGATTTGGTTCAAACTAGGTACATTATATCAGTGGGCTGATCTTAAGAACTGATTAGATTTTGGTGACCTTGACCTAATTTTCAAGGTCACAGGGCTGAAATAATGAGTGCGGTGGGGGGACATCTGTTTTCTTAGATTTTTTTTTGTATTTCTGCTCTAAAATATTGATTGTGGGTACCCGTTAGGACCGCCTCGATGAGGCGGTTAGATTGTGGGTTCTCGTTAGGACCGCCTCGATGAGGCGGTTCTAACGAGTACCACAATCTATATTTTGAGCAGAAACAAGAAAAATATCACAAGTTTTCATCTTAAAATTTTCAATTTTTGAGGTAAAATTCACAATGTATTTGTATAGGCGTGTCTTCGTAATGTGAAAAAAAAAGGGTTTCGTTGTGAACATTGTTTTTCTTATTTCTGCTTTTCAACACTTCCATTTACGTAATGGAATACGTTATGAATAAGAGGTGCATTGATTAGTTTTCAAAAGAAAATCTTCAAAATTATTACAGGAATCACCCATAGGTTTTCGTGAATTAACATTTGCCGGGTCCCGAGGAAGCCGTTTGAAACATATAGTAAATAAGTATGCAAATGCCCAGCAATTTCTACAATTCGCCCAGCATACACAGACCAGCTTGCTCAGCCGCATAGTATGGTCATGATCGATGGACGTGAGGAAGCTTTGGCTACTTCACGAGCCCATCATACCCAATTCGACTTGCTCAGCCGCACAGTATGGTCATGATCGCTGGAGGCATGAGGGAGCTTTGGCTACTTTATGATTCATAGTTACACACAAATCAGACTGCGCGGATGCACAGGCTTATGTGATTCTTCGTTGGGCCCTGATGCTAAGTCCATATATAGCCATTGATGCGCCCCTGCCCAATAAAACTGATATTTAACGAAACCGAAAGCAAGAAACAGAGTAAGAATTAAAGGCACGCATTAGGAGACATACACTATGGCTGATTGGCACGTGCCCCAATAATGACTGAAATATGAGTAATACGATAATCGTTTTGTTTGTTACTTTAGGCGCATGTCGATAAAGGTTACAACGTTAAGTGATTATTGATCATTTTGCATACCGACACGTGCCAACAATATAAACAAATAAACAAACTACAGTTTCCAAGTTCATAAATATACAATCTTTTTCTAAATAAACAAAACCTTTTTTATATTACTATACCCCCACAAATGAAATTTGGGGGGGGGGGGGTATATAGGAGTGAGCTTGTCGGTCGGTCGGTCGGTCTGTTGACTTGGTTTCCAGACGATAACTCAAAAAGCGCTTCACCGATTTTTATAATTTTTGGTACACTGATCTAACAACATAAAATACAGGTCAAGTTCGATTTCCACTACAATTCGTCAATTTTCGACATAGTTATGGCCCCTTTCAAGTGAAAAAATTGCAAAATGGCGCTGTTGTACTATCAAGGCAGTTTTTGTGGGGGTATTCATCACCTTTAGTGATAGCTCTAGTTGTATTTCTTATATTAAAAATCAAAGTTTGCACTGCGAGAAGACTCGCATCTGAGGGAGGTAATTATTGAAAATAATGATACAAATTCTTAGTAGAGCGTTGAAAAGGGGTAAAAATATATTGTATATACATGTATTTTATCATAATTAACTATTTCTTTTTTCTTTTTAATTTTGGCTGATAATTGACCCTCATAACAGCCTTGAAATCATTTATGGGCCGAAATTGCTATGGGCCGATTTTGTCATGGGCCGATTTTGACATGGGCCGATTTTGTTATGGGCCGAAATGACCCGGAACCCCTCGGATCTGAGCTTCGGTCACCATATCAACAGAATTACCACTAATGCACAAAAAAATCTTGGTTTCTTGAAAAGGAATATAAAAACTACCCATTCTGGAATTCGTGAGGCGGCTTATAAAACTATTGTTCGACCCCAGCTTGAGTACGCCTCTACTTCTTGGAGTCCACACACAAAAAAAGACATTCACAAAGTTGAGATGGTGCAGAGAAGGTCGATTCGTTGGATATGTCACTCGTACTCCTATTATGACAGTGTTAGTCGTATGCAGTCAAACTTAGGCCTCAGGTCACTGGAACAGAGGAGAGCCGATGTGAATGTCATACTGCTATACAAGATAGTCCACGGCATCGTTGCCATTCCACTTCCAGCGTACTTTGAGCAACTTACCAGACAGACACGACATAGCCATCCCTATGCCTTCCGCCAGATACACACTACTGCTAACTATTACAAGCATTCATTTTTTCCATTGTCTATAGTTTACTGGAATAGTCTCCCATCCGAGGTTGTCATGCTGCCTACACTTGACCAGTTCAGTGTGGCAGTTCGGTCCCTGGACCATCGGCTGCCATAACACAACAATAAAGCTGTTTTTAACCTGTTTTTAAATTCTGCACTTTTCTTTTAACACTGTCACCTTTCACTTTTCTTTTTCTGTCCTTGCATCGGATTTTAAGTCGCAATCAACCTGCACATAATCCTCGCGAGGGGGTGCTGCAGTATGGAAAGAAAAGATAGAAAGTACAAAGTGCTTTTTGGTATTTATATGTGCTTTCTGGTATTTTGGTTTGCTTTCCGGTATTTTGGTGCTTTCCGGTAAATGTATGCACCCAAAAAAGGGTTCTTGTCTGTTCTTGTCTGCAAATAGGGGGACCCCAGAACTTGGATTATACTTTCATTTAAAAAAAAAAAAAAACATGTTAAAAAAAGGTGTTCAAATACAATATTTTTTATTATTAATTTCAATCAAGAAGACAAATATAATATTTTTTATCATTATTTTCAATCAAGAAGACAAACACACATATATAAAAAGGATCCTGTGGTATCCTGCGGTATTCAGACCGACCCCGGGCATGCTAACATTGGATGATAGCACATCTCAGAGGAAAATACTAACCTCCAGCAGCTGGTAAACTAGGATTAGCTGGTAAGCCCGGGTTGGTTGGAGCAGCTACAACTTGCTGGACAAGTAAAACATCTCCATTTTTAATACCATAACTTTGTAAAGTTTTTTTATTGTCTTGAAGGGGCCTTCCATTCCACACTAGAGCAAGGTTGCTTGAGGGCACTCCGAGCTCAAACTCACATTGCGCCTTCAAATTTTCTAACTCTAGGTCTTCACTAACATCAAGGTTTATTATTTGACCCGAAGAAGTAGTTATTGTCAGCTGCATTTCTATCAATCAAAATTTGTTTGAAATCGAAACTAAAACAACACACTTCCGTTTCTAAGTTCGAGTAGGGCGCATGCGCCAGAAAATTCTTAGCATCCTGGGATTGAATTTATAGCTCGCAATGGAGATAAATGAAATAGAATTGAAGGCAATGATCAGGAATGCAGCTCCCAATCAGAGACACCAAAGGGGAAGAAACACAAACATGAAACAAAAGACCCTAATGGAAACATCAATAGCGGAAAGCCGTTCGACCTGGACGGCATTCCGTTCGACCTGGACGGAAGTGGAATAAAATCGCTCGCTAAAAGAGAAGTGTTTTTCTTGGAAATCTATTTGGTTTCTTGTCTGATCAGAATCCGAATTGTTACTGGTAACAATTCAATTGACATTCATACACTAAGACCTGTGATGTGGGAAGTTAGTCCCTAGATCTAACCAAAAAAGGTAAATTTAGCTACACAATCATCAGCACTTTCAGCTGTTGAAATAATCGAATCGGGAAGGGCATTCCAATCTCTAATGGTTCTGGGGAAGAACGACTCTTTATAAATGTCAGTTCTTGCAGTAAGGGTATGAAACGCCAACGAATGGTGATTTCTACAGTGTCCAGCTGGGGGAACAAGGCCATCTGTTGGAATGCTTGCAGCACCCTTTAGACCTTTGTATGAAAGGATTAGTCTACTGTCTTTTCTCCTTTTCTTGAGAGACTCCCATTTTAATTTTCCAAGTATTCCAGCCATGCTCCCAGTTTAAAAGCAGTAATTGCCTGTTACAAATCTAGCAGCTCTATTCTGAACTTTCTCGATTTCATCGTTAAGGACCACTCCACTGGGGTCCCAGATACAACTACCATATTCCAAGATTGGGCGAACAAGACCTTTATATGCTGCCTCTTTTACATCCTGAGGGCACTGATGAAGAATTCGCCTCAGGAAACCAAGCGTTCTATTTGCCTTAGTACACGTGTTGCTAATATGAGTATTCCATCTCAAGTTGTGTGAGATTGTCACTCCAAGGTATTTAATGGAGTCCACATTCTCGAGGACCGTTCCCTCTAAGGTGTTAGAAGCCTCAACTTTATTAGATCTCTTCCTAGTTATCTGCATAATATTGCATTTAACTGGTTGAAATCTCATTCCCCATTTTCGGGCCCAACATCCTAATCTATCTATGTCAGCCTGAAGTTTCAATGAGTCATCTGTATCTCTAATTTAGCGGTAACAAACACAGTCATCTGCGAACAGTCTTATTTCTGAGTCAATGTCAGTGGAAATATCATTGATGTGGGGGGATAAAAAAGTGGACCAAGAACGGTCCCTTGCGGGACTCCAGACAAAACTGGAGCCCACTCTGAAGATTCACCATTAACAACAACCCGCTGTTTTCTGTAGCAAAGAAAGGAATCTATCCATTTGAGGGTCTTTCCCCAAATTCCATAACCAAATAACTTAGATTCAAGTAGTTCATGAGTAGGTGTGTCAAAAGGCTTCTCGAAGTCCAGAATAAATGTGTCCACCTGTCCCACTTTGTCCAAGATTTTTGCCCAGTCATTAATAAATGTGCTTAGCTGAGTTTCACAACTGTGCCTTTTCCTAAATGCATGTTGTCTGTCTGACAAAAGTTTATGTTCGTCCATGTGGGCCATGATGTTTGAGCAGATTGTATGTTCCAGCAATTTACACAGAACACAAGTCAGAGACACAGGGCGATAATTACGGACAAGAGCCCTATCTACTTTTTTGAAGAGTGGACAGATGTTTGCTAAGAGCAATTCTTTGGGGATTTCAGCCGTATCAAGAGACTGTTGAAACAAGTGTGCAAAAACTGGACCCAACTTATTTGCTAGTTCCTTCAGGACTCTAGGATGAAGCTCATCAGGTCCTAAGGCCTTACTGGGGTTTAAGCCTTGAAGTAACTTGATCACTCCTGCAGCTGTCACAACAATATTATTCATGAATGGGGCCGATCTTCCAGTCAATGGAACCTCCGTGAACTCAGTTTTATTAAACCATCATTGAATTGACCAACTAGTTCCTCTGCCCTTTCAGAGTCTGATTCAGCAACCCCGTTCCCTCCTCTTTTATTAAGGGGCGGGATACCTTGCCTGTCTTTCTCTGTCTCTGGTCGGTCTCATCGGAGTCTAACTGTTGGTTTTCTTTTGCTCCAGCATTTCAGTGGTTTCTTGCTGTCGAGTCCTCACCGTTGTCTCACCTCTGTGGTTCTTTGATTTTTGTGTTCACGGAGATGTTGCACTGATGAGTTAGGAGGCCTTCATGCGGACTGAACAAATTATTTGTCTAAATCGCGACGGAAGTAAGGGCGAGGATTGTGGCCACGTAAAATCGATTTAAGCCCCCAGTGGAAATCTTCCACTGACCGTTCCAAGGCGGCTCTTCTGTGGCGATTTATTTATGTTGTTGTTTGTTGCTTGCTGTGTGTGTCACTTGTGTCTTTTGGTTTTGGATGGCCATATGGCCATTTTGTGGGAAAGTAACTGTCCTTATGGCCTTCCTTTGTTTAGGTTTCCGTTGTGGTCTGGTCGCTTGATGTTTGTGTTTCTTTCCCTTTGGTGTCTTTTATGGGTGGAGTAAGTTTATTGTATCATTTCCTGATCTTTGTTTTACTTCTACTTTTCTTCTGGCTATTGATATATCTGTAGAAGTCTCTGTGATTTGCCTTTACATCACCTACCAAGTTATTCACATACAAATCATGCTGATTTTTTATATCAGTCTTGATTTCGCGTCTTAAGTTTTCAAATTTTGTCCGGAGTTTACCACTTCCCGTCTTTTTTGCCTCTGCATGAATCTTATTCCTTCTGCGAATTTTTCATCTTATCTCCGGAGTGATCCAGGGAATAGAAGATACAGACCTACTAGTTTTGAGGGGATATGATTTTCGGCCGAAGTATGAATGAAAGAAGTTATCAAATCAAAATTCTCCTGTACAGACCGAGCATCTGAATGACCATTAAAGTATTTCTCCTTTGCAAATCTGAGTGCATCCTTCCTAATAGTTTCATAGTCACCTTTTTGATATGAGTACATCTTCCTCCGAGGTTTTTTTATTGACGGGATTTGAATTTTAAAATATCCGGAGACAATATCGTGGTCACTTAGTTTATCTGGGGAATGAATATATTCGAATTGTCCTGGCAAAGTCGTAAGGATCAGATCCAATGTGTTCTTATCACGGGTGGGGAAGTTAACAATTTGTTCAAGGCCATGGTCGTTCATAATGTCAATTATTATTTGTCCTTCGGACTGACTCAGCATTGTGCCTTGTTTGCTGAGCCTGTTGGGCAAAGCAATGTCTCTGAAGTTGAGGTCACCTAGAAAATGTATAGCCGGGAGTTTTTTACCCTTATGCTGCGATTTAATGCAATCTAGTTGGTTTTTAAGCACCTGGAAGTTTTCGACCGTACCATTTGGTGGTCGGTACCAACTTGCTACGAAGTGGTAAGTTTTATTTGCAAAAACCTTAACCCAGACCGATTCGGTGTCATTTTCCAGTTCCATGAAAGGTATGTGAGGGATGTCTCTATGAATGACCAACATCACCCTACCGCCATGAGAGTTCTTTTCTTTTCTGAAGATACAGTACTGACAAGTTTCAGGGAAAAGCTCAGATGTGGTAATTGAACTGTCAATCTTTGTTTCCTGAATAGCAACAATATGAGGTTGAGATGTATCAAGGAAAGCTAAAAGTTCAAGAATTTTTCCTCTAATTCCATTTATTTTTATACTGCAAAGTTTCAAACCTTTCACAAAATTTGACTTAGTATTATCAGCAGTCGAAGATTTGCCTCTATTATCCTCTGACAGAGGTTTAAACCTGTTTGGCTTACTCAGTTCTACATATTCATCAAAGAAGGAGTCTGAAAAGTTACCGACCTCACATTTTGGACATATCCAGTGGCAGCTTGAGTTAACCAAAGTGCCATATTCTGCATCTGGAATGAAGGAACATTCAGTGTGTATCCACATTTCACATTGATCACACTGAACAGCTTTGTGGCCATTAAGGACAGCACCACTGCAAAGACCACAGTCAGCTTTGCAGTCTTTGCAATACCAAGTTCCAGCTCTAGATTCAATTTCTAACAATAATTATTGACTGTTATCCAAATCAGAACATGAGGAGTGAAAGCGTTTGTTACAGTCCTCACATTCTATCCATTTCTCGGAACCTTTGCAATACTTTTTGCAGAGTCCGCAGTGAAACCTTGGGCCGGGGTTAGTATCAATGTCTCCGGCGAGGATTAGAAGTAAAGCCAAGTTTGTACCGCTTGAGGGCTTGAAGTTTCGCAAGCCCTCCAAACACCTTCTGTTCCCATTCTTCCTTGTAAATGCCAAGTACTGGGAAATTCTACTACAGCTCTCCTTATTTGTAATCTTGCACTCCTGATTTCCATCATCTGGATGATTCACAACAGACAAGCTTAAAACCAGCATCATTATTGCTGGTTACCCTAGATTGTGAATTTTTTGTCTTGTAGATTGAAAAAAATTGTTGACATTCTTTCCCGCCATTACCTCACCAGTGGGTGGGGTAACGCAAACTGAAATGCTTAGGATCAAAATTAGGAAGCTTGTCACATTCATTCTTCTGAAGAGCCGGTGCGTTGTCAGATATTTGAGTGTGCTGAGCTGTATATAATTTGACCAGTGTATTGATTAGCCCTTTGTAGTTGTCAGTGTGCTGGATGTGATAACTCGGAATCAGGATTGTTGCTTGACACCCATCATAAATCATTAGAAATCAACAAATCACTACTCAGTATATTAAAATGAAAGTCTCCCTGTTTCCCGCGGTCTTAACTCTTGGGTTCACTCTTTGGAAAACAACTTATAGAATGCACCCAGATTATGGAAATCAGGAGAGCAGTAGTAGAGTTTCCCAGTTCTTTGCAATTACAAGGAAGAATGTGAACAGAAGGTGTTCGAAGGGCTTGCGAAACTTCAAGTCCTCACGCGGTACAAACTTGGCTTTATTCATAATCTTTGCCGGATACATTGAAATTAACCCCGGCCCAAGGTTTTGCTGCAGACTCTGCAAAAATATTGCAAAGGTTCCGAGAAATGGATAGAATGTGAGGACTGTAACAAACGCTTTCACTCCTCATGTTCTGATTTGGATAACAGTCAATTGTTAGAAATTGAATCTAGAGCTGGAACTTGGTATTGCAAAGACTGCAAAGCTGACTGTGGTCTTTGCAGTGGTGCTGTCCTTAATGACCACAAAGCCGTTCGGTGTGATCAATGTGAAATGTGGATACACACTGAATGTTCTTTCATTTCACATGCGGAATACGGCACTTTGGAAAACTCAAACTGCCACTGGATATGTCCAAAATGCGTGGTTTGCAACTTCTCAGACTCCTTCTTTGATGAATATATAGAACTGAGTAAGCCAAACAGGTTTGAACCTCTGTGAGAGGATAAGAGAGGCAAATCTTGGACTGCTGACGAAAACAAGTCGAATTTTGTAAAAGGTTTGAAACTTTGCAGTATAAACATAAATGAAATATGAGAAAAAATCTTGAACTTTTAGCTTTCTCGATACATCTCAACCGCATATTGTTGCTATTCAGGAAACAAAGATTGATAGTTCAATTACCACATCTGAGCTTTTCCCTGAAACTTGTCAGTACTGTGTTCATAGAAAAGATAGGAACTCTCATGGTGGTGGGGTGATGTTGCTCATTCACAGAGACATCCCTCACACGCCTTTCATGGAACTGGAAAATGACACCGAGACGGTCTGGCTTAAGGTTTTTGCAAATAAAACTTCCCACTTCGTAGCAAGTTGGTATCGACCACCAAATGGTACGATCGAAAACTTCCAGTTGTTAAAAGATCAGCTGGATTGCATTAAGTCGCAGCATAACGAAAAAACTCCCGGCTGTACATGTTCTAGGTGACCTCAACTTCAGAGACATTGTTTGGCCCGACAGGATCAGTAAACAAGACACAATGCTGAGCCAGTCCGAAGGACAAATATTAATTGACAATATGAACGATCATGGATTGGAACAAATTGTTAACTTCCCGACTTGTGATAAGAACACATTGGATCTGATCCTAACGACTTTGCCAGGACAATTTGAAGATATTCATTCCCCAGATAAACTAAGTGATCACGATATTGTTTCCGGATATTTAAAAATTCACATTCCACCAATAAAGAAACCTCGGAGGAAGGTCTACTCATATCATGAAGGTGACTATGAAACTATGAGGAAGGATGCACTCAGATTTGCAAAGGAGAAATACTTTAATGGCCATTCAGATGCTCGGTAGTAGGTATGTATCCTCTATTCCCTGGATCACACCAGAGATAAGAAGAAAAAATCGGAGAAGGAATAAGATTCATGCAAAGGCAAAAAGGACGGGAAGAGGTAAACTCCGGACAAAATTTGAATACTTGAGACGCGAAATCAAGACTGATATAAAGAAAATCAGCATGATTTGCATGTGAAGAACTTGGTAGGTGATGTAAAGGCAAATCCCAGAGACTTCTACAGATATATCAATAGCCAGAAGAAAGACAGGCAAGGTATCACACCCCTTAATAAAAGAGGAGGTAACGGGGTTGCTGAATCAGACTCTGATAGGACAGGTTCCATTGACTGGAAGATCGGCCCCATTAATGAATAATATTGTTATGTTAGCTGCAGGAGTGATCGTTACTGCAAGGCTCAAACCCCAGTAAGGCCTTAGGACCTGATGAGCTTCATCCTAGAGTCCTGAAGGAACTAGCAAATGAGTTAGGTCCAGTTTTTGCACACTTGTTTTAACAGTCTCTTGATATGGGTGAAATCCCCAAAGAATGGCTCTTAGCTAACATCTGTCCACTCTTCAAAAAAGGAGATAGGGCTCTTGCCCGTAATTATCGCCCTGTGTCTCTGACTTGGGTTCTGTGTAAATTGCTTGAACATATAGTCTGCTCAATAGTCTGTTCTTGGTCCACTTTTGTTCTCCCTGTACATCAATGATATTTCCACTGACATTGACTCAGAAATAAGACTGTTCGCAGACGACTGTGTTTGCTACCGGGAAATTTGAGACACAGCTGACTCACTGAAACTTCAGAATGACATAAATAGATTAGGATGTTGGGCCCGAAAATGGGGCATGGGATTTCAGCCAGTTAAATGCAATATTATGCAGATATCTAGGAAGAGATCTAATAAAATTGAGGCTTCTTATACCTTAGAGGGAACGGTCCTCGAGAATGTGGACTCCATTAAATACCTTAGTGTGACAATCGAACACAGCGTGAGATGGAACACTCATATCAGCCACATGTGTACTAAGGCAAATAGGACACTGGGTTTCCTGAGGCGAAATCTTCACCAGTGCTCTCAGGATGTAAAAGAGGCAGCATATAAAGGTCTTGTTCGCCCAGTCTTGGAATGTGGTAGTTGTATCTGGGACCCATGTGGCGTGATCCTTAACGAACAAATTGAAAAAGCACAGAATAAAGCTGCTAGATTTGGAACAGGCAATTACTGCTTTGAAACTGGGAGCATGACTTGAATACTTGGAAAATTAAAATGGGAGTGTCTCAAGAAAAGGAGGAAAGACAGTAGGCTCATCCTTTTATACAAAGGTCTAAAGGGCGCGGCCAGCATTCCAACAGATGACCTTCCCCCCCCCCCCCCCCCCCAGCTAGGCACTGTAGAAATCACTATTCATAGGCGTTTCAGACCCTTATTGCAAGAACTTACATTTATGAAGAATTGTTCTTCCCCCCGAACCATTAGAGATTGGAATGTCCTTCCCGATTCGATTATTCGACAGCTGAAGGTGCTGATGATTGTGTAACTAAGTTTACCTCTTTGGTTAGAGCTAGGGACTAGAGCGTAAAAAACAACTATGTTTCCGCTAACATGCTGAAAAAAATTGGTCGGTAGGAAGGAGAAACGTGTTTTTTTTTCTATTATTTTATTCCCCCACCCCCCCCCCCCCCCTCCCCCCACCGGAAAAAAAAACAGGGTCGGATGTGTATTTTTTATGTGTTTTTTGTTTTTATACATATTTTTTTGTTAATAAAATTGTCATGTTGAGACATGTACTATATTTCATAATCCATTTTAGATGCTCAAAAATGTCATATGTGTATTCTGGAAGGTACTGAATGCCAAAAACTACAAAAATATACTTAAAACGCGAAATTCAAAGACGACACTGGGTAGGGTCGGAAATTGAAAATGGTAGGGTTGGTGTATTTTTGTTATTTTGTTCTTTTATTGATAAAAATAGTAGAGTTGGTGGGGTCTGAAGCAGGGTCGGTCGGGTTAGCGGAAACACGGCTTTTAACCCTTGTCCTGCTAAATATTTATATATGCCACACCCACTACCGATTATCAACCAATCAGATTACTTGATGCAAATTATTGCAACAAATTCACAATCTGAATGGCAAACAATGTAGATCCTGATCAGATGGCTTCGTCAGAAGCCATTTGATCTGGATCTATATTGTTTCAAAGATAAGGCATATCCGGGATTAGCAGGACAAGGGTTAAAAGATTAAGGGCCATATATACATATGCAAGATTTAACCATTTCTAATTATCATAAAGAATGCCTAAGTCTTAAAGGCATCTTAACTGTTTGCAATTGCAATAAGTTGCATGTGAAGGTCTCTCTCTCTCTCTCTCTCTCTCTGTCGGGAACTAACCAGCCCATCAAGTGGATGGGACAATGAGGACTTAAATTATTTGTATAATAGCACTCTCTTGAAAATAAATATGAGGTTGCCCACATAGAATCCATATGCTACCCAGTTGGATTGGCCCATGTGGGTCCCAGGTAAAAAATATGGTAAATCCCGCATTTGCCCCGTATGGAATGACCATGTAGGACCCAAATTGCTTGCTGGGGCAATTCATCACATAGAAACTAGAAATGGTGTTTGTGAAACACTGTGCGCCCAACCATATGCTTGCCCCTAAATCCCAGAACTTTCAAAGAGCCATAATTGAAGAACAAGATTTCATCCAAGTACATGTATTTTTTTTTTTTTCGGAATTTGTTCAAATGTTAATCAGGCCATATACTCATCATTAACAATCTACTTATCAATTTTCAATGCTCTAGCTTTAAAAGTGTTTGAGATATTTTGCTGACAAGATGTTTTCAAAGGTACGTAACTATGGAAAGGGGCATAATCCTGACAAGAAAAATACACCTATTTTTCAAAAGGAATCCATATATGAAATTTCAAAGCCCTAGCATGCATGGTTCTAAAATATGCCATGCATCACAAAACATGCAATGTACAAATACCAAAATTTACAAAAGGCCATAACTCATAAAGTATTTTCGGAATTTCTTAAAAAATTAAACAGGTCATCTCATAATTAAATATCCACTCATCAACTTTCAAAGCTCTAGCTTGAACAGTTTTATTGGTTTCTTGCTGTCGAGTCCTCACCGTTGTCTCACGTCTGTTGTTCTTTGATTTTTTGTGTTCACGGAGATGTTGCACTGATGAGTTAGGAGGCCTTCATGCGGACTGAACAAATTATTTGTCTAAATCGCGACGGAAGTAAGGGCGAGGATTGTGGCCACGTAAAATCGATTTTAGCCCCCCAGTGGAAATCTTTCCACTGACCGTTCCAAGGCGGTTCTTCTGTGGCGGTTTATTTATGTTGTTGTTTGTTACTTACTCTGTGTATCACTTGTGTCTTTTTATTTTGGATGGCCATATGGCCATTTTGTGGGAAAGTAACTGTCCTTATGGCCTTCCTTTGTTTAGGTTTCCATTATGGCCTGGTCGCTTAATTTTTGTGTTTCTTTCCCTTTGGTGTATTTGATGGGTGGAGTAAGTTAATTGTATCGAATCCTGATCTTTGTTTTACTTCTACTTTAGAGATATTTTGCTGGTAAGATTTCACCCATATTTTTCAAAAGCCATATCTCTGGAATTTGGCATAATCCTGAAGAGACATGACCTTATTAATGCCGAATGTGCCAAACATATTGTTCACACATGTGATGTTTCATCGTCGAAGACCGATCTGTTCTTTACTTATTGTATTATTTCTGAGATAAGAGCCTCTTAGAATTTATTCCATGTATCGGTTTCACATCTGATGGCTTTCTCGAGACTTCTGCTTTGGTTGTTCAACATAATCATTTTTATAATCGCCATCATCGGAGTCCACCAGATTTGGCCATTTGCATGTTATCGATCTCCTTTTACAGACAGAGGTCATTGTATGAATGAGCCAGCGCCCGACAAAACCTACAAAAAGACATGTGCGCCCAACGAAGACTCAGATCAGTCTGTACATCCGCGCAGACTGATCAGAGTCTTCGTTGTGCGTTCTAAGGATAGCTAAGGGCCCAATGCTTCTTCGTGCAGCAAGAGAAGTCTCTGATTAGACTACATGTATATGGATGCGCAGACTGATCTCTTTCTTCGCTGGGTGCACATGTAAATTGTAGGTTTTGTCATGCGCCAACTCAAATAATGGTTTACCTGAACTCGCCCTAGTACAGTGAAGTCTATTTACCTTCAAAACTTCAGCAATCCGAATGGCACTCGTTATGGCTTGTGTAATGACTCAATGGTTTAATTTGTCTCTGATGGGATGGTGGTCGGTTTTCTTTTTTTTTCTTTCTTTCTTTGACAGACCTTGCACTAACTGGTAGGCCAAACGATTACCGGGAGTAAATGGTCTTTAAAATACAGAAATATATGACCAGGAAAAGCCACAATCAAATATTTCAGCCTACCAATGGCACCTTGAGGACAAGTAGCTAAGAACGTGGAAAACAAAAATAGAAAACACACACACACACACGATTCACAAACAGCACAGCAACTAGCTCCTTCTTCCCACAGAAGAGCTAATCAAGGTGCAACAGGCACAATTAATGAAACTTGAATACATATAGAGGATCTTACATGAGTGTTCATGTATTATTGAATTTATTAGACGAGTTGAGGAAAAGGGATAAATGCGAGGCTTTGCCGAGCATTTTATTCCTTTTTATCTTCAACGAGTTTAATAAATTCAATAATACATCAGCACGAATGCAAGATTCTGTTTATCATATGGCATTTAAAACGCATTTTATTCACGATTGTCTAACAAAAATGTCAATATTCCTCCATTAGTAAATGCGACGTCGTTAAGGACGTCATATATGTAACGTTACGGGACGTATCTAGCTAATTTGCATATTTAATCCACTAGTGGATTATCGAATTTATTACATGGCGTTATTACACTCTCAGACGCGACGTCATATGATAAAATAATGATACACCAATATAAGCACAAACCCCATGAAGAGGCCCCGGTAGCTAGTATTATTATATACCCAGAAAGTGTCCCGTTAACTTTGTACAGAAGTTACCGGTCAATATTTTTCCATATTGCCAGTAGTCAAGTTCATATTGCCCGTAGATAAGCATTCTCGTTCACAATAGAACTACTTTCAAATCTATGCATTTCAAGACGAAACATCGGCCGCCATCTTGTCGTGCGTATCGACTGAAAAGTCTTGAGAAACAAAACAAATATAGGCCCTGACAAAGTGCATAAAGCGCATTTTATGCTGTCAAATATGACCTATCAACAGTCTATTTAGATTTTCAATACTTTTGTCTAAGAAATCAGGAGTATTTTGAAAGAAATATAACCGACGCTTCGGTAAAAAATGGCGTCCGGCTTTGGGAAACGTCAATGTTTTTAATGACGTCACATCCACCAACACGTCGTCTTCACTTTGGCGCCGTTGGGCGTGGTATTATCAACGTGTAGGGAGACACTTAACGGCCTTCATTGTTTTCTATTTCAAACAACTTAAAAATACAATCTGATTTTACGTTCAGATTTCTATGCCAGGCAATCCTGAATTTTGGCAAACAGTTCAAGTTTTGGGTATATAATAAAAAGGTTATTGACTTTATACTGTGAAATATTCGGCACTCGTTCATATGGCGAAGACGCACTCGCAAGCTCGTGCGTCCTTCGCCATATGAACTCGTGCCGGATATTTCACAATATAAAGTCAATAACCTATAAATGTGGAAAACAAAAATAGAAGAAAAAAAAAAAAAACATGAATCACAAACAGCACAGCAACTAGCTCTTTTTTCCCCCAGAAGAGCTTATCAAGGTGCAACAGGCACAATTAATGAAACTTGAATACATAATAATGATACACTACTATAAGCACAAACCCCATGAAGGGGCCCCGGTAGCTAGTATTATTATTTCTTACACACCAGACAAGGAAATCCGTGATTTTACCCTGGGATAGAAATTTATGTTCTGACCCTGGTGTTCTGACCCCAAATCGTATAATCGCGTGTTTGATAAATGCACTGGTTGATTGCAACCTCATGTGCGGCGTCGTCATGCATGACGTCACTAAACATTCCTGTTGTGTCATCACAAAATGGCGGGCGTCGGTAACCGAAGTGACAGCAGCATTAAAAATTCGCAATAGAAATGGAAGGTATGCAAGAAAAAGACTCCAATATGGGTGTGAGGGGTGGATAGAAAAATCCGTCCCTCGGGATCACTGTCCGGCATCACTCGGCAAGCCTCGTGATGCCGGACAGTGTCCCTCGGGACGGATTTTTCAATCGACCCCTCACACCCATATAAGATTCTTAAAATACCCATAAAATGTCCCATTTACTTTGTACAGAAGTTACCGGTCAATATTTTTTCATATTGCCCGTAGTCAAGTTCATATTGCCCGTAGATAAGCAGTCACGTTCACAACATAACTATTATCAAATTTGTCCATTTCGATACTAAAATCGGCAGCCATCTGAAATAACCTCAAACAAAACGAATATAGGCTGTGACAAGGTGCATAAAGGGCATTTTATGCTAGCAAATACGACCTACATGCAATCTGTTTAGATATTCAATAATTTTTTTTTAGGAAATCAATAATATTTTGAAAGAAACAAAGCGAACAATTCGGTAAAAATGGCGTCCTGTGTTGGGAAACGTCAATGTTTTTTAGTGACGTCACATCCACCAACGTTAACGTCGTCTTCACTTTGGCGCCATTGGGCATGGTTTTTCATTGTGTAGGAAGACATTTAACGACCTTCATTATTTTCCATTTCAAACTACTTAAAGATGTATAATCTCATTTTACGCTCAGATTTCTATGCCGGGCAATCCTGGATTCTGATGGGTATATAATAAAAAGGTTATTGACTTTATATTGTGAAATATTCGGCACTTGTTCATATGGCGGAGACGCACTCGCAAGCTCGTGCGTCCTTCGCCATATGAACTCGTGCCGAATATTTCACAATATAAAGTCAATAACCTATAACTACCGACCGTTCTAACGCGATGGATCTGTTATTATTCTTTCCTTGTTGTTTCTTAAAACAGTTCTGTAAGTTGTACCCCATTGTCCATTTGTTGTTAAATGCTTTCTAGAAGTCTAATCACCCCGTTTGAGGAAGAAAGTGTCGATTGTCCCGTTTGTGAGTTTGTTTGGCTCGTTCCCTCTGAGCTTTTTCTCTTCTTCCTGGTACCAAGGCTGGGCAACGTCTTGTGCGTGTGTTTCTCCATGGAAAGTTCTTAACTTTTTCTTTGATCATGTCCTGCACAGACTTGTTTCTATGTCTTAAAATAACCTCAAGTTCACTGTTTTTAGATCGATTGTTATCGACAATCGATCTTAAGTTACATACCACACAATTTCCATTCCTGCAATAGGCCTACTCCCGGTAGTAGCATACAACAGGGATATCAGATTACCAATGAACTCTGCTAGGTACAAGCAGATGCTGGAAGTGTGTATTTACTAATAGCATTTAACACAGTCTTAGGGCCTAAAACTGTCAATATTTTGTTTTATTTCAAGTTTCTTCATATATATTAAGTTTAAAATGCCAACAAAATGATATTCATGGGTTTTCAGATTATCTAGTCCATGTAATTAACAGCCTAGTAGATACAATTTTTTGGAAAAAATGAACTTTATATCTAGGGTGTTACTTTTCTTATTTCATTGTGGGTCCTCAATAGATGGTGTTTCTAATGAGTACCCAAAATCTATGTTTTGAATGGCAATAAGAAAATATATGACAAATCCATTTCCTGGGCAGGCCTATACGTAAGCGGTTAACCAGTACAGTGCACTTTCTTTCGCCAGAAACTGACAACTGCCCTGCTTGAATCAGCGGAAGAGAGAGAATGACCGTAGAAAAAGATTTCATGATCAATTTCCTCGAAAGAATGTTGCCGACCCCAGCAGGTATCGAACCCGCATCCTCAGAGGTATCGAGGCTGGCGTCTATATCATTTAATTGAACATTAAGATGAAAAACATGCATGCAAAATTCCACGTTTGACTTGTGACTTTAACCCATTTAGTACCAGAAACCCCAAAACGGGTACCCTGGCAAACAGTGCAGGCCCAGATCAGATGCCACAGAATGCGGCATCTGATCAGGGCCTCCACTGTTTGCTAAAAGTTCAGCCATTTTCCAAATAAATTTTGAAGAAAACACAACCTGACATCCCTAAATTTTGAAATAGACTCATGCTATATATAAGGTGGAAGATTCCAGTTGGTACAAAAGGGTTAAAGGACAGTAGTTCTCATCTAGGTGGCAGCATTCCCCATCTTCAAATAAACCATATGATTCCTTTTGGTAGTCCATTAAAGAGGCATGGTCATACGGATTAAACAAGTTATTAGATATTTGTAAATGTCAAAGACAGATATAGACCTTTAGATCACTGAACAGTTTCAGGATTGGGTTACAAGACTTGTTTTTTTTTATCATTTTTCACTGAGTATTTCCTCCCTGTCTTAAGAATTCCATCTGGGTCTACCTCTATACATAGTCCCTCTGCTTCTCTGCACAAATCTATTAATTCTAGTTTTCCTTTGTCAAAATATATTACACCACTATCTTTAAAATACATCTGTAATTATTTTAAAGATTGACTGACAAAATAATTGCCACCTATCATTAATTAACAAGAAAAATAATAACAAGAATGTACACACAGCAATATTTTATCAATGTAAATACACACACTGGGTTCAGAGCTGGAGCAAAGTTTGTACCTAGCACAGCTGTTTGGAAATCTGACACCTCAGCTGAAAGCATTTACCGGATAAGACCTATTGTCCACGTGACCATCACTGATTTGGAAAACCCACTGTTATATTTATTAATAGAAAATAGCTATTCTATTTTTATCGAAGTGACAATTGAAGGTCAGAGTATTGCGCAAGATGACTATCTATAGAATCTGGACAGGTTTATCATACACTGAATACCCAGATCGGAAAGCGTTGTCTGCTCAGCTGTCATTGTTTGATTATGATAGTGCTGGTGTTTAAGTAAAGTACTGTCAATTTAACCAGACTGCTGTAGGACCTACGGCTAGAAAAGAAAGAGAATGAAAGACTTTTTTTAACTTCAAGGTCATGTCTCGATCACACATCTTCTTGCGGAAAGGTCATCCCTTTCAACCCTGGTCAGTGGAGCCAATCAACCAGTGTTTTCTATATAAATCGCTTGCCATTTATGTAGACACCAATTTAGCAGAATGGACGTGCCCGACTTGAGTTGGAAGAGTGCATTCCAGAAAATGTTTTGAGATTAAATAAATCAAAGCACTCACAGCACACATAGATATTAGGCTGTACAACGATCTGGTACTTAGACTGTTTCGTGTAACTGCAAACAGTAAGTATAGACCCTGATTGCGTCATCTGATCATGGTAAACATTGTCCGTGAATCGAAGATCACTCTAATCCCCACTTTATATAGAGCAAACTGCGGTTTAGAGGGTTTAACATTATCTGTCTCATTTTTGTTCGAAAACATAGATTGCGGATATTCGCAGGAACCGCCTTACGAGCACCCACAATCTATGTTTTGAGCTGAAAAAAAATCACAATTTTTCATTTAAAATGTTTCTGTTTTCGTCTTTACAAATGTGCAATGTATTTGTATAGGCATGTTTTCGTAATGGGGCTTTATAGACGTACAAGTAACGCGGTTTAATAAGTTTAAATCGATTATTTGTCAATCGACTTCAAAGTTACAAAGGATAAAATCCGTTCAGTGCTGAAGATCACGTGACTGTAACTGACTTGTCGGAATAACTTTTATATAGAAAATAGCCGCAGTATTGTCAGAGTGTTGTGTAAGCCTAAAGATGGTTATTATTGAATCACAGAGTGGACTTGGCAAACAGTGAAGACCTAGATCCCGAGCTGTTGAATGCAGCGTCTGATCAAGCTCTTCACTGTGAAATTTTGCTTCAAAACAAGAACAAAAGATTTTTACGACACAATTTAACCCTCAGTTCATGATTATTTGCCCTTTTTACGCTTGAAGACAATCGATCTACCAGTACTCTCAGTGCTTTGATTTTTTCTCCTTTAGTTGAAGTCAATATCAATTGGCCAAGTCCATCATTGCTCAGCTGAGGTTTGCAATTATAGATTCATGCTATTGTGTTTTCATTAGTAAGCAGAACAGTTTGTAAAGATTAAGATTCACCTTATATTTTGTAAAAAAAAGAAGTGAGTGAGTGAGTTTTAGTTGTACGTCCCACCAACAGCTAAGGTCATACGGAGACGGGACCTCGGTTTAAAGACTCATCCGAAAGTCTGGAGAAGCCCGGGATCGATCCTGCGATCCCTGGTTTACAAGGCGAGTAGCGTAACCACTGCACCACAAAGGCTTCTTGTAAAAAAAGAAACGCAGAAACTTATTTTTATTCTCAACAACTCTATACCGACGGCGTGCTTCTTTTTGGACGTCCTAACTGTGTTCAGAAAGACACTATTTAGATATTATGGTCGCGCTTTCTATGCCTATCCTATTCAAAGGAAGCTACATACCTTGACTTTCTTGCACACCAGACAAGGAAATCCGTGATTTTACCCTGGGATAGAAATTTATGTTCTGACCCTGGTGTTCCGACCCGGGCAACTAACATAAATGCGCTTCAGTTCTATTCAACTGCCGGCACTACTTCCGCACTACTTTTATTTTGTAAACAACATAGATGTGCGAGCTGCCAAAACTTACCGGAGGTGTTGTGCAAGAAAAAGAATCCAATAGGTGGTTCTGTTGTAGTTGAGCGTTTCCAACCCTCGGGATGACCGTGCTGAGTGGAACCTCGGCGTAGCCTCGGTTCCGCTCAGCACGGTCATCCCTCGGGTTGGAAACGCTCATCTACAACAGAACCCCGTATCAGATTCTTATATTCTATACCAGAAAAAGCGTTTCTTAAACAAGCTGTCTGCAGTCTTTCCCTACCTTTTGCAATTTAAGGATATGCACTGTGTTTGCTATTTAGGACATTAAGTTTACGACATGTTCCGTTCATGTTTTACTCACATACTTTCCCAGACAGCTTGTGTATCCTTGCGTTTTAGACCTTCCAGTTTCCTGTTTCCGTTAGTATCTCATTTACTCGTAGCTCACCTAAGCCGAAGACTCAAAAGGTGAGTCTACAGTATTGGCTTGTTGCGTCGTCCGTCGTGTACACTTTCAAACCAGAATCAACGGACAGTAATGCACACGACCCACAGGGAACGTAGGCATCAGTATCCGGTTCCTTGTTTCATCACTATCAGCTACAGTAAATTAGAAATGACCCAGCAGTTACAATTTTGTATATTTTCAGAAGTTCTCTGGCACATTTTAGGCGCAGCTTCTGTAGTCCGTTTAATAAGCTCGTTAGAGAATAGATGAGGCACTCACCTGCAAATTTTCAGATGCAAATCTTCTCAATTGTGTTAAAATTGTTTGCACGCTGCCTTCTGACATATCAACTCCACAACCTATAACTTCGACGTGCCTTTCCAATTTCTTTGGTTATTAGTCCATTTCGCGTGTGGTTAATTGGTTAACGTTAATAAATTCGAATTATAGATATCCATAATTCGTTTTATGGATATCATTAATTCAGAGCGATTTATGGATATCAATAATTCGAATTATGGATATCACTAATTCCAATTATGGATACCAATAAATCAAAATATGGATATCCATTATTCCGCTGATTTATGGATATCCATAACTCGAATTATGGATATCCATAATTCTTCGCAAAAGTCTTTGGTTCATTATTTATTGTATTTATTTGCCAAGACGAAGTGTGGATATCCATAAATCGAATAATGGATATCCATAAATGGACCGAATTAGGCATATCCATTATTCGAATTAATGATGTCCATAATCAGGGGTATCGGTATCATAAACTACGTAAAGCCTTTTCTTTGTTTTATAGACGTCATTCTGATTTGGTTTCAAAATTCAATGTTGGTCTTAAAACACTTCTGCAACAAGGCCTATCGGAACCCGAATTCTATGGTGACTTAGTATATAAATTTAGAAAAATACATGCCTGTAATGACTTTAGTACCCAATTTCGTAAAATCTTTCGTCGGTATATAAAGATTGGGTACAACATAAATGTTATAAAACAGACTGCATGCATGGTGGTTAACCCAATCAAGGTTGCCAACTTTGCTTCCCTCTTTGATTGCACACCGGTGGGTCGGGCCTAAGATTATATGACGGTTCCAGCGTAAAAACATAAATGGAATTTTATTTTAGTATTCTTTATGTTGGAATTCTTTCCACTGATCGTTCTTAGGCGGTTCTTCTATGGCGGTTTATTTATCTTGTTGTTTGTTACTTACTGTGTGTATCACTTGTGTCTTTTTATTTTGGATGGCCATTTGGCCATTTTGTGGGAAAGTAACTGTCCTTATGGCCTTCCTTTGTTTAGGTTTCCATTATGGTCTGGTCGCTTCATGTTTGTGTTTCTTTCCCTTTGGTGTCTTTGATGGGTGGAGTAAGTTAATTGTGTCGATTCCTGATCTTTGTTATACTTCTACTAATGATATCCATAAATCGAATTATGGATATCCATAAATCGATCTGGATTCTGGATATCAATAAATCGAATTATGGATATCCATTATTGGATTTATGGATATCCATAATTCGAATTATAGATATCCATACATCAAATAATGGATATTCATAATTCGAATTTTGGATATCCATAATTCAGGTCTATTTATGGATAGCCATAATTCGAATTATGGATATCCATAAATAATTATTGATATCCATAAATAATTATGGATATCATAAATAGGGAATAAATAGTAAAAGGGCGCCCCATACGTCCATGAATCTTTTATTAGAATACCCTTTTTGACTAGTGCGCAAAAAATGATGGAAGCTGAACTCCCGTCTATTTCAACTATTTCAAGTGTAGACTTGGGACTCAAAGAACAAAGAATCTCTCTCTCTCTCTCTCTCTCTCTCTCTCTCTCTCTTTCTCTCTCTCTCTTTCTCATTTTGACTGTATGCTATAATGATGAGGCAGGCAAAGTGTAGGTAAAGGCCTCATTAGCGGGACTGCCCTAAGTAACCTTCATAAGCATCACAATGTGGGATGTATGCTTTATCAAACTGGGTCAGGTTGACATAACAAAACCTTGACATTATTATTTCAAAATATGGTCCAAAATGATCTTAAGTCAACGTTATCTTACGGAAGGCGGGAAGGGACATGCAATTTTATTTTTAATATGTTGTGCGAACAAGATATTAAGTTGTGCAAACGAGATATTATCTTGTGCGCACAATATAATATGATGTGCGCACAAGGTCAACATAATTTATCTTGTGCGGACAAAATAATATCTTGTGCACACAAGATATTATCTTGTGCGCACAACTTAATATCTTGTGCGCCAAAGATATTATCTTGTTCGCACAACATATTATCTTGTTTGCATAACATATATAGATCTTGTGCGGACAACATAATATATTATGCGTCTGATTAAATTGTGCTAACAAGATAATATGTTGTGCGAATAATATATTGAATTGTGCGAACATAATATTATCTTGTGCGCACAAGATAATTATGTTCTCCGCACAAGATATTAAGTTGTGCGAACAAGATAATATCTTGTGCGCATAACATTTTATGTTGTCTGCACAAGATCTAGTTGTGTAAACAAGATAATATGTTGTGCGAACAAGATCATATGTTGTGCGAACTTCCAGGTATCGTATTTATCAGTTGAAAAAGTCAGTCATTTTTACCTTAAACAAAAGAATGTAGTGCGCTTTCATTGAATCTGAGTATATAATTTACATTCCGCTTATAAGGGGGCTTGAAGAAATAAATGGGCTGCATGATGCTTCCACGTAGAGCTGAATTCGACCGCACAGGAGTACTGGTAAACCGATAAGACAGGAAAAGCGGTGCGAGTCTGACCGTCCATGTTTATAAACCCTATTGGTTTCATTGGGTGACAGGGCTAGAGATGTCATTTCATCTCAATGTCGGGTAAAAGTCCCACAAAATTGGAAGCAACGTCTCCAAAATGACCTTTATAGTGTTGACGGGGACGTTAAACATCAAATCATACATACAAACCATTCCGCCTATACATTTAAATAGCTTTGGCTGTTTCGATTGACGGCCAGCAATTTGCGCATGCACAAGAATGACGCCATAAAGGGAATTCCAAAAAGCTCCTATAGTTTAAGCAAAATGTGTAGACCCTAATCAGTTGCCGCGTCAGGAACTACATTATTTGTCAATTGCCAAGTTTTTTGGATACACGGCATATATGGGTTGTACAAGGTATACCCACACTGGCCTTATCCGATGCCGCGTTATGTGGCGTCAGATTTGGGTATATGCACCGTTTGCCAAATCCAACACACGTTTCAAGTCCAGCCTCTTACGAAACACACTGACATCACAGCGATGGGAATAGCGTGGCTATTTTCTATAAATAAACGCTACCAGGATTTCCGACAAGTTAATGATAGTGAACTTAATACGAAAACACATCTATACAAATGCATTGTAAACTTTACCGCCGAAAGAAACACACGAAAATTTGAAGATGAAAAATTGTGATATTTTTCTTATTTCTGCTCTAAAATATAGATTGTGGTACCCGTTAGAACCGCTTCATCGAAGCGGTTCTAACGAGTACCCACAATCTATATTTAAGAGCAGAAATAAGAAAAATAAGGTATACCCCTGTAAACCCCAATCTACTGTATAAAACTGGGGTTCAAGGGGATTAAAATTATATAGGCGTGTTTTCGAGATGTTCAGGACCGAAGAACGTCTGTGTCGGTTGATATACAATCGACCCAAGAACTACGTTTGTTTGTTTGTTAATTTGATTTTAGGTTTAACGTCCCCGTCAACACTGTAAAGGTCATTTTGGAGACGTTGCTTCTAATTTTGTGGGCCTTTTACCCGACATTGAGATGAAATGACACCTCAAGCCCTGTCGCCAAATGAAACCAATAGGGTTTATTAGCATTGGCGGTCCGCCTCGCACCGCGGTTCCTGGACAGGCTTAGATCCTCTAAGCGGTTTACCAGTACTAGTGTGCGGGCCGGATTCAGCTCTGCGTGGAAGCATCATGCAGCCCATATATTTCTTCAAGCCCCTATGGGCGGAGGCCTAATCAAGAACTACGTTGGATAGTGCTAAGGTCCCTTTATATCATGTGTTGGCTTAATTTTAACTGACGCACTTGACGAATGGGCATGATTCAGCAGCATGAAAAGACAAAATATTTAATTCACTAAGATAATAAAAACTTTATCAGCTGATTTTTGACCTTAAAGTGAAATGAATTTGTCATTTATATTTTTATAAAGATCTTATTGCACGGCTTCTTCAACCCATACATTCCTAACGTTCCGAAATGGGACATTTGCAAATAGAGTAGACCACGATCATATCACCTTTGCTGGGAGTTTTTTATGACGCCCTAATCCCCTCTTCCACATCTCTACTGATGCGGGGAGCGCATATTCCTTTTTTTTTGTTTTTTTTTTTGGCGGACCCCGTTTGCGCTGGCATCGGCGCCTGCCTCAACTTACCAAACCTTCACACAATACTAGCATGATAAGGTTTGTTGACACTGACCTTATTTTTACTGACCTCGGTAACTCAGATAAGTAAGTGTCTGATTTGTGATCAAGACGACAAACCTATTTTCTGTGATCATTCTATCCTTTCCGCTGATTTAAGAACAGTCATCACGAAAACACGCCTATATAATTTTGACCCCCCCCCCCCCCCCACACACACACACCTTGAACCCCACTTTTATACAGTAATTAAGTTCTGAATTTAGATCCTTTGGAAGCAAGGCATTCACCAAATAAACGAAAATAGCAGACTCGGTTGTATTGAGTCTGTTCATGACCAGTACTGAAATGTACAACACCGGCCACGCTCTCTAGCACCGGCTTAAGCAGGACTCTATTTTCAAAATGATACCAAATGAATTCAATGTTCCCAAAGGACCAGAAAATATAATCTGGACTATGATGATGTACGGGAGGACGTTTTCCGGCCGCCACACGGCACAACACCAGCTACAGTGAAAATAAATAAGTTTTGAAACTGGGATTTACAGGGGTAAACCTTATTTTTTCTTCTGCTCTAAAATATAGATTGTGGGTAATTCATTATGAGGCGTTTCTAACAGGTACTCAAAATCTATATTTGGAGCAGAAATAAGAAAAGCATCATAATTTTTCATCTGAAAATGTTCATTTTTTCGACGGTAAAATTTACAATGCATTTGTATGAGCGTGTTTTTGAAATGGGTAGTTTCTGATGAAAGAATCTGCACTATGTATAAACCTGCCAAGGAGAAGTGTGGTTAGGTAAACTGATATGACCTGTAGAGTATTGACTGGGTCGTTAAAGTCCAAACAAACAAACAAATGGTCTTATTTTCAAGGCCACAGGCTCCCAAAACTAGCAAATATGGACCAAAAATAGATGCGCCGGCATTGACAGTTTGAATCGGCCCCCGCCCATCGGGGCTTGAAGAAATAAATGGGCTGTATGATGCTTCCACGCAGAGCTGAATCCGACCACACATGAATACTGGTAAACCGCTTAGAGGATCTAAGCCTGCCCAGACAAAGCGTTGCGAGTCGGACCGTCCATGCTTATAAACCCTATTGGTTTCATTGCGCAACAGGGCTCGAGAAGTCATTTCATCTCAGTGTCGGGTAAAAGTCCCACAAAATTGGAAGCAACGTCTCCAAAAATGACCTACATAGTGTTGACGGGGACGTTAAACATCAACTCAAACAAACAAAATTGACAGTTTGAAACACTTTCCTCACTATAATGAGGGACATCGCGAAAACATGTCTATATAAGTTTGAACCCCTTGAACCACACTTTTATATAGTAAAATTGGGGTTTAGCGGGGTATACCTGATTTTTCTTATTTCTGCTCTAAATATAGATCGGGCGGTTCTAACGAGTACCCATAGTCTATATTTTGAGCAGAAATAAGGAAAATACCCTACTTTCTCATCTTATTTTTCCGTTTTTGGCTTACAAGTTTAAAATGTATTTGTATAGGTGTGTTTTTGTAATGAACAGCTATAAGGGCTTTAAGGCATTGACCTAATTTACAGGGTTACGGGCTCCCAAAAAAACAACACATTTATCTCATCACGAAAACACAACTATATAATTTTGACCCCCTTTAGACCCTCTTTTATGTTGTAAAACTGTCGGTCAGTTGTACGTAGACAAATCACGCGCGCTACGCGCTCGTGCTTTGTCTACTTTACAACTGACCTCCAAACTGTGATTTATTACACAACAAATCTCAGTTAGAGCTGATCTTTTTCTTAAATAAAAAAAAAGATATCACAATTTTTCATCTTAATTTTTTTTGCATTCTCGGCGATAACATTTATAATGTATTTGTATAGGCGTGTTTTCGTAATGTTCCCAACAAACGTATGAATTGTGTTGAAACTACCTACCACAAAACTGTAGCTTTGGTTAAATTGTGGTGACCTTTAATTACTTTTCAAATGTCTCGCGCGAGTGCACGAAAAGATTGCCAATGTTTGTCCTGAAACAGTGCTTGTTTGAATCGAGAAATCAAACAGTAAGAGCCCAGCAGGCATATGAGATCATTGTGACGTCACATAAACGTGGGTACAAGGTCATGACCTTTATGCAACGTCAGATCTACGTCGGTGCAACGTTGCACCGACGATGATTTGACGTTGCCATAGCGACGTGTGTCTGCTGGGAGGTTAAGTAAGAAAAGAAAAAAAAAGAAAAAAAAGAAAGCAAATAGAAGTAAGAAGTCAAGAAATAAGAAGTTAGAACTGAAAGGTCCAGAAGTAGGAAGTCCGAAGCAAGAAATAAAGAAGTTAGAAGTGTAAGTTGTGAAAAGAGGTGAAGGAAGTTGGAAGTCAGAAAGTTTGAATTAAGAAGTAAGAGGGTTAGAAATATGAAGTAAGAAGAATAGAGTCACGAAGTAAGAATTTGAATGTCAAGAAGTTAGAAGTAAGTAATAAAGAAGTACGAAGTAAGCAATAACAAAATTACGGAGTTAGGTGTACGAAATCAAGATGTATGCTGTAAGAAGTAAAAAGTTAAGAAGTAAGAAATTTAAGTAAGAAGTCGGGAACTTAGAAATTACCAGTACAAATTCAGGAAGTAATAAGTCAAGAAGTAAGAAGTCAGAAATCAAGAAGCAAGAAATTAAAATAAGAAGTCGAGAAGTTAGAAGTTACCAGTACAAATTCAGGAAGTAAAAAGTCAAGAAGTAAGAAGTCAGAAATCAAGAAGTAAGATATTAGAAGTAAGAAGTCAAGGATTAAGGAGTAAGAAGTTAGTAGAAAGAAGTCAAGAAGTAGAATTTCAAATCATATTTATTTGTTTTTTTTTTGTTTTTTTTTTTTTTTTTTGAAGAAAAAAAAATCGAAAAAAAAATCGAGTATGTTTGTATATATATGAATGATTAGAGGTCATATTGCCTTTTAAAAATGAATATTCATGCAGTCAGTCAGAAATGTGCTATAAATATAACATTTAACCCATATATCCCTAGCGGCCTTTTTGGGTGGGACATTGGCAAACAATATAGACCCAGATCAGACGCCACAGAACGCAGCGTCTACTCTGAGTCTACACTGTTTGCATAAAGTCCTTCCATTCTTGAAAATCTTAGCACAAACAAAACTAACCCGACACCCCTATAATTGGAAGCGGAACACTCCAAACTCATTAGGTGGGATATTCCATTGTCATATATGGGTTCTTCTGTCGCGGTTTTTATTTTTGTAATGATTTGTCTTTGGGTGTTTGTGTCGCTTATATTATTTTATTTTGAACAGCATATTGGCCATTTTGTGGGAAAGTAACTGTCCTTTTGGCTTTCCGCTATCGATGTTTCCATTAGGGTCTGTTGTTTCATGTTTGTGTTGTCTCTGATGGGAGCTGTGGATTAATTTATCGATTCCTGATCATTGCCTCCACTTCTATTTAGCATACAACATTCAGAATTTGAGCAATCAGGCCCAGTATGCAGATGATTCATTTGAAATTTGAAGTCCAGCTATAGGAAAATCAAAGGGCTGAATAACCCTACAAATGTCAAAGTTGTGAATTTTCATACAGAGGTGTGATTATTGTCTTTGCGGGGTTGAACTCAGAGTCCCAGATGGCTTCCCAAACAGACAGGTTGACGGGCGCATTTGAATACCAAACATAGTTCATCGAGTGTGTTGAAAACATTAGAATGTTCACGAGCACGGAACAGGAGTGGAAATTTTGAATGTTTTAACCTCCTTCATGAAGTATTATTGATATCTGCCGAATGCAGTAATTTTTCATTATATTTTATATTGGTCTGTTCGAAATCTAACCTTTCTGTAGTTTTTGCTGTGCACCGGTTCATATAGAATTTCAACTAGATCTAAGTCGATTAGCTCACGGTGGAAAGTAATATGCTTCATCACCTTATCAAACAGGAGTCAAGTTAATCCGAATAGCAACGTTAAAGTTATCCTGCTGAACACGACAACCCAAGCCTTTGCAAACAGTGCAGATCTAGTCATCTGATCAGGATCTACACTGTTTTTTTCAGGAAGTTTGTAAAGTTAACAAATACACAGTATAAAGTAATTTGATTGGTGGATAGTCAGAAACGAGTATAGCTAAATTAATTTATTCAGCAGGACAAGGGTTAAGAGTGCTGATTACGAAATAGTGCATTATGTCATATCTAAAAACAACGGCCATTTTTAAATAAATTGAACAAGTACCTACAACGTATGTCTTGGAGAAGAAATAAGAAAAATAATGTATACCCCTGTAAATCCCAGTTTTCTCTATATTAAGTGTGTCTACAGGAGGTGTTCAGTACACGGGCTTATTAACATGATACTGACTTAAACTTTAGGCTCGGGTCACATGACTGCAACGAGAGGTTATGTTTTTGCGGGGGGGGGGGGGGGTTGTTTTGTTTGTTTGTTTACGGAAATACCGTTTTTTACCCAGCTCTGCTTAGCGACAGGCTCGATATAAATGAAATGATCTTAAAAAGGGTTCTAAACTGAAATAAATACGTTAAGTGACAGAAAAATATAAATTTTAATCGAATAGATTTCATGAATTATTAATCGAATAGATTCCATGAATTTTTAAACTTGATGGGTTACATAAATCACCTCGGTGAGGCTATCCTACTTTACGCAACAACATATATGGATCTATCACACAAAGCCACGTTGGAACGAAACACCTAGATCCACCCAAACCCACCTGAATTGCCCAAACCCACAAATATTTACACAAATCCACCTATATCCGGCCTATTAATAGTCATTTTTGGGTGTTTTAATGGTTATGGATAGAATATATCAAGCAACATAAGAACACAACTATCTGTATTTTTTTTACTCAGAACGTCAATGCAGAATGCATGCATATGATTGCAACAGTCTATGACCCCAGCAGGAAATTTTATCTATTTATTATTTTCTTTTTAAATAGAAGTGAAGGCAATGATAAGGAATCGATACAATTAACCGACAGCTCCCATCAGAGACACCAAGGGAAAGAAACACAAATATGAAACAACTTGCATGGAATGGAAACATTACTAGCGGGAAGCCAAAAGGACAATTGGCTATCCAAAGCAAAATAATATGAGCGATACATACACTCAAAGACAAGCCATAACAAAAACAAACTACGACAGAAGAACCGCCTTGGAACGGTCAGTGAATCGAATTCCACTTGGGCTGGGGTCGGAATTCCACTTGGAGTGGGGCTTAAATCGATTTTACGTGGCCACAATCCTCTCCCTTATTTCCGTCGCGATTTAGACAATTTTGTTCAGTCCACATGAAGGCCTCCTAACTCATCAGTGCAACATCTACGTGAACACAAAAATCAAACAACCACAAATCTCTGATGACTGGAAAAAAATAAGAGCAATAAATGCATGTACAGGGAGACCTTTTACAGCCACCACACGGCACAAACAAAACAGCCCTGATTTGCAAATTAGAAGTGAAGGCAGTCAGGTTTAGAATTATTCAGCTTATTTAACTCGTAGGGTTTGGTCTACATTACAAATTTTAATAAATATTGATAGAATTCTACCAAAAAGGAGTCTGGTGGATGTATGTATGGTAAATAATCACTGCGTAATTGTCATCTATACATATATCAAAACTATCAAATTTGATTTTTTAATCCTAATGGCTATACTATATCATATAAAAGTTAAATAAAACTTAAATGACTATTAATAGACCAGATATAGGTGGACATGGGGTAAATATTAGGTGGGTTTGGGTAATTCTAATGGTATTGGGTGGATTTGGGCAAAAATCATGCCCCAATCTGACCTCACATATAATATTGTGCACTTGTTTTTTTGTTTCATTTTCTCTGATTTACATGTAATGACAAACCTTTTTGTTTTTATCTTTACGATCTAAGACAAGCCAGCCATTGATTTAGCAACCCACGCGAAAACCGATCCTAACAGACTCCAATGCATCGTGATTAAAATTCGCTTTGATTGGTACATGGATTTTATCAAGCATTATATCAAACATTGAACAAATGAAAAGGGTTCTTATAGGTTTTGACGACCAGCGAAAGCTCTCGCGAGACTGTGCATATGCACAGTCTCGCGAGAGCTTTTGCTGGTTGCATACATTTACATGTGGATTAGACAATTGGGTAGGCAGCCGTCTAGCCCTATTAACTGGCCTTGCATGCGCATTTGGATAACGCAAACCGAGGAAGTATGGGTTTTCACGAATTGGCTATATTTTTTGGCATCATGAAATACTTAATTGTAATGACGTACATGAAATTTACATGCAGCTGGTAGTTAGCTGGTATATATAATGCAAAAAACGGTTTGGTGCGTTTGGCCGATATTTCTGGAATTATATCTGCATTAAGGTATCCTCTTTGACTGTCTGTCTGACTGCCTGCCTGTCTGCCTGTCTAACTGTTTGTCATGTCTGTCTTACATAGTCTGTCTGTCCCTCTGTCATTGTGTGTCTGTTCTATATGCCAGCGTGCCATGTCTGTCTGTCTGTCTGGTTCGTGTCTATCCGTTTACCTTTCTAACTTCCCGCCTATGAGCACCGTGATCAGCATCTCCCATATGAACATAGATTGTTGGTACTCGTTATAAGCGCCTAGCCGAGGCGGTTCTAACGAGTTCCCACAATCTATAGTTGGAGCAGAAATATGGAAAATTTCAGATTTTTTTTATCTGAAATTTTCTCTCTTTTTTTTGGTGGTAATTTTTTCCAATATGTTTGAAGTAGGCGTGGTTTCGTAATGTACCCGACACTGAGATGAAATGGCATCTCAAGCACTTCCGCCCAATGAAACCGATTGGATTTCTATGCATGGATGGTCCGACTCGCGCGACTTTTCCTGGACAGGCTTAGAACCTCAAAGAAGTTTACCAGTACTCATGTTTGGACGGTTTCAGCTCTGAGTGGAAGCTTGGTGCAGTCCAACCATTTTCTTTCAAGGGTGGGGCCCAACATGCCGATGTAATAATACCCATGCGTTCCTAAATGTATATCAATGAAACAAATGGTGTTTGTAATGTTAACATTAAACTACTGCTCAAACATCACAGCCCGTCGTGTCTTCATAGGTTGCTTATATCTTGCCCGATGAAAGTATCTTTGAGATAATTTCGTTAAAATACTAAACAATGCATTTTATTTTATATTCTAACTTTTAAGTATCCTTGCTCGTCCTTGCCAGTCCTTGTGCAGTCCTTGCCAGTCCCAGCAGTGTTTATTAGGAACGCATATGAACATCATTTTCTTGACGCGGCCAATATTATATGAAATAAGTAGTGAATTGGAATTTCTTACATGCTTTTCAATGAATGATAGAGATTTATCAGTGAAATATAAATCGATATTTTCACCGTTTCAAACAGTGAAAATACGATTTTTTATTTTTCACTGTTTGGGACTACTTTTTTCTTCAAATCTAACTCTAATTTCAATTTTATCTTTGTCAGATAACTGAGCAATACTGAAATGTGTTCTAATTGACGCATAGCCCGTTCATGTGTGACGGGGACGTTACTGACGTCATTTATGACGCTGACGTCACGTCTTTTGTCGCGCGACGTTAGACTTGCCAGCAACTTCTTTGGAACACTACTCTCTCAATTATTTCATTAATCATTCATAATAATACCATCCCAGGCCATTTCTCAGGTGCAAACTTTCAGTTTACACCCAATAGTATACCCACTAAACACGATGGACACCACTAAATTGACGCGAAACGAACAGGAACAAAGATAATTTTCTCCGAATGTGAGCGACACCATTAAAGACGCTAAATATTGCCTTTTGAAGCATGTAAGAAACAGAAAATTTGATTTTTTCAGTGCAAGATCAAATTTTATTTCACTCATGAACACCAAAACTGCTATTTTCACTCGTGGCTACGCCACTCGTGAAAATAACAGTTTTGGTGTTCATTCGATGAAATAAAAATCGATCTTACGCTGAAAAAATCAAATATCCTCTATATGCACACCAACCTCGGCTGCGCCTCGGTTGATATTCTTATTTCTCAGAGTGATAGCTCGGCTACGCCTCCCCGTTGATATTCATATATCCCTGGATTACAGCTCGGCTGCACAATATTGTGACGACAGCTCGGCTGCGCCTCGGATAATATAGAGGATCTTACATGAGTGTTCATGTATTATTGAATATTATTAAACGAGTTTAGGGAAAGGTATAAAATGCGAGGCTTTGCCGAGTATTGTATCTTTTTTCCTCAACGAATTTAATAAATTCGATAATACATGAGCACGAATGCAAGATTCTATTTATTAAATGACATTTAAAACGCATTTTCATTCACGACTGTTTTATAAAAATGTCACTACTCCGTCATTTGTAAACGCCACGTCGTTAAGGACGTCGTGCATGTAACGTTACGGGGCGTATCTAATTAATTTGCATATTTAATTCACTAGTGGATTATCGATTTTATTACATGGCGTTATTACATCCTCAGACGCGACGTCATATGATAAATTCGTATTCATCAGGGTGACATTTGCACGACCCGCAGAAAAAGCGACCGACTGAAGTCGGTTGATTTTCTAAGAGTGCCCGAAAATCACCGTGTCATTCTGTCAGTCTGTCCGTCCGTAACCCGTTTGTGAAAATTGCTGATAGTTACTTAACCGATTGGAATATTTAAATAATTTTTGGCATACTGATAGATATCAATGAGATCTAACCAATGAACTTGTCAAATATTACATTTAATATAGCCTCGCCGAGGCGAAAAATGTGAAAACTTTCGAACTGCTTCTCCTCGGAAACCGTTGGGCCGATTGAAGTCAAATTTCATATGGAGCCTCTATGGGATGGGTAAAACCAAAATTTGCTCATGGGGTCCAGGTCACATGACCAAAATGGCCGCCAAGCCATATATGGTAAAAACCCTTCAAAAATAGTCTTCTCCAGAACCACTGGGCAGATTTCCACGAATCTTGATAAGTAGCATCTGGGACGTAGGCCCATCATAAAGTGCTAAAATGGTGACCCTGTGTTGACCTTGACATTCTTTGTGCCTAGGTCAATCTTTGACACATATGCTTTTGTAATGGAAAAGTAAGAATGCATTTATCCTGCAAACGATTCAGAATACAGTACTAAAGTATAAGATATATTTTTGCTCCTTACGATAAGGAGCATTTATTGGGGGAACCGTTTTAGGTCCAAGTAACATGACCAAAATGGCCGCCTTACCCATATATGGTAACACTCATAAAGCTAAAAGCATCCGGCGGGTCGTGCACTTCAGCTGAAGCACTGTTACAGTTCATATAACCCAGTTTACAGCCCATTTGCACCATAAAGTCCCACACCTGGCAACTTGCAAACAGGACAAACCCAGATCAGATACCACAGAACGCGCAGTCTCATTATGACCTTCACTGCATACTTACAAAAAGGTTCAGCTATTTTTGCCAAATATTTCGTGGAAGCCACAACCTGACATCCCTGATTTTAAAATGAACTCATTCCATACTTATATAAGGTGTTGGGGATTCCATTCGTTTAAAATGGGTTAAAAGTACGCAGTGTGGGTCGATAATGTATTACCAAAATAAGACAGTTGGAATGAGTTTGGACAGATGCACGTCAAGGCTTATATTGTAAGCAGTAAATTTTGCAGTTTAGACACAGATGAGACGCCACTTGTAGCGTCTGATCTGGGTCTGCTATGTTTGTCCCTAAAAAGGTTGCTACACATATACCCAGAGTATGGGTTAATGTGTGTGAGTGTGTTGGGGGGTTGTGGGGGGGGGGGGGGGCATTGTTACTTTTTTAAAGCGACCTGTCTGCGGCCTAGGCATGTGACCTTAAAGAAATTATCAGCTCAGACGCAAGTTCGATACCTGCCGGGTTCGGCAACATTCTTTCCAGGAGATTGATTGTGAAATCTGTTCCACGGTGATTCTATCCCTTTCCCTGATTGAAGACGGGCAGTTGTTGGTTTCCAGTAAAAGACTGTGCACTGTGCTGTTTTGACAATATCTAACCAAATAAATTGCCTTAATTCCAGATAATTTCTTAAATGGCCTCGTCGAGGCAATATATTTTTAAATAATAATAACGGAGTATAATGTCTAAACCTCTTCAAATATTCCTATGGATTGATATTGACAATAACTAACCCAAGAAACTGTCGTATGCGAGATCACTTCATAAATGGTCTCACCGATGCAATATATATTTAGAAAAATGTTAACAGAGTATAATGTTCAAAACTCTCTGAATATACCGATCATTTTTGGCATTCGGATTGATATTGAAAATACCTAACCCATGAGGCTGTTTTATGCAAGATTACTTTATGAATGGCCTCGCCGAGGCAAAATAATATAAAAAATGAATACGGAGTATAACATCTAAACCCGGCTTTGATCGTTTTCGGCATACAGGTTGATATTGACAATACATAACCCGCAAAATTGCCTTATGCCAAATTACTTTACAAACGGCCTCGCCTAGGCAAACTGAAAAATTATTTCGAAGTGTAACTTCTAATCTACTTGGACTATTTTGACAACTGTTAGCATGCAGATAGATAATGTACAGATCTCACCAACGCGATTCCTGAATGCCCAATTTCTTTATTATACCCCCGCAAACGAAGTTAGAAGGGGGTATATAGGAGTCAGCTTGTCGTCTGTCGTCGTCGTCTGTCGTCGACGGTCCGTTACAAAAAACTTTAACATTGCTCATAACTTCCTTATTCTTTGACCGATTTCTTTAATATTCACACACCACACACCTTGCCACTAGTACTTAAGAGTGATATACACAAACCTGACCTTGACCTTCACGTTGACCTTCCTCAAGGTCAAATACTTGTAAAAATTTGTTGTCGGTCCGTTCCAAAAAACTTTAACATTGCACATAACTTCCTCATTCTTTAACCGATTTCTTTAATATTCACACACCAAACACCTTGCCACTAGAACTTAGGATTGATATACACAAACCTGACTTTGACTGAGTGACACATTGCATGTAATTGGATTTCTATGTTTATCATAATATTTCCGAGGTTGACCTTCCTCAAGGTCAAATACTTGTAAAAATTTGTCGTCGGTCCGTTCCAAAAAAACTTTGTCATTGTGTGGCTTAGACTATCAAAAAACTTATATCTCTGTGACTCTTACTTGGAGTTACTATCTGACAACGCATGCGGGGGTATAATTGGCGCCCGTTAGGCGGCAGCTCTAGTTTTAGTCTCGGCAAGGTAAAAAATTCACCCACTGTCACGGTCGTATAACTTTCAAACCGAAGGGTATATTTTTATAATGTTTTGCAAGCAGATGTAAATTGACACGATCAAGCTAATGGTATTGTCTAATGCCATATAGCTTTATAAACAGCCTCACTGAGGCAATTTTTAAAGACTGATTACGGATGTATAACTTATAAACTGCTGAGAAAATTATGATAATTTTTCACATGAAAATAAACATCATCAAGACGTAACCAAGAAGAATGTCTAATGCAATATAAATAACCTCCCCAAGGTAATTTTTCAAAAACTGATTACAAAAACTGAAAATAACTTTAAAGCCGCCAAACAATTGCGCAAGCCGCAGTTATTGCACGAACTATAGCTCAGCAGAAATCTTCAAGTAAACTGTAGAACTGCATGGTTGCTGTATTGCTCAAAAACATTGATTGTGGGTACTTGATAAAACTGCCTCGCCAAGGCGGTTCAATCAAGTCCCCGCAATCAATGTTTTGAGCAGAGATAAGAAAATATCACAAACAATGTATTTGTACAGGCGTGTTTTCGTGATGGTTGTTGCGGGGTACACACCTTAGCGCGAGTTAATTTCAATATAGGTCTTGTTGCTTTAACACGACTTCTTGCCCAGAATAGCTTCAAACAGCTATGTTCATTGGATCAATATGAGCCTGAATTAAAATACCAATCTGACGCTAAATCAAATTATCAAAGCTACGCTCCATCAGCACTCTTAGTGCTTTGATTTTACAATTAGCCTACCCTGAGAGTGATATTTGCACTACCACACTGGTCTGGTGGGAAAATAGCCAGGCCTATGACAGTTTTCTGTGCGAAAGCCACGTGGGGTATAATATTGATAAATAGTTTTCAAATTCCTATCAATATTGTTAAGAAATAAGATTATGGAAATATAATTCGATCAAGGTTATACATGTGTGTTACGAAATATTATTCGATCAAGCATTTTCAGTGCCTTGAGTTAATTATAGGGACACAACCCAGCAGGCACATGACGTAATTGTGACCCGTCACATCAACGTCAGTACATCGTAATGACATATATGCAACGTCACATCTTCGTCGTCATGACGTTGCACCGACGTTGATTTGATGTTGCCCTAGCGGCGTGTGCCTTCTGGGAATGTCGTTACTACCGCAAGAATACACTGACTCACCCGGCGTTACACGATCATTCAGTGGCGTCAAAATAAACGGCTCTCTCTAACATTATTGGCCGATGGCGGCATTATGACGTCAACGGCGTTCTTCCGTTGTTATTAAGAAAACTGCGTGCAAAAGTTTTCTTTTTTTCAGTTGACCAGGGTCAAGTTTTGGTTAAAATACAGTGTGCTTTCGTAATGTCTAACAAAATAGGGGCAAATCATAGCACACAGTCAAGAGGCAAATGGATATCTTTTCTATCTTTAGTTCTAACACAGCGCGCCTATATAGGCAATGGAAAACAACTGTTTTATTCTACAACAAATCATGGCAAGGAGGAGCATGACGAATGACGTCATTAAAAACTGCAAAGATATGACGTCACTAGTCGATTTCATTGACGTTGGATGGTGTAGCGTCATTTTCTCGCATCGAAAACGTTAGAAAAGGATATAAATGCATGTGTTTCAGTCGATAATTTTAGCGGGATTTCTTCTAACAATGGCGAAAAGTTGTGAGAATTTGAAGGAAACAACAGCATTATTGCCGAGTTTCAGCGTGTTAGAATCGAAATATATCAGCTCTAGCTGGTGATTCGCTAGGTAATAAATCACAGTTTGTCGGTCAGTTGTAAGTAGACAAATCACGCGCGCGTGATTTGTCTACTTTACAACTGGCCTCCAAACTGTGATTTATTTCTCAACAAATCACAGCTAGATCTGATCTATTTCTTTAATAAGCGTATTTACTCAGTAGAATCGCTTCGTCAGTGGGTACCCCCACCCCCCTCCCCACCACCACCGACCCACACACACACGATAAAGCGATTTTTTAGAGCACAAAAACAGTGCAAACACTTTACAGTTTAACCCTTTTTGTACCAGAAACCCTTAAAAGGGTAATTCGCAAACAGTGCAGGCCCAGCTCAGACGCCGCAGAATGATCAGGGCCTACATTGTTTGCAAAAAGGTACGACAATTTCAAAAAAAAAAAAAAAAAAAAAAAAAATGAAGAAAACACAGCCTGTCACCCCTAAATTTTGAAATGGACTTTTGCTATATATAAGGAGGAAGATTACGACCCCGCCCATCGGGGCCTGAAGAAATAGTTTGCTCGCAAGGTGCTTCCGCGCAGAGCTGAAACCGACCGAACTTCAGTACTCATAAACAGCGGTCTAAGCCTGCCCAGGAAAAGTGATGCGAGTCGGACCGCTCCTTAAACCCTAGCGGTTTCTATGGGTGGTAGGGCTTGAGATGTCATTTCATCACAATGTCGGTTAAAAGTCCCACAAAATCGGAAGCAACGTCTCCAAAATGAGCCATCGGGGTTCATCCCAGCAGGCACTTTGCGTAATCGTGACGTCACACATCAATGTCGGTACAACGTCACAACGTTTATGCAACGTCACCGACATTGGTTTGACGTTGCCCTAGCGACGGGTACCTGCTGGGATCTCATTGAAGATTAATAAGTATATCTTATAAAAATGGAAGTGATGGAAATGATCGGGAACGTACACGATAACCCACTCCCTATCCAGTTTTTCTTATGTCTTTTTTTTATTTATGTTTAAGGATTTTTTTTATCTTTTCTTGTCAAATAGTTCATTCTTTTACGAAGTGCATTTACTTTGTTTAATGCCACCAAGTGCTATATGATGATCTTATCAATAGATAGAATGGATTAAAACTAAAGGTATTTTTGCCCAACATTACGAAAACACGCCTATACAAATACATTGTAACCTTTATCGCCGAAAAACTTGACAATTTTAAGGCGAACCATTGTGATATTTTTCTTATTTCTGCTCAAAATATAGATTGTGGTTAGAACCCGGCCCCCGCCAATCGGGGCTTAAAGAAATATATGGGCTGAAAATTGGAAGCGACGTCTCCAAAATGACCTTTACAGTGTTGAGTGACGGGGACGGTAAACCTCAAATCGAACAAACAAACTAACCAGACCGCGCGAATGCGCAGCCTGATCTGAGTTGTCGCTGGGTGTCCGATGGGAGCCTTTTTAGCACGGTGGTGTCTTTCAACATTCATTCAATGTTTATAAATGACCACGGGGTCGAGAAATTTAGTTATTTGTTTGAAATGAGGTTTAACGTCCCCGTCAACACTATTTTGGTCATTTTGGAGACGTTGCTTCCAGTTTCGTGGGACTTTTACCCTACACTGAGATGAAATGACATCTCAAGCCCTGCCGCCCAATAAAACCAAAAGGCTTGCATGTAATGGACGGTCTAGGTCACATCACTTTGCCTGGGCAGGCTTAGTCCTTCTAAGCGGTTTACCAATACACATGTGTGGTCAGTTTCAGCTCTGCCTTTGTTTGTTGATTTGAGGTTTAACGTCCCTGTAAACACAGTACAGGTCATTTTGGAGACGTTACTTCCAATTTTGTGGGACTTTTACCCGACATTGAGATGAAATGACATCTCAAGCCCTGCCGCCCAATGAAACCAATAGGGTTTATAAGCATGGACGGGCCGATCTCGCACCGCTTTGCCTGGGCAGGCTTATTCCTTCTAAGCGGTTTACCAGTAAACATGTGTGGTCAGTTTCTGCTCTGCGTGGAAGCACCATGCAGCCAAATCTATTTCTCCAAGCCCCGAATGGCGGGGGCGACGAGAAATTTTGTCAAGACATGTGATACAAACAAGCAATGCGTCAATATTTGGGCCCCGTCAAGCGATTTTGATACTTATCGCCTATGCGAGCAGCGAAGGTTCAGGCGAGCCTGCGCATCCGCGCAGTCTCGCCAGAACCTTCGCTGCTCACTCATCCAAGCAGTGAATCAAGAGGAACCTTCAGACAGAAAGCCATATCCCTGGCCCCTCTGAATGGCTGTGCATGCGCAGTTAAAATTTGTCATGACGGAATGCTCGAAGACACAAATTCGCTTGGCGGGGCTCATTTAACTGTATTGACATTCATAAAATTCTGCTTGCATCATTACACGACCTAAAGACAATGTCACCATAATTGTGAAATGTCACGACAATGATGCAGATACGTACGCAGATCTCAATGACCCATTTGAGTCGCGTCCAGCGAAATAATGTCTTCTGACATTTGTCTTTTGACAAGACTTGCTTCACCTCAAAATACAACTATCTCTGCCTTTGTCGTTGATGAATCGGCATCCATATAGGGCACAGCTGAAAAAAAGGCTCAGTTCAGACTGCGCAGATCGGAATTGTTGCTACAAACACAAGTCCAAAGCCAGTTCAGTTTCGCACGTCTTGGCTTATACGAAACCTTATACAAATACATTGTAATTTTTACCGCCGAAAAAAATGAAAATATTAAGATGAAAAATTGTGATTTTTTTTTTATTTCTACTAACTATATATATTGGGTACACGTTAGAACCGCCTCGATCGAGGCGGTTCTAACGAGTATCCACAATCTATGCTTTAGAGCAGAAATACGAAAAATAAAGTTTACCCCTGTAAACCCCAGTTTTACTGTATAAAAGTGGGGTTCAAGGGGTCAGAATGAAAGAAAACGGTCTGATAAGCTTAGAGTAACGAGAGAGTACTGTTGGGTTGACTGTTTCGAGGTCTAGTCTAGGAAAATGGTCCTGTTACATTAAGAAAACACGCCTATACAAATGCATTGTAAACTTTACCGCCGAAAACACGAAAATTTTACGGCGAAAAATTGTGATATTTGTCATATTTCTGCTCGAAATATAGATTGTGGGTAATCGTTAGCTTAAATTTACTTCAGTCGTGATTGAGACAAATAATTTGTTCTGTCCGAAAGCATGAAATTTATACACATTAATACAGTTGATGGTCACCAAAATTGTTTTTTTTTTTATTGATTTTGTGTCTTTTTATTTGTTTAGAAACACACACACACACACACACACACACACACACACACACACACACACACACACACACACACACACACACACACACACACACACACACACACACACACACACACACACACACACACACACACACACACACACACACACACACACACACACACACACACACACACACACACAAACACACACACACACACACACACACACACACACACACACACACAAAAAAAAAACAGAAAAGAAAAAAAAAATATTTCTTTATCATTTCCTATTTCAGCTTAGTTTAATCCTTTTTGTACCAAATGAAATCTTCCGCCTTATATACAGCAGTAGTCCATTTCAAAATTCAGGGGTGTCAGGTTGTGTTTTCTTTAAAATTGATTTGGAATTTAATGGCTGAACGTTTAGCAAATAGTGTAGGCCCTGATCTAGGTCTGCACTGTTTGCCAATTACCCGTATTGGGGTATCTGGTACAAAATGGGTTATTGATATCTTATGTTTATAAGAATATATCATATGAAAATTTAGAAATAAACTATAAGTACAGTAGTACTTCGATGGCTCGAACACCGATAGCTCGTTTACCATGGCTAAGTCGAACCCGTTTTTGAGTCCCTAGGGGACTCCTCTGCATAAGAAAAAGTGTGGGATAATTAAGGAGATTTTCGACTTTTATCTTGCAAATGTATGCTGTGTGTACTCATTAGAATCGCCATGAGTACACACAGCATACATTAATGTTACAGAACACCGAAAAGAAGTCCAAAAATACCCCCGTTATGTTTTCTGGAAGTGTGCAACCGAGGCTCGAACCACCGCTGTTTCGAACAAATTTCTATGGTCTCGAAGGAGTTCGAGCCATCGAAGCTCGACTGTATTTGGTGTATATAGTTTCTTAAGTGGTATCTTTTACCAGCACCTTACAATGTATCAATAAAACAGTTGTCATTCGATTCTCCGTATTCATCCCCACTAATAATACTTGCGGATCGGGACAATTGCTTCCCAGGACGAATCTCCCCGGCTTTGAGCGAAACAAGCGCGTCCCTAGCGCTAAACGTCCCGTACGGGCTTTACCATCGGCGCGGCTATGATTCATCCGCATTGTCATCGATGTTTAAGATTGGTCTCCCCTCGTTTATTTAGCTCCCCTGTGCTACGCAAACCATATCGCTTTCTTGAGTAGAGAATCCTATTCTTGCGCATGCTCCAAAAAAGCACGCCTGTCTCGATCAGATCCAGTCAGTTTTACGATGACTGTCAAATAAATGCGATAAAGATACATGCATTTTCTAAAACCTAACTAATTTTATTCCTCTTTATTGATATAAACAACCCAAGAATGACAAACTGCAGTCTTAACCAGGGCAAAACATAATGTGCTGTTATTAATAGATACCAGCGTAAAAAGTCGCTATGACAAACTAATCGTAGTGTGTGTGTGGTGGGTGGGGGTTCATTCATATATCTTGTACAGGGGATCCCTATATAAAATGTATACGTATTGAAAAGTATACCGGAGGACAGGTTCGTTCGTGAAATAAAATGATTGAATACATACAAGTTATAATCTTTAGTTCCATCTAGATTATGGCAAGAGGAACTTTTTTGATACTGTTTGAATATAGAGCGATCGATACTTTCTCACGGAAATCTTTGGGCGGTGATTAGGCCGTTTGCAGTAAGCCAGTCTTCCATACACTATGGGGCGATTGTTGATAACAATAGCCCCCCCCCCCCCCCCCCCCCCCCCAAAAGCTCATGAGACTGGATTTCGGCTGTTTCATTTAACAAGTTCAATATTGTAACTTTTCTGGCGCTGTTATTTACCAATATACAGTAATATTCTGCTATTAACCCTTTACCACTCAGATACGTGTTTTTACGTGTCTGCACCCCCACCCCCCCCTATTTTAAGCCCCAGAAGCACCTAAAATCTGCATTTCTACCCCTGGATAGTTATGTTTGCTTTAGAATTTGTTGGGCAAAAAAAATGACCTTTTTTTTTTCGCGCGCCTCCCCACTAAAATATTCTGGGGGGGGGGGGGAATTGAAGGGGGGCAACGCCCCCCTCACATCCCGAAAAATTTTGGGTGTATGGCCCAAACGGCCGCTAAAATTTATATCTGAGGGTATCTGGGGTCAAATATGCCTGAAAATTGATGCTGGTAAAACATGCTACAAACAGTGAAAATGGCCAGTGCCAAACATCTTAATTGTTGCCTTGACAGCTGTGTGAAGATTAAAATGTGGTCAAAAATTCATGTGAAAACACACTTTTAGCCAACTTTGAGATGCCCCCTCTTTACCATGACAACAATGATCAAGTCATGAAAGGTTGCATTTGAAAGGCTACTGCCCAATGAACATTCATACCGAGTTTGGTGTAAAACAGACCACCCATTATGAAACAATGGCTAGATGAAGTTGCTGTCATGTGCAACACTGTGAAAATCAGCGAAATTCACAAAATCCCTGAGTGGTAAAGGGTTAAGACAACCTAAACTTGAGATCCAGTCTGCTTTTTAAAGCCTATTGAGAATGTGTTTCAGTTATTCTTTCTTTGTGTTTTCTACACCCATTGCCTCCTGTTAAGAGACCACCTTTGGGACTGTCCAAAAGTGGTCTTTCAGACCACTTTTGAACAGTCCCAAAGGTGGTCTTAATATAGGACTTTCACTATATATGCCTTGGAATACTAGCAAACAGTAAATACCTTGTTCATACGCCGGGTTTTGCGGCGCCTAATCAGTGTTTTTATCGTTTGCTTAAAGCAGTCCGTCCACTGGGGCGAGTTATTCAAACTAACGACGTCGTTAGTTAATGTATCGTTGAAATTTTGATCTTGGCAAATATGCTAAATATCTGAAGGAGCGAATTCTTTCCTTTAAGAGTAGACCCCTTATAGAAAAGCGAACAGGAAGTCCCGAAAGTTGTCGTCCTTTGAAAAATGGATGACAAATCTGCCAGGTGTTCCCTTCTCCTTAAGGGGGTATTTTCCCGATTTCTTGTTCGAAACACATGTGGTAGGTGCTTGCTAGAACCGCCTCGACGAAACAATTTCTAACAAGTACCAAAAACATATGCTTTTACTGGGAACTAAGAAAATCCCCAAATTAACTCCAATACTCCTAAGACGGACAAAGCATAATCACCATTTTCACGTGACGCGAATCATACATAAAAATTTTACAACAAAGCCGCAACATTTCAAAAGGTACATAATGCGATGTGTACACAGCAACGACTGAGATCAACATGTGCGCAAGCGCCTTCTATGGGTGTTGAGTTTAAGTAGGACGACAAGCGAAAACCTGATCAGCTTGCGCTCTCCGCGCAGCCTGATCAAGTTGTCACTTGTCATATTTGCCATATTGTATATACGTTGCTGTGTTCCGGGACAAATACCTGTATAAATTCCTGTATAAATACCAGGAAATTAAATACAGGACGTTCATTTATGACCACGTTTTAATTATACAACTCATCGATTAATGACAACGTGACTCGTAGACCCACGTTCGCAGATTACGTTACGTTACGTTAGTAAAATAAAACGGGACAATCATGTGCATGTATTAACCACACTTGTAATGTTTCAACTTTACAAGCGGAAACTTACGTTGTAAAACAGTACAGCTGTTTCAAATAATAACATAACGTGAGAACGTGAGCACGTTACGTGCATTAGTATGGGAATTTGATATTGTGAAAATATGATAGGAATAAAGAAAATGAGGTAGGTTTGTTGTGGGTATTTTGTTTGATTTGAGATTTAACGTCCCCGTCAACACTTTGTAGGTCATTTCGGAGACGTTGCTTCCAATTTTGTGGGACTTTTCCCCGACATTGGGATGAAATGACATCTCAAGCCCTGTCGCCCAATGAAACAAATACGGTTTATAAGCATGGACGGTCGGACTCGCACCGCTTTGCCTGGGCAGGCTTAGATCCTCTAAGCGGTTTACCAGTGCTCGTGTGCGGGTCGGATTCAGCTTAGTCAACACTATTTTAGGTCATTTTTGAGCCGGTCAGTTTACCTATGCACACTTTTCCTGGGCAGGCGTGTACCTAAGCGGTTAACCAGTACAGTGCACATTCTTTTGCCAGAAACTGACAACTGCCCTTCTTGAATCAGCGGAAGGGAGAAAATGACCGTAGAAAAGATTTTTTATGATCAGTCTCAAAGAAAGAATGTTGCCGACCCCGGCAGGTCTCGAACTCGCGTCCTCAAGATCACAAGTCAGGCGCGCATCCGACTGAGCTACCGAGGCCGGCTTGTTGTGTTGTAGGTAAGTGGGTTCGTTTGACTTTTATGAAAACAATATTCAACTACGTTTTATACATGTTTTTGCCAACTTTTTCTTAATCTGTTCTCAGTAAAACGTGTCATTAAAATAAAAACTGTCTTTTTCAGAAAACGTAAATACTCTGCTCATTTCGGAAAAATAATATGGTCATGTCGGATAAACGTCTCATTGAAACGCTGATCATGTCGTTATTCTTTGCCATGGTTACTTCGTTTTGTCATGTCGGATAAACGTCTCATTGAAACTGTGATCATGTCGGATAAACCCCATTTAATAGTATGGTCATATCGGATAAACACGTCTCACTGAAACTATGGCCATATAGGGCAAACGTCTCGGTAGATACTATGGTCTTTTCAGATAAACGTCCCATTTAAAACGATGGTCGTGGCGGATAAACGGAAGATTTGTCATTGTATCATGGAAACGTATGTTGTGTGTATTGATTAGAATCGCAACAACCCAGCAGGCACACACCGCTAGGGCAATGTCAAATTAACGTCGGTGCAACGTCACGACGTTGCACCGATGTTGATGTGACGTTACATAAACGTAATAACGTTGCACCGACGTTGATGTGACGTCATAATTAGTTCATTGAAATGAATGTTGTATGTAATCACTGGAACGGCCTTGATGAAATCATTCTAATGACTACACTCAACATAAATTGGCCGGCCTCGGTAGCTCAGTCGGATGAGCGTCTGACTGTTGATCAGGAGGACGCGGGTTCGATACCTACCGGGGTCGGAAACATTCTTTCGTGGAGATTGTCTACGGTCATTCTCTCCCTTCCACTGATTCAAGAAGGGCAGTTGTCAGTTTCTGGCGAACATCTTTCGATGTTAGATTATGAAAATGTTTGCTGTGTGTACTCATTAGAATCGCCTCACCGAGGCGATTCTAATGAGTACACACAGCACAAATTTGCCAGATAAAAGGCTAAAATCTCCTTACTCATCCCCCCCCTCCATTTCTTATCTTGAGGATTTCCCTAGGGGCTCAATTACGAGTTCGACCCAGCCATGGTAATCGATCCATCGGTGTTCGAGTCATCGAAGTTCTACTGTAGTTTCGACCGAGAATCATCAAGAGAGCAATACCGACAATGATTACTCGAATGGGACCTCTAGAGTGTTAGCAAAGTTTTCATTTTGATTTGATTTAGTGATCTATTTCGTTTTACCCCATGTTACTTAGTACCAAACCTGGCCTTGTTTGTTTGTTTGTATTTTAGTTTTACGGCCCAGTCAACACTATTTAATTCATTTTTGAGCCGGTCAGTCTACCTATCCACACTTTTTCTGGGCAGGCTTATACGTAAGCGGTTAACCAGTACAGTGCACATTCTTTCGCCAGAAACTGACAACTGCCCTTCTTGAATCAGCGGAAGGGAGAGAATGACCGTAGAAAATATTTCATGATCAATCTTCACGAATGTTGCCGGCCCCGGAACTTCGAACCTGCGTCCTCCTGATCCACCGACAGAAGCGCACCCGACTGAGCTACCGAGGCAGCTAGATTCTATAAAGGCAATTCGGTCAAAACTGACCTCGAAAGTGTTAACAGGCTATGTATTTGATTTGACCTGGTGACCTAGGTTTTATTCCCAAGTGATCCAGTATCGCTCTTGACCAAGATTACAGAGACAAACATTCTGAGCAAGTTTCATCAAAATTGGGTCAAAACTGTGACCACTGGAGGATTAACAATGTTTTCATGGGATTTGACCTGGTGACCTTGTTTTTTTATTCAAAGTGAGCCAATATCGAACTTGACCTAGATTTCATAGAGGCAAATATTTTAAGCAAATTTCATCAAAATTGGGACAAAACTGCGACCTCTAAACTGTTATAAAGGTTTTCATGAGATTTGACCTTTGACCTAGTTTTTTACCCAAGTGACCCAGTATCAAACTTGACCTTGATTTTACAGAGGCAAACGTTCTAAGCAAATTTGATTAAAATTGGGTCAAAATTGTGAACAAGGTTCTCCCTTGATTTGACCTGGTGAGCTAGTTTTTGACCCCAAGTAAACAGAGGCAAACATTCTGAGCAAGATGCATTTAAACTGGGATCCACACCGTGACCTCAAGGTTAACAAGGTTTTCATTTGATTTGACGTGGTGGCCTAGTTTTTGACCGAATGTGACCCAGTATCAAATTTAATAGAGGCAAACAGCAAACATTCTGAGCAAGTTTCATTAAGATTGTGCCAAAGCGATAACCTCTAGATTGTTAAAAAGGTGTTCATAAGATTTTGTCTTGTGACCTAGTTTTTGACCCCAAGTGACCCATTATCAAACTTGATCTAGATTTCATAGAGGCAAACATTCTGAGCAAGTTTCATCATAATTGGGTCAAAACTGAGGCATCTAGAGTTTAAAATTTTATCCTTTGATTTGACCTGGTGACCTAGCTTTTGACCCAGAGTGACCCAGTAACAACCTTGACCTAGATTGTATAGAGGCAAACATTCTGAGCAAGTTTAATCAAATTATCGTCAAAACTGTGACCTTTAGAGTGTTAACAAAGTTTTCATGAGATTTGTCCTGGTAACCTAGTTTTTGTCTCTAAATGACCCAGGGTCAAAACTGACCTAGATTTCCTAGAGGCAAACATTCTGAGCAAGTTTTATAAAAAAAATGGGTCAAAACTGTGATCTCTAGACAATTAACAAGATTTTTTACGAGATTTGACCTGGTGACTTATTTTTTAACCCAGTGATCCTGTATCCAGCCAGACCTAGATTTAATATAAGCAAACGTTGTGAGCACGTTTCATTGAAATTGGGTCAAAATTGTGGCCTCTGGAGCTGTAACAAGGATTTCCTTTGATTTGACCTGGTGACCTAGTTTTTGACCCTTATTGACCCATAATTCAGTATCACACTTGACCTAGACTTTATAGAGGCAAACATTCTGAGCAAGGTTTATAAAAAGGATCAAAACTGTCACCTGTAAACAAGGTATTACTTAAATTTGACATTATGACATCGTTTTTAACCTCAAGTGACCCAGTACATGTATTTAACATGACCTAGCTTTTATAGAGGCAAACATTCTTAGCAAGTTTCATCACACTGAGTCAAAACTGACCTCTAAAGTGTTAAGAGGGTTTTCCATTGATTTGACCTGTTGACCTAGTTTTTGGCTCCAAGTAAACGAGTATCAAGATTGAACTAGATTTCACAGAGGTAAACATTCTGAGCGTCATCAAAATTGGGTCAAAGTCTGACCTCTAGAGTGTTAACAAAGTTTTCAGTTGATTTAAACTGGTGACCTAATTTATTACCCCAAGTGACCCAGTATCGAACCTGACCTAGATTTCATAGAGGCAAACATTCTGAGCAAGTTTCATCAGAATTAGAACAGAACCTGTAGAGCGTCAACAAGGTTTTCCTTTGATTTCACCTGATGGCATAGTTTTGACCCCGTGTGACCCACTAATAAACATGACCTAGATTTCATAGCGGCAAATATTCTGTGGCCTCTAGTGTGTTAACAAGAATTTCTTTGACCTGGTGACCTAGTTCTTGACCCCAAGTGACCCAGTATCACACTTGACCTAGACTTTATAGAGGCAAACATTCTGAACAAGGTTTATCAAAATTGGGTCAAAACTGTCACCACTAAAATGTTAACAAAGTATTCCTTAAATCTGACCTGGTGACATCGTTTTTAGTCCCAAGTGACCCAGTATCAAACGTGCTTTCGTTGAGGCGAACATTCTGAGCAAGTTTCATTAAAATTGGGTCAAAACTGTGATCTGTAGAATGTTAACAAGGTTTTCATAAAATTTGGCCTGGTGACCTAGTTTTTAAACTCAAGTTTCCCAGTATCAAACTTGACCTAAATTTAATAGAGGCAAACATTCTGATCAAGTTTCACTAAATTAAAACTATGATCTCTAGAGTGTTACCAATCTTTTCATTTAATTTGACCTGGTGACCTAGCTTTTTACCCCAAGTGACCCAGTATCAAACCCGACCTAGAATTCATATAGGCAAACATTCTGAGCAAGTTTCATCATAATTGAGTCAAAACTGTGACTTCTAGAAATTTAAAAATATATTTCTTCTCAAGCTTTTTATTTGATTTGATTTTGTGACCTAGTTTTTGATTGAAAGTGACTCAGTATCAAATCTGACCTAGAATTCATAGAGGCAAACATTCTGAGCAGGTTTCATCAAAATTGGGTCAACAGTGTGACCTCTAGAGTGTTAACAAGATTTTTCATGAGATTTGACCTGGTGACCTAGTTTCAGCCCCAAGTAACCCTGTATCAAATTTGTCCTAGATATCATAGAGGAAAACATTCTAAGCAAGTTTCAAAACAATTGGGTCAAAATTGTGACCTCTATAGAATGGTAACAAGCTTTTCTTTTGATTTGATCTGGTAACCTAGTTTTTTACCCCAAGTGACCCATTATGAAACTTGACCCGGATTTCATAGTGGCAAACATTCTTGGCCAGGCTCATTTAAGCTGTAACCTCTACAGTGTTAACAATGTATTCATTTGATTTGACCTGGTGATCTTGTTTTTGACCCCAAGTGACCCAGTAACGAACGTACCATAGATTTCATAGAAGCAAATATTCTGAGTAAGTTTCATTAAATTGGGTCAAAATTGTGACCTCTAGAGTGTTAACAATGTTTTCCTTTGATTTTTCCTAGTGGCCTAGTTTTTGACACCAAGTGACCCAGCTTCGAACCTGACCTAGATTTCACAGGGGGCAAACATTCTGGGCACGTTTCATTAAGATTGGGTCAAAACTATGACCTCTAGTGTGTTAACACACTAATTGTTGACGACTGACGACACAAGACGGGCGACGGACGGCGACGAACGACGGACACGGGGTAATAACAAAACCTCACCCTTAGCTTTGCTCAGGTGAACTAATAAAAAGATAATTTTGAAAAGGTTTAAATCTTACTTTTATCAATTTGATCATGTGACTATTTAAAATTGTCATTCAAAGATGACACATTTCTTAAGCGCCCTCGGAAATACAAATATCGGTCGGTATCCCTGTGTTTTTCAATATGGTGTCCTTGAATGTTAGGAAAATATTGTCAAAATTAAATAGAACATTTTATCACAATATCAACTCGTCTTTATAGAGGGGTAAGCATTTTCTCGATCTTTCATTCTTCAAAAACCATCACGTAAACATTTATACGTAAGCGTATATAAATTTGATCGCCTTGGACCCCGCTTTATATAGTAAAACTGCGGTTTGCAGGGGTAAACCTTGTTTTTCTTATTTCTGCTCTAAAATATAGATTGTGGGTATATTAAAACCGCCTCGATGCGGTTCTAACTTGAGCAGAAAAAAAAGAAAAATATCTCAATTTTTATCTGTTTTTCTTTTTTTTTCTGCAGTAAGATTTACAATGTATAAGTACAGGCGTGTTTTTATGTGTTTTTATAGATATCCATTATTCGAATTATGGATATCCATAAATCAATCTGACTTAATGAAGTCTATAAATCGAATCATGGATATCCATTTTTCGAATTATGGATATCATTAATTCGAATTATAGATATGCATAATTTGGATTATGGATATCCATAAATAATATGAATATCAATAAATAGGGAATAAATAGTAAAACGGTGCCCCATTTTTTTTCGTATAGCTGGTGAAAGATTATGACATTTTTCTTATTTAAACATGTACTGTAAACATATATTGTGGGTTCTTGTTAACGAGAACCGCCCCGTTCAGTCTGTTGTCACCCACAAACAAAAGCTAAAAAAGGATAAGGCATGACCCTGTTAACCCCAGTTTACTTTTTATAAAGTGGGGTTTACATGGGTATCCATTTCATGGACTTGTTAACGTGATGTAATATTCTAACACAGCGCGCCTATATAGGCAATGGAAAATAACTGTGTTTTATTCTGCAACAAATCTCAGCTCGGAAGAGCGTGACGAGTGACGTCATTAAAATTCCCAATTTATGACGTCACTAGTCGATTTCCTTGACGTTAGACGGTGTAACGTCATTTTCTCGCATCGAAAACGTAAGAAAAGGATATAAATGCATGTGTTTCAGTCGATAATTTTAGCGGGATTTCTTCTAACAATGGCGAAAGGTTGTGAGATTTTGAAGGAAACAACAACATTATTGCCGATTTTCAGCGTGTTAGAATCGAAATAGATCAGCTCTTGTCTGTGATTTGTTGAGTAATAAATCACAGTTTGTCGGTCAGTTGTAAGTAGACAAATCACGCGCGCTACGCGCTTGTGATTTGTCTACTTTACAACTGACCTCCAAACTGTGATTTATTACTCAACAAATCACAGCTTGAGATGATCTATTTCTTAATTAGAAACATCCATCACGCTAATAGGGAAAACGGTATGTTCTTTATGTTGGCAAATAACATAGATTATGAGCCCTCGTTGGAACGCCGCCTCAATGAGGCGCTTCTAACGAGCACTCCAGTAGAAATAAGAAGAATATCAAAAATTACACAATGGAACGGGCGCATTCAAGCGGTTCTAACGAGCATCACTAGCATAAATTTGGGATAAAACTAGAAAACTATCAACGTTTTGATATGAAAATGTATTTTATGCATTCCAGCAGGCACACGTCGCTAGAGCAACGTCATGACGTTGCGCCGACGTAGATTAGACGTTGCATAAATGTCATGACGTTGTACCGAATTTGGTGTGCACTTATGGGACCATGTTCTAGACATTGATGGTTCGAGCCACTGGGGGTGACGTCACGATTACGTCCTGTACCTGCTGGGATCAGGTTATATTTTTTTTCATACTTTGTCAGGAATATAAATACTTTGTAGATAGCACTACGGACCCAAGATATCTTTTATTGAGTGTTTACGTCCCCGCCAACACTATTCAGGTCATTTATAGACGTTGCTTTCAAGTTTGTGGAACTTTTACCCGACATTGAGATGAAGTGACATCTCAAGCCCTACCGCAGACATAACCGCTAGGATTCAAGAAGCGGTCCGACTCGCATCCCTTTTCTTGGACAGCCTTAGACCTAAGCAGTTTTTCAAGTTCGGTCGATTTCAGCTCTGCGTGGAAGCACCATGCAGTCCAGCCCCGATGGCCGATATTAACCAAGATCTATGTTGCGCGGACAAGATATTATCTTGTGCGCGCAACTTATTAGAAAACTAGATCTGCAGTCGATGGTATACCATCGCAAATACCCGCTTTTTCTATTAATAACACTAATGACTATGTATTAGCTAGCCAAAACTACATGTAAGTTAAAAAAAGTTGCAAAGAACATTCTAACTGATAAGCAAAGTTTCAGAAGTGTAACTCTTATAGTTTAGAAGATATGGCAAAGTCATACTTTTTGACCTTTGACCTTGGGGTTATGTTGAGGTCCACCTAAAGTATCCCAATTTATTCTATATTCCAACAGCCATCCAATGATCAAGTTTCAGAAGTGTAACTCCAATAGTTTAGAAGATATGGCAAAGTCATACTTTTTGACCTTTGACCTTGGGGTCGAGGTCACACCAAAAGTAGCCCAACATATTCTATATTTCAAGGGCCATCCAATAAGCAAAGTTTCAGAAGTGTAACTCCAATAGTTTAGGAGATATGGCAAATCATAATTTTTGACCGTTGACCTTGGGGTCATGTTGAGGTCAAGGTCACACCAAAAGTATCCAGATTTATTCTATATTCCAAGGGCCATCCAATAAGCAAAGTTTCAGAAGTGTAACTCTAATAGTTTAGAAGATATGGCAAAATCATACTTTTTGACCTTTGACCTTGGGGTCAAGGTCACACCAAAAGTAACCTGACATATTCTATATTCCAAGGACCATCCAATAAGCAAAGTTTCAGAAGTGTAACTCCAATAGTTTAGGAGATATGGCAAATCATAATTTTTGACCTTTGACCTTGGGGTCATGTTGAGGTCAAGGTCACAAAAAAGTTGCCCACTGCCATCTACATTCCATGTACTATCCACATGCAAAGTTTCAAAAGTGTAACTTCAGTGGTTGCAGAGGAGATCCAATCACAAGAAACGTGACGGACGGACAGACGGACGGACGGACGGAAGTTCTCACAAATGGATACTTATGTGGCTATTTTGAGCAAGATTGATACTTAGGTGGCTAATTTTAACCACATAACAGACCTTTTATGTGTCTAACGGAATAAATCGCACTTTCTCTCATTGACTTACATTGATTCTGTCCAAGTTCATAGCCACCTATCTATCCATTTGTGTGTACGGACGGACAGACTGACGCCGGAGTGAACTGTGGTACGAAAACAATATACCCGATTTTTCTTCGAAAAAGCGGGTATAAAAATCTTGTCCCTTCCTTATCCGTTGAATTTTGAACTTTCAAAGGTCATTGATTTAGTTTTAAACAAAGTGGAGACGGATCTACTGAATGACTAATTAAACAGGTATTCTGATTACTTCCTGAATGAATTTTACTTTACGACATTTTATCAGGCCATCCTTAGAAATTTTTTTGTTTGCTGTGCTCCTACCCCATCATATGTGAGGTGGGTAGGAAGCTAGGTCTTTTTTTTTTTAGATCTGAAAAGATATATGACCCTTAAAGCCCCATACAACAACCCGAAACATCATTTCAAATACTTATTTCCTGATTTTTCAGAGGAAATCAGGCTTGTAACTTCATTTGAATGGTCTGCTAGGCAGACCATTCAAATGAAATGTCAAGCCTGATTTTCTCTGAAAAAATAAAATAAAACAGCAAAAAAAAAAAAAAAAAAAAAGAATGTCATCTTCTTGAAATTAGGCTTAGTGAGTTAAATTTGAGTTTAATCAGGGTTTAAAAAAAAAAATCTTTTCCTCAGAATGGTGATAAAAATTTTGGGGTAGGGGCAATCTGGGTGCGTAGGTAGGAGCACAGCAAACCAAGAATTTTTTAAGGATGGCCTCATACATAAATATTTGCTGTTTAAATTGTCAGTTTAACCATTAAGCAACTGCAGTTAAATAAAGTGGTATTTTTAAAGGAAGGCTTCCCCAGTTAATTTTTAAAGTTAAAAATTCCACCATTTATAGGCGCTAGATTTTATTATGTGCATGTAATGAAAATAGGTCAAATGAGTCAATGGTGATTATTTAAGGGCTGAGTGGGTACGAGCGCTGACTCTTAAACTTGAGGTCTCTCACTGCCCTGAGTCCGAGCCACGATCGGGTCACGTGTGAGACGCAATGTTCTATTAAACTACATGTAGTTCGCTTGACACCGACAAAAAAATATATATATAAAAAAATTTCAGGGATAAGCATTCGTAGTTTTTGTATGGAAAGTGGACTAGTGGGTAAGGACGAGCGCTGACTCTTAAATATGAGGTCGCTCACTGCGCTGAGCTCGAGACACGATCGGACCACATGCGAGACGTATTGTTCTCTTAAAATTGTTTGACGCGAAAAAAAATTGATTTCGGAGATAAACAATGACATGTTTTGTAAGGGCAGGGGCCTCCCTGGCCTAGTGGGTATGTTCGAGCGCTGATTCTTAAATATAAGGTATCTCACAGTCCTGAGTTCGAGCCACGATCGGGACACGTGTGAGATGCAAAGTTCGTGTTTAATACTGGTTTTCTCCGGTAACACCGGTTTCTACCCACCTCTAATTAAGGATCGGTTTGATACAAGTCGAATAATACTGAAAGGACAAAAAACAAAAAAAAAAAAAAAATAATAATAATAAAAAAAATAAAAAATAAACCAAGAAAAAGGCAAAAAATAAATAAATAAATAAATAAATAAATAAAAAAGAGAAAAGAATAAATAAATAAATAAATAAATAAATGCATAAATAAATAAAAGAAAGAAAAAAGATCATTTTTACATAGACCATCCCACAATGATTTACTTCGTCAAACAGAACTCAGAATTTTTTTTATACAAGATGTCATCACTTAATTCTACTTTTAGGCTGACGTCATCAGACAGGGTGGCCCCGCCCATCGGGGCTTGGAGAAATAGTTTGGGTTGCACGGTGCTTCCACACAGAGCTGAAACTAACCACACATGAGTACTGGTAAACTGCTTAGAAGGTCTTAGCCCGCAAAGTGGTGTAAACTAGGCCGTCCAGTGCATATAGGCCTTTTGCTTTCATTAGGCAACAGGGCTTGAGATGTCATTTCATCTCAATGTTAGGTAAAAATTTGGAAGCAACGTCTCCAAAATGACCTAAATAGTGTTGACGGGGACGTTTAACCTCAATATAAACAAAGTCATCAGACGGGGAAAAATTGCCTGTTTCTGGACTGGCCCTTTGCAAAGTGTGACATAATTAACTTTTGAATGATATAGGCAAATGAGACGGAAAGAAAAAACTTTGGCTCAAATACAGAAGACAATTTTTACAGAACTAGAGTTAGTTTCAAGTCAAATGGTAATCACAGCCAGTGCGCTTAGTACGTCGACCGGCAGTATGGTGTGCTAAATTCAGATACAGTAAGATTCCTATATTTAGACCACCTTTGGAACTGTTCAAAAGTGGTCTTTGAGACCACTTTCGAACAGTCCCAAAGGTGGTCTTTCATTCGAAGACGCTGGGTGTAGGAAACACAAAGAAAGAATAGCTGAAATCTTCTCAATAAGCTTTTAAAACATTCCAATATGTATTCTTTGCTTCCAAAGTTTACCTTTTTCATTTATTTTAACGGAGTGTCTATTGACAAACGTTTGTCAATAGCACAAAGTCGGTAAAAATGCTATTGACAAACGTTTGTCAATAGCACAAAGTCGGTAAAAATGCTATTGACAGACGTTTGTCAATAGCACAAACTCGTCAAAAATGCTATTGACAAACGTTTGTCAGTAGCACAAACTCGGTAAAAATGCTATTGACAGACGTCTGTCAGATTTCAGAGTCGAAATGCGAAAGTTTTTTTTTTTTATATTTCTTTTCAAGGATTTCTGTTTTTCCTGTCATTTCTGACAGAAACATAAACATAATAGATTTCATGTAACTGTTGTATTTTATCATATTTCTCTGTCATTTCTCTCCTACGACTCATGTTGAAGTATCTAAAAGTCAGATTATGATTTAAGTACGATTCTTGGTTACATGGAAATATCTAGCGGGTAGAGGGGAGAGGGCGCAAAAATGTGTCGGCAGGGCAAAATTTAACCAATACTGTTGCTGAAATCGCCCATCTTTTCTAAGGGCTCATGTGCATCCTAGGTTTGTAGCATTGAAACCGTTGTTTCAAATGCTGAGGATGAAACATGTACACTAAAGCGAAACATGGACTTGCTACTTTCCGCTAGAAGCGGTTTGAATTAACTTTCGACTGGAGCCATAGATGATGCGGGTTTGGCCCACCGGTTCGCGGCATCTTTCTTTTGAAAGACATTCCTCCTTCCGCTGGTTTGTTTGATCTGAGATTTAATGTCCCCGTCAACACTGTATATATTTCATTTTGCTTCCAACTTTATGGCTCTTTAACGCATCATAGGAAAGAAATGACATCGTAAGACCTGACACCTAATGAAACTTGTAGTGTTTATTAGCATGGACAGTCCTATTCGCACCGCTTAGCCCGGGCAGGCTTAATTCTCTCAGCGGTTTAACCGCAAATTTTGTGCGGTCGGTTGCAGTTCTGCGATGAAGCATCATGCAGCCAAACTATTTATTCAAACCGCGATGGGCGGGGGCCGTCCTTCCGTTGGTTCAAGTAGGACAATAGTAGGTAGCAGATATTATGAGGAGTGCTTTGATTGGAAGGTCTAAGCTTGTTGAGGAAATGTGTTATAAGTATTATAAATGTCACTAAAATGACCTAAAATGTGATGACTGGGACTTATCTTGTATCCCAAAGATCAGCGTTTTTCTTTCTTAATCTGATTTTAATTAGTTAGGAAGATCACAGAACAATGATCAAACAATAGTCAAATGGTTATGATAACAGAGCACTTTTCCATGGCATAAGTCGACAACTGTTCTTCTAAAATTACAATTGTGTACAAAATAAATATAAAAATAAAAACAATTTTCGCATTTCGACTCTGAAATCTGGAAGACGTCTGTCAATAGCATTTTTACCGAGTTTGTGCTGTTGACAAACGTCTGTCAATAGCATTTTTACCAAGTTTGTGCTATTGACAAACGTTTGTCAACAGCATTTTTACCGACTTTGTGCTATTGACAAACGTTTGTCAATAGACTCTTCCTTATTTTAAACTTAATTTTACGTGGTTTTAATAGCTGAATTACATTGTATATACATGAATAGTTCGAGTTTTACGTCCCACCAACAGCTAAGGTCATACGTAGACGGGACATCGGTTTAAAGACTCATCCGAAAGTCTGGAGAAGCCCGGGATCGATCCTGCGACCCCTGGTTTACAAGGCGAGTAGCATAACCACTACACCACGGAGGCTTCTACATGACTAGGGACAAATCAGTTGGAATAATTTCAACTTGTTATTAGCAGCGATGCGCGTTGATGAAACATTTCGATGACAAAGTTGGAACTATAAGGAATGAATTATCATATTTGTGGCTTTTATCGACGTGTAAACTCCGGCCAATCAGGCGTAAAAAATAGCTGTGTTTCCGCTAACTTTTGGTCGGTAGGTAGGATAATTTTTTTTTTATTATTTTATTTTTTCTCCCGAAAGAAAAAAACAGGGTCATGCCTATATTTTTTATGTGTGCATGTTTTTTGTTAATGAAATTGTCTTGTTGAGACTTGCACTGCATATCATAATTCATTTTAGATGCTCAACAATGTCAGTTCTGTATTTTGGAAGGTACTAAATGCCAAAAACTACAAAAATGTACTTAAAACGCGCAATTACTATTGGCTGGATAGGGTCGGTAAAATGAAAATGGTAGGGTCGGTGTTAATTTTTATTTTGTTCTTTTATTGATAAAAATAGTAGAGTCGGGAGGGGGGGGGGGGGTCTGAAGCAGGGCCTTTCGGGTTAACGGAAACACGGCTATTTTTTAGGCCTCACTCACAATTCTTTCAAAGCCCTGTCAGCACTGGCGGGTCTGTTGTCTCTGTTCGTAGGTTTGAAATATGGTCCTTGCTTTGAATTCGGACTATTTCGTGCCACCAGTTTAATATTGTTAAACACTTTCGGGCCCTTAATTTTTGTTGCGCTCTGTAAACAGTACATACAATTTTTTTATTGGTCAGTATTGTTTTGTTGGACTATTTCGTGCCACCAGTTTAATATTGTTAAACACTTTCAGGTACTTTTGGGTCCTTTATTTTTGTTGCGCTCTGTTTATTAAACAGTACATTCAATCTTTGAATTGCAGTTAGTTTTATTGATCAGTGGTCAGGTGGATAACAGCAATGAATATCTGCAGTATTGTTAACCATTAAGAAAACCCACCTATACAAATATATAGTAAAGTTTACCAACCAAAAAAAAAAAAAAAAAACGAAACTTTTAAGAAGAAAAATTGTGATATTTTTCGTATTTCTGCTCTAAAATATAGATTGTGGGAACTCGTTAGAATCGCCTCATCTATTTAAAAGTGGGGTTCAAGGGGGTCAATAGAAGTCTCCGTGGTGCAGTGGTTTCGCTACTCGCCTTGTAAACCAGGGATCACAGGATCGATCCCGGGCTTCTCCAGACTTTCGGATGAGTCTTTAAACCGAGGTCCCGTCTCCGTATGACCTTAGCTGTTGGTGGGACGTAAAACTAAAACTCACTCACTCACTCAAGGGGGTCAAAATTATATAGGCGAATTTTCGTGATGACTAAATAATTGAAAGGAAGTCTTTTACTTGTTCGCCCTGCATAGTACTCGTTGTCCCATGGTTATGCCCATGATTAGCGTTGTTTTCCTCATAAGGTATCCCGGGGATTAAACAAAAAATCTCGACTCTCAGGAATAAGACTAGTCTGTCACGTTCTGTTCTTCTTGTTAAAAGCTTATCTTGCTGTTCACGAAAACCCCTATCTTTGAAAACAGTGTTGATTCAGATCAGATGGATTCTGAAGAAGCCATCTGATCAGGATCTACACTGTTTGACATTCAGTTTATGAACTTATAGGAAAAAATAATCTGATTGGTTCAAAATCAGAAATGGGTGCGGCTAAATTTAATATTCAGCAAGATACGGGTTAAACCCATTTTAAAGGGGGAATAACTTCGGCACAAGCAGGCTGTGAAGGTCCAGATCGTACGCCGCGTTCTGCCATTTTCCAAAGTTTTTTGGGGTAAAAAGCACCCTGGCACTCCTATATTATAAAATAGACTAAGGGTTCAATGTTTTAGCGTACTGTCACGTCTTTTCCCGGATATAAATGATATAAACGGAACCGATGATGTCACACTATGGGGTGATTTATCTATGAGCCGAGTCATGACAAAACAGCCCTTATCGCGAATGCGAACGTCGATCACTCATCTGCGCATGCGAACGTGTAGCTCCCCAGCAGACACATGACGTAATTGTGACGTCACATCAACGTCGGTACAACGTCATGACGTTTATGCAACGTCACATCGACGTCGGTGCAACGTCATGACGTTGCACCGACGTTGATTTGATGTTGCCCTAACGACGTGTGCCTGCTTGGTCTGGTTTGATGCTGTATTCCTGTCTTTTTTCCGGCGCGAACAGCAAAGGCTTGGTAAGGGTATATTGTTCCAGCGATGGCGTAATTGTGACATCACATCAACGTCGGTACAACGTCATGCCGTTTATGTAACGTCAAATGTACGACGGTGCAACGTCATGATGATACACCGACGTTGATTTGACGTTGGCCAAGCGACGTGTGCCTGCTGGCATGGTTCATTTTTCTCATGCGTCAGCGTATTTTCGCCGTCATAAACATTCTATTTATAATGAATATAATGAATAGTTAATAAACCTGTCATGATTATTTTTCCACGTGTAAACTGAGTACCGTAATTGTCCAAAACAGTTAGTGGGAGTGGTCTCCAGTGGGATGAGCCTCTGGTGCCCCAACCAGCAGGCACTCAGCGCTGAACTAACGTTGAAACAACGTTGAAAACTACCAGCCAGCGCATCCATTTAATCTGACCAGAGACTTCTCTTGCTGCATGAAGGAGCATTGGGTCCTTAGCTATCCTTAGAGCACACAACGAAGACTCTGATCAGAATGCGCGGATGCGCAGGCTGATTCAAGTCTTCGCTGGGCGCACATGTAAATTGTAGGAAAGGCTTGCCCCGGCTCATATATTATATTATTTATATTTACATTATTAGTGAACGCATTGTGGTTTGAGGATAGGTGTAAATTTAAAATAAGAAAACCCCATATTAAACGTTGGCGTTAAAAAGTTGCCATCGTCCAATCATATTGGAGAGAACATACTGATGTTCATTTTTGGGTTGATCGTTTTCAATCGACCCTAATTTACTAAATGGCAAAACGGAATTCCTGCAGTTGTCCACGTGACCATCACTGATTTGGGAAAACCAATATTAATAGAACTTGAAACGTTGCGCTATTTTTATCGATGCAACATATAGGTCAGAGCAGTCTGAGCTATCAATATAGTCTTGGCAGGAATCGTGTGAACACTGAATACACAGATCAACCGCCGCGGAATGTGGCTTCTGCTCAGCAGGTAGCACAGGGACTACACTGTTTGCTTAAATAGTGGCATTTGGGGGTTTAGAATGCCAGGTTGCTCACGTAATGAAAGAAAAACAATACACGCTGTCACGTGACGTCTTCGGAACAATCAATTCATAAAACTATGCCAAGTCGAGTTTCGCACTTCTGTTTAGAACCTTGAAATGTTTAAGAGCAAAAAATGAGCAGCCCAGGTGGGTATAGGTGGTACCGTTATTAGGCATACAGCGTAGACCCAGATCGGATAGACACTACATTCTTTCTGATCAGGGTCGGCATTGTTCGCCATTTGTATGTAGCAACAGTTTTGAACATGATTCAGGAACGTACGCAGACTCTGAAAAGGAGTGCGGGTTGAGGGTGCGAATTTCGGGTGAAAAACTGCATGAAACTGAGATAATTTCCAAAAGTGGGTAGGGGCTCCGTTTGCACCCTCTCATCTGTGTGTGGGCCTGCATCAACAGGTAAAATTAACTTTCTTGTTTGAGCATAAAGGGCACAGGAGCTGGGATGCTTTGGTTGGACTGAGCGAGGATAAAAGAGAGAGGGGAAACAACGACAAACATTGTAGATGCTGATCAGAAGCCATCGATGAATCTACACTGTTTGCAGCTGGATAAAATGTTAAACATGTAATAGTTTTTTTCAGCACAGATTGTTTTGCATAATCAATGAAATACTCTAAATTCAGAAAGATGAATCAATATACGCGTATATAGAAGGGAAACAATTAAACACATTAACAAATGACAAGTACATGTAAATAATTTGACGGAAAAGCTACCATATTTTTTTTTCAGACAAAAAAAAAGCTTTTCTTATAATGAAGAGTTTTAACGGGTACCCACAGTCTATGTTATGAAGCAGAGAATCTTTTGCTTGCTATTGTCCGCGTGACTATCACTGACCAACTGACCTTGAAAAAAATCCAAGTACGGGTTGTTTATAGCATCCCTGAGACATCAGAGCGAAGCGTAAGAAGGAAATTCTGGGCTGTGCTCGTTTGTTTATTTGATTTGAGGTTAAACGTCCACGTCAACACTGTATAGGTCATTTGGAGACGTTACTTCCAATATGATGGGACTTTTACCCGACACTGAGATGTAATGACATCTCAAGCCCTGTCGCGCATTGAAACCAATAAGGTTTATGAGCACCGCTTTGCCTGGGCAGGCTTAGATCCTCTAAGCCGTCGGTTTCAGCTCTGCGTGGAAGCATCATGCAGCCCATCTATTTTTCAAGCCCCGATGGGCTGGGCGGTTGGACTGTGCTCGTGCACTTACATTGGTAAACAGAATCTACATAATCAGACGCCACATAACGGATATCTGATCAGATCTACTGTGCTTGCTTAAATTTAAATGAACAGTTCGATTCTCAGTTCATGACTATTTTCCCAACCTAAACTCAAACCCTGCCAGCACAAACCACAGGCCAACGTCGGGCCGATAGCGGTACGACGTTACCACGTCGTACCGCTATCGGCCCGACGTTGGCCCGGCATTCTTTGCTGGCTGGCAAGACGATCGACCCACCAGTACTCTCAGTGCTTTGATTCGTTGTGTGGGTCAATGTATTCATATGAAGTATGAACACATTCCTACTCAAGTTTAGGTTCATTACATCTACTTTGTGAACATGTCTATATGATTATTATAATTGAGACAATATGCCAGGTGAAACGTTATTTTAATGCTAATGTGTTCCCATCTGGCTTATGAATTAAAGAATTTATCCTGTCCTGTTTCGAAAGGTAAAATAAGCTTACTGACTTTATAAACACACTACTGTAAATCATGTAATTTCACCCAAGATAAACAATTCTGAAAGTGTAAGAAGTTGGCTTGGAGTCTGGAGTATGGAGTTTGGAATTCGATTTATTCCGTGGCTTGGGATTCGCGGCTTGGAATATCGATTTGTCTAACATTCACAAATATTTTACTATACTTTACTACTTCGGAATAAATCCAATTCCAAACTCCATACTCCAGACTCCAAGCCAACTTCATACACTTAATATTAGTGAATGTTAGGCAAAATCGATATTCCAACCCGCGAATCCCAAGCCAAGTTCACACACTCCAATTCTGAGTAAGTTTTAGCACTGGCATGAGTTTTCTTGATTAACCCTTTTTGTACCACCTTATATATGGCAGGAGTTCATTTCAAATTTTAGGGGTGTCAGGTTGTGTTTTTTTTTTTCAAAATTTATTCGGAAAATGGCTTATCTCTTCACAAACAGTGAAGGCCCAGATCAGACGCCGCGTTCTTCAAGTTTTTCAAGTCCGCATATGTTAACAGAGGATGTGCAGTCATGCATGAAAATTTCGAGAAATATAAAAAATTGTTATATTTCCGCATAAAAATTTAATGAGCTGATATTTATAAAAAAAAAAAAAAAATAAAAGTGAAGGAAACTCTAGGGAATCGATACAACTAACCCCACAGCTCCCATCAGAGACACCACTGGGAAAGAAGCACAAACATGAACAAAAAAACTAGACTCTATTGGAAACATGCATAGCAGAAAGCCAAAAGGACAGTTACTTTCCCACAAAATGGCCAGTTGGCTATCCAAAGCCATATACACCCTCAAAGACAAACCAAAACAAAAAAAATAAACCGCAACAGAAGAACGGTCAGAATACTTTGTTAAGGATCTTTGTCGTTTCTATATTATTTTTACATTCAGCAGCATAAACGTTCAGGGCTTGAGATGTCATTTCATCTCAATGTCGGGTAAAAGTCCCACAAAATTGGAAGCAATGTCTCCAAAATGACATTTACAGTGTTGACGGGGACGTTAAACCTCAAATCAAACAAAACATAAACGTTAAAGTCCGGCGTAAATGTTAACGCGTTTAGATTTCATACGAAACATATACCAAATTAACAGTTTTTTTTTTCAAAATGTTCATGCATGACTGCACATTCACTGTAAGCATTTGCAGACACAAAGAACTCAGATTTATACTTCTTCAGTATTGATTATTTTAGATACAATTTCATTATATATATTGGTGCGTTTTTAAAGTCCCCCAGTATATTACAGTAAAATTTCTATATTAAGACCACCTTTTGAACAGCCCTAAAGGTGGTCCATGACATGAGCTCAATGTTTTCTGAAAAGAGAACGAAAGAATATCTGCATCCTCCTAAATTAGTTTTTTTTTTAATCCAGAATAAGTCTTAATTTTAGGTGGTCTTAATAGCGGAATGTCGCTGTATTTGGTGACAGAATATTGTATATTTTATTTCATAATGACTCGTAAAATGAAACGGTAATGTAAGATGATGTAAACTGTGACATTCGATGCAATAAATAGACAGTTTGTCTAGAAGAGTTCAGTTGGTCACTCGAGTGCAAGACTAATGTAAATTATCACTTGACCCATTGTATACTAGTGGACTCTTCCATTGCAGTGTTTGTTTGATTTGAGGTGTAACGTCCCTGTCAACACTGTAAAGGTCATTTTGGAATCGTTGCTTTCGTGGGACTTTTACCCGACATTGAGATGAAATGACATCTCAAGCCCTGTCGCCGAATAAAACCAAAAACAGTTTATAAGCATGGACGGTCCGACTCACACCGCTTTGCCTTGGCAGGCTTAGATCCTCTAAGCGGTTTACCGGTACTCGTGTGGGGTTCCGATTCAGCTCTGCGTGGAAGCATCATGCAGCCCATATATTTTCAAGCCCCGATCTCTTCCATTGCTACATGTTGGACAAGTTCATTTGTCATATAAAGGGTGGTAGGCCTATTTTTGTTCTTTTTTTATTTTATTTTTGACAGAAAATTCTGTTAGCAAACAGTGTAGGCACTGATCAGACGCCGCGTGCTGCGGCGTCTGATCTGGACCTATACTGTTTGCCAAGTTACCCCTTTAGGGGTTTTCCGCATACAATGGGTTTAAAGCACCTAGCGCAATGCTAGACCAGATGACATTTTGAGTTTTCAGGGCATCACGGTAACAAATCCGCTTAAATTAATGAACAACCCCTTAAATCCAATTTTAAATTTTGAAAGCTGGGGTTTGCAGTGTTATACGTTATTTTTCTTATTTCTGATCCAAAACGTAGGTTTTGGTACTTGTTAGAACCGCCTCATAACAAGCAGGGGTATAAGTATGAAAAATATCACACATTTTCACCAGAAATGGAACCATGTCGCACGGGTGTATGATCGAAATGAAAGGAAGGCAGGTCATTCACATGCAACATCAAACCTTATTTACTCTGAAAAAAATTACACATGCAGCCGAGCTTCAATCGATCGGTGGAACAAGGACTTTGATCGAACTTAATTAAAATTGATGGCGGATCCGATATCAATCATTTCACAAAACTGTCAGGGACTTGCAAACCCACAAAACAAACGGGTTGTTTTTAGGTATATGAGATAAAAGAAGTATAACAAATTGTTTGCAAAGACGTTCATACTCAAAGGCTACAGGAATCATATATGAAAGCTGAGTTGGGTTAACTTTAGTTGTTTTGATAAAAATCAGAAGGGGAGTACTGGTGCTTTTTAGTGACAATTTTGAGCATGAAGTAGAATGCGTTAATTGACATTTAAACGGTGATTACATTTTATCATATGGCGTCGCGTCTGAGAGTGTAATAACGCCATGTAATAAATTCGATAATCCACTACTGGATTAAATATGCAAATATAGTTAGGAACGCCCCGTAACGTTACATGTTCGACGTCCTTAAGTGAGTGAGTGAGTTTAAGTTTTACGTCCCACCAACAGCTAAGGTCATACGGAGACGGGACCTCGGTTTAAAGACTCACCCGAAAGTCTGCCGGCGTCCTTAAGGGCGTCGCGTTTACTAATGGCGGATTATTGACATTTTTTTGTAAAACAGTCGTGAAGAAAATTCGTTTTAAATAGCATATGATAAATATAATCTTGCATTTGTGCTTATGCATTATTGAATTTATTAAACTCGTTGAGGAAAAGGGATAAAAATGCGAGGCAACGCAAAGCCTCGCATTTTATCCCTTTTCCTGAACTTGTTTCATTTCAATAATTCAATAATACATGAGCACTCATGTAAGATCCATATGGTAGACATAAACATAGAAGGAAAATGGTTTACTTTAGTTAATGCGGGTCGGCCCGTCCATGCTTTTAACCCTATTTGGTTTCATTGGGCGGCAGGGCTTGAGATGCCATTTCATCTCAATGTCGAGTAACAGTCCAACAAAATTATTGGAAGCAACGTCTCCAAAATGACCTTTACAGTATTGATGGGGACGTTAAACTTAAAATCAAACAAAAACTTAATGGAACAAACGACGATAAGCCCAACTTATATAAAGAAATCAGACAAAAATGTAACGCATTTCAAAATGTATTGTAATTATTTGTGGTAATGAGAATTAAACAATTAAACCAGATTTAAACACGAATAATTATATACACATAAATAATCCTAGAGCACATCCGGAAGTCTTAAATATGATTATCCATCTATCTTCTCATACTGAGTCGGTCATATTTGCCCCATTACCTCAGTTAGATGGGCGGCTAAATTTAGCATTTAGCTTAAAATCATCACTGGATGAGCCCTTAAAATCATTTACAATCCGAACACAGAGGTATCCTAAAACGCACACCTCTGAGTCCCAGTCTTATGCTGTGCGGGCTTTGAACTCCTCTGCGGTCTTGGCATTCACCGCAGAAGAGGGAAGGCTATATTCCGCTGAAGAATAGTTCTAGGGAAGAAAGAGTTTTTCAGGGCATTACTATAGGACTGGTATTTATGATACTGAGAGTTATTTGCTTTTGATGCCCTTGTTTGGGTTGACACTGTTGCAGTGGGCAAGTACCTATCCTTGTTAATTGATACTGTTTGTAGAAGAAGGTTAAGGAGGACTGCTCAGGACGGGTCTCCAGGGTCTAGGTCTCTAGCTCATCAAGCATGTCACCGACGCTACTTCTATTTCGCCGTCGTCTGCAGGTCCATCGAGCAGCTGTCCTCTGCACCTTATCCACCTGCTGAATCCGAGTTTTAACATAGGGGTGCCAAATGGGCGATGCCTATTCAAGGTGAGGACCAACCAATGTTTTATATCCAACATCCTTTGTCTGCCGAGGTGCAAAAGCCAAATTACGTCTAAGGAACCCTAAGGTTCCAGATGCTTTAGATGTTATATCCGAGATATGTTGACCCCAATCGAGATCGTCAGTGATGGCGATACCAAGATATTTGGCGGACTGAACCTGCTCCAAAATTTGCTAGTAAAGTGTGTAATCAAACTTAATTTGCTTGTCCGAAAGGTGTCGTGACACCCTCATTGAATGACATTTGGCTACATTGAACTTAGAAATTACATCAGAATGACGTCTATAAACTTTTGAAAAGGCTTTGTTTAGTTTATGGTACCGATAACCCTGATTAAGAAGTTCAGCCGTTAACAATTTATTACGGGTGTTGAAGTCAGTTACATGATTTTGGCAAATCGAATTAATTGCGAAATATAAACACTATAGGATGGCGCACGACGAACATCACCATCCAAAAAAGGAAAGTTTACAATCTCAAAATCAAAATCATCGCGTTTATCATACATTTTACAAGAAACAAACCCACCTACAATAGATAGATGTAAATCCAAAAACGGGACCTCGGTATCAGAAGAATTTGCTTTATTTAACTGAAGTTCTCGGGGGTACATTTGACTGATCAAACCATCGAAATAGGTATTATCAATATTTATTAAATCATCCAAATATCTAGAGGTGTAGCTAAAAAGCTTCAATGATTTCAGACTGGTTTTCAGCAGAAAGGGACACCATGAAGTCTCTCTCAAAACAGAACAAAAAATAGATCGGCCACAAGTGATGCGCAGTTAGTACCCATCGGAATACCCACAACAGATAAGGTCATACAGAGACGGGACCTCGGTTTAAAGACTCGTCCGAAAGTCTGGAGAAGCCCGGGATCGATGCGATCCTTGGTTTACAAGGCGAGTAGCGTAACCACTACACCACGGAGTCTTCTCTAAATAACTTAGTACCAAATCTTATGTAAATATTGTCAAGTAGAAAGGTGAGAGCTTCACACACTTTCTGACATGACCATAAAGTATAATTTATATGCTCTTCAGAAGTGAAAAAAGCACTTCTTAAATTAAATGCAAGGTAGAGGGAGTCTTTTCTTTTATAAGATTATGAGGAAGTATAGTGTAAAGGGTGAAAAATCATATTTAGAAAGACGAAAACGCGAAAACGCCTGGATTTCAATTTATTTAAAACTTCATTAGAATTTTTTATAGACCAAAACAGATTTCTACCTGATCTTTCGAAGACTTTGTCGCAATATTTTATCACATGTTGTTTGTTGGCAATAAAACATGAAGTTAATAATTTGGAGAGTTCAGTGGTGGTACAAGAGCTTGAATTTGCAATAAACCGTGCGTTGTATGGTATTTTATGAAGTTTAGGTAACCAATATAACGTAGGAAGTCTGTCTTGGCCTTCTTGGTGGCTGAATGACAAATGTGGTCATCAACCAAAGCCTTCTCTACAGCTATAGGCTGAAGTTCATAGGCCTTAGTACCACCAAGTTCTTGCTGAAGAGTGTTAACATAGAGAAACCGTCAAACAACGACCACATTGTTAGCGGCCTTATCAACTGGAGCCAAAAAAAACTATGAAATTCTTGAATACCTAGTTTAAGGTGGCGTAAAGACGTCTTTGGTTTAGGAGGTAATAAGTTCGTATTTTGCGAATAAAAAGAAATGCGTTTGTTCACAAATTTCGGAATGCTAAATTTCCATTCCTTAGGAGCTTTATGCTTAACATACTCTCGTTTACACCATCGATTACCAAATTCATTCAAGGCAGCAGCGATTTCATCTCTACATTTAGTGAAATAAATTTTAGAAGGAAATCGATATTTTGGTCCTTTAGAAATTATATTACGTATCCTAGAATCAGGAATATTTTTTAAATTGCCAGTAATAATATTACCAGCAGCAGGATAGCAATACACTGATTTTTTACAATCACATGTATCAGGAGTGTTAGTGTCAATATCAAGATCAGAAACAAGTTTATTGAAATTAAAAATGATAGATCTAACAGGTTTATTGTATTTATAGCAAATCATGGGTGTTTCAGTATTTTGAAAATAAGCAGAAATGGATGAAATAACCGAACTGTCCCGGAAGATACTAGGTAAATCTATAAAATCCAAACCCTTATTAATGAAGGATTATTTTGATGTAACGACGTTTGTGATTAATTTCGGAATCAGTGAAAGGACGAAGAGCATGCTGAGTATAGCCTCCAGTTAAAAGAGCAGCGTCGTATAATTGATTAGAACTATCGTAGAATTTATTCGCCTCGGTATCCACAATCCGTAATACAGACATGGGTAATGAACTTCGAAAAGCAAACAATGAGTGGCGTCCATGATTCAATATTATGGACAGTCACTTCAGTCTAGTATTGTTTCTTTTAAAAGCACGTAATTTACGTTTATAATTACCATTTTTTTCTGGTGCCGTGCGATCTAGTTTTACGCTTTCGACAGTCCAGAAGCGAGAAAATATCAAAGTCGGGCATTTTCTATATATTACCCTCATGATAAATGTTGTCATTAAAGCCCAATAGAAAAGGTGTCTGTAATTATTTAATCCATTTTAATTCAGTTTCATGCCGTTTAATAATTTTAAACCTAGCTGTAGAATTTACATCATAATACTTTTTTTCCACTGGCTTTATAGAAATATCTTTTATAAAATGACCTGTACGTCTGAAATGACGGTACAAGAAAGTATCACTTTTTTAGGCTTACTCATTCTACAATAGTGTGCGTTAAATCGTGTTTTTAACATGCGATTAGTTTGCCGGACATACTGCATTTTACAATTTGCAGCATGTCAGGTTATCACATATATCACATCCGTAGACTTACATGTCAAATCGGACATGTTATCTACAGAAAAATCGTCTACCGTTTATAGACGAAGAAACGGTAGATGCAGTGCATAAATGTGAACAGCACCTGCACCTCTTAGCACTCTGTTTAGCTCCAGATTTGAAGTTAAGAACTAAAAGGAGCCTGTCTAGAACAATAAGACTTGTGAAAGGCTTGTGATTATTTTCCATGACCGCATTGATAACTAAGTATTTTTATCCAGTAAATTATTACAATGGTTCACATAAGCCATCATAACCTAACACATGAATTTTTGACAGGCCACTAGCTTCTATTTGTCAAATCCAATGAATGATCTGCTGTGCCATCCAGTTACTAATAGCTGGTCAGAACTCAACGTAGGCTAATGCCTTTACTTAGTATTGATAAAAAGTTCCAAAATTATCTGTTGACAGTAGCTTGGACAGAACAACACTTAACCAGACAATGTTACATGCCTATACCAACCTTGAGCTACATTTCTATGATAGTGTAATACAGATTGTGGTTTTGTGGATTCAGATCTTTTCTTTTTACAAATTAAAGGAAAAAATGCAATCAGCTACTGAAACGGTGACTTTCGAATGAAAAAACGCTTTATATTACACTTCCTCATAATCTTATAAAAGAAAAACGTAATGATTTAATTGAATGGACATTCATAGGGACGACTCCGTCTATCTTGCATGTAATGTAAGAAATGCTTTTTTCACTTCTGAAGTGCATAAAAATTATACTTTATGGTCATGTCAGAAAAAGTATGAAGCTCTCACCTTTCTACTTGACAATATTTACATAAGATTTGGTACTTAGTTATTTAGACAAGTTGTAGGTATTCCGATGGGAACTAATTGCGCACCACTTGTGACTGATCTGTTTTTGTTTTGTTATGAGAGAGACTTCATGATGTCCCTTTCTGCTGAAAACCAGTCTGAAATCATTGAAGCTTTTAGCTCCACTTCAAGATATTTGGATGATTTATTATATATGGATAATACCTATTTCGATGGTTTGATCAGTCAGATTTACACCCCCACCAGAACTTCAGTTGAATAAAGCAAATTCTTCTAATACCGAGGCCCCGATTTTTGGATTTACATCTATCTACTGTAGATGGGTTTGTTTCGTGCAAAATTTATGATAAACGCGAGGATTTTTATTTTGAGATTGTAAGTTTTCCGTTTTTTGGATGGTGATGTTCCTCGTGCGCCATCCTATGGCGTTTATATTTCGCAATTTGTTCGATTTGCCAGAGTTTGTAGTCATGTAACTGACTTCAGCACGAGTAATAAATTGTTTACTGCTAAACTTCTTAATCAGGGTTATCGGTACCATAAACTAAGCAAAGCATTTTCAAAATTTTATAGACGTCATTCTGATTTAATTTCAAAATTCAATATTGCACTTAAGTCTCTTCTGCAACAAGGTCTAACGGAACCCGAATTTTATGGTGACTTAGTATATAAATTCAGAAAAATATATAACCGCAATGACTTCAGCACCCAATTTCGTAAAATCATTCTTCGATTTTAAAATATTGGGTACAACATAAATGTTATACGACAGACTGCATGCATGGTAGTTAACCCAATCACTGTTGACAACCTTGCTTCCCTCTTTAATTGCACGCCGTTGGGTCAGGCCTCAGATTCTATGACGGCTCCAACATAAAGGCTTATTGGGAATTGGAGAGATCTAATTCAAGGTAATGTTGGTTGGTGCCTGATGCTCTGTCTCTGGTCGGGCCCACCGGAGTCTAACTGTTGTTTTTCTTTTGCTCCAGCATTTCAGTGGTTTCTTGCTGTCGAATCCTCACCGTTGTTTCATCTCTGTGGTTGTTTGATTATTTGTGTTCACGGAGATGTTGCACTGATGAGTTAGGAGGCCTTCATGCGGACTGAACAAATTATTTGACTAAATCGCGACGGAATAAAGGGTGAGGATTTTGGCCACGTAAAATCGAATTAAGCCCCCCAGTGGAATTCGTTTTCGCTGCCCGTTCCCAGGCGATTCTTGGGTTGCGGTTTATTTTTGTTATGGTTTGTCTTTGGGTGTTTGTGCCGCTTATTTTATTTTCTTTTGGATAACCTATTGGCCATTTTGTGCGAAAGTAACTGTCCTTTTGCATTTCCGCTGTTGGTGTTTCCATTAGGGTCTGTTGTTTCATGTTTGTGTGTCTTTCCCTTTGGTGTCTCTGGTGGGAGCTGTGGGTTGATTGTATCGATTCTTGATAATTGCCTCCACTTCTAACTCGTTTCAAGAAAAATAGCCTAAAGTGTCCCAAATTATATTTATGATCATAAAACACGCATATTAAATGTATTTTTAGTCGGAAGAAAAAAACTTCACTTTTTGTACGAAAATTAACTTTCTTGAACATCTGCTTCTCCATTGTCCTTCCTTAGAAACATAACATGTTTTCACCAACATATACTTAAGTCCATGTACGAGCAATGACGAGACGTTTCTTTTCCAAACATGTCGATGCCGATAAAACCCCTACCCACTTTTACATTTCACTTTACATTGTCGACATCCATGTGTACCAGTATTTCACACGGATCAACTTAACACTGGGATAAATCAGCGCAGCGAAAAAAAATACTCTGTCAAATCGTTATTATGACTGTTTGACAAACAATCTTCCCCACTTGAATCTATTGTATGCTTAATAGTTTTTACCAAATGATAGGAAGAATGAAACAAATCAAGATCTGGACATAAAAATACATTTAGAATAGAATCTGTTTTGCAGGATATTTTAGCCACGTTTATACCCACTGATTTACCGGGAGAAATAACTCCCGATGTATACATGGCTATCAGTATGAAGGTTCGGTGGGTTTTCAAAAGGATAGATATAGCGTTATAATGACAGTTTTTTGGAAAAACTACTTCTCGTCGTTGCTAGTACACGGACTAAAGCATATTTTGGTGTAAAAATTATATGTTTCTAAGGGAAGTCAATGAAGAAAATGATGTTTAAAAAATGGACCATTTTGAAAGGTAACTTTCTGAAAAAGTGATTTTTTATTTTTCTTCAAACAACAAAAATACATTGATTTAAGGTTATTTGATAATGAAAATTATTTTGATTTTTTTTAACTACACAATAGATTTTTCACTTCAGGTAACGGCCCCCACCCATCGGGGCTTGAAGAAATAGATGGGCTGCATGATGCTTCCACGCAGAGCATAAACCGACCCGCAGACGAGTATTGGTAAACCGCTTAGAGGACCTAAGCCTGCCCAGGCAAAGCGGTGCGAGCTGGACCGTCCATGCTTATAAACCCTATTGGTTGCACTGGGCGGCAGGGCTTGAGATGTCATTTCATCTCAATATCGGGTGAAAGTCCCACAAAACTGGAGGCGACGTTCCCAAATGACCTTTACAGTGTTGAAGGGGACGTTAAACCTCAAATAAAGCAAAAACAAACAAACAAAGCACTTCAAGTAAACTCTAGAAAACAGAAAACTCTCAATAAAGCATAAGGAAGTATAAAACTTCACCTCAAAGTCAATAGTATCAGATCTTTTTCTTTTAACTGCCAATACAATTCATTTCCAAGGTTAAATGGCGTAATGTCTGTTAAATGAGATTAGGCGGTCCTAACGACGAATCACAGTCGTTGTTCTGTGTGTGCGCGTGCGTTCAGCAAAAGTAAGTAACATAATCTTACCCCTTATATACAGGATCTCACATGAGTGTCCATGTATTATTGAATTTGTTAAACGAGTTGCGGAAAAGGGAGAAAATGCGAGGTTTTGTCGAGCATTTTATTCCTTTTCCTAAAGGGGTTAAATAAATTCAATAATACAAGATTCTTTTTATCATACATAACATTTATAACGCATTTTATGCAGGCGGTATAACAAAAATGTGAATATTCCGCCATTAGCAACGCGACGCCGTACATGAAACGTTAAGAAGCGTATCTAACTAATTTGCATATTTAATCCACTAGTGGTCATGATGATGATTTCATGTTTAACGACGCGTCAACCCTCTTTGTGGGTCATATAACAACTAGTGGATTATCGAATTTATTACATGGCGTTATTACACTCTCAGACGCGACGTCATATGATAAAAAGTGTTTCACAAGTTTTTATTTTTCTCTTACACGGACTTGATTTGACTAAAGCTCCCTAACAATGTTCATTCACACCACAATGGTGACCCATTGGAATATGTATTTTAGTTTATTCTTTTTTTATATTTCTTGATATTCTTTACAGGATGGCGTCTGAACGCGAAACAAGGCGTGTTGGAATTGTTGGTACTGGAGATTTCGCTAAAGCTCTTGCGAGGCGTCTCTTCTTCTCAGGCTATGACGTAATACTAGGCAGCCGACAACCAAGTGAACATCACCTCTCCGTCGTTTCCCAGTGCCTGTGCGACGTTGACGTTTCCAGTGTCGCTGAGTGCTTGAAAACTACCGATGTCATCTTTTTAGCTATCCATGTTGAAAATTACAAAGATTTCTGTGAAAAGCATGGTGCAAATCTGAAAGATAAAATACTTATTGATGTTTCGAACAGATCAAGGCCCAGTAAAACTCATTCCAATGCAGAATATTTGAAAACATTGTTACCGTCTGCAACAGTTGTGAAAGGATTCAATGTTGTGTCGGCTTATTCCATGGAAAACAATTACAGTACGTCAAGCAAACAAGTATTTATAGCTAGCGATGATATACACGCAAGGAATATAGTCGCAAACATCGCACGGAATATAAACTTTTCTCCAGTAGACCTTGGTGGCATCCGTTCAGCACGTCGAATCGAGGCACATCCGCTTCGGTTATTTCCGGAATGGAGAGGACCAATCGGATTCGCTACTGGAATATTTAACATCTGGTTATTGCTTCTGATCTACAAATACTATATGGTCAAGGACGTTTTTGCATGGGAACAGTTATTTGTAAAAGTTTCAAATAAAGCCATCTGCATGACAGGTATAACGGTGTTGGCTGTGACATATATGGCGAGTACTTTTGCTGCAGGATTTCAGATATATTACGGTACAAAGCATATAAAGTTTCCTCAGTGGCTTGATAAATGGATGCGAGATAGAAAACAACTGGGTGTTGTCGGTTTCGTCTTGATAGTGACACATGTTCTAATGTCTGTGCTCATGATGAGTCCGACATACTGGCGTTCGTGGTATCATGACGCAAGCATAACTGTTCCTCATAATCTAACGGAACCAGTCAAATTCTCCATGGTAACGTGGATGAATTGGAAAGGAGAAGCGGCCTGTCTCACTGGAATTTTATCATTTTTGGCATTTTGTATGATAGCAATCTCAACTATACCGTCTGTCTCAGAATCTCTCAACTGGCGGGAATGGCGATTCATCCAATCGAGGCTAGGGCACGTTGCTCTATTTTTAGCTGTTGTTCACGTGATTGTTATGGGTGCTCCTGGTTGGGCGAAGAAACCAAATGACATATTTTTATCCATTACATTTCTTTCATCGATTATTCCATGGATAACATTAATTTCAAAGCTTTTCCTCTGTTTCCCATGTATTGATAGATATGTAAAACGGATAAGGAGAGGATGGGAAAGAAATCCGTCTAAATGTAGGGGGAAGTGTGCCGCCCCCAAAAAGCATGATGGGTATATTTCTGTTACTATTGACAACGGATGTCAACATTCCAGTGGCGCATGTCAATGTCCGCAAGATATAGTACCAATGGTATCACTTGAAGAAACCCAGTGTGGCTGTGGTCATGTAAAATAAACATAGGCGTCCAGTCGTTTAAAGCTAAGGATGTCGTTTGTAACCGTCATCGTTAACATCACACAAACATGTCTATATTATTTTGACCCCCTTAAACCCCACTTTTATAAAGACAAAAACTGGGCTTTACAGGGGTAAACCTTATTTTTCTTATTTCTGCTCTACTCTAAAATATAGATTGTGGGTACTCGTTTGAACCGCCTATTCAATATAGATTGTGGGTATAGTAGTCGCAGATAAGATTGACTAGGCGGAACTATCGTTTGTCCCTGCCTTAGGAATATTCCATTAACAAAAAGGTAAACCACGTCACCCGATTGTGTGAATTCAACTGTAACACAAGCATAGCTATGGCGTATATGACCATTTCGTCCGCTTGTAGAAAACGTGCGAAAGGCACTACCGAATCTTCTGGTAGACTCGGCGAATTTGACCTATATTGACAACACCTGAATAGCTCCGCATAGTCAATCTTATCTGCGACTACTATACTCGTTAGAACCGCCTCGAGTACCCACTATCTATTTTTTTAGCAGAAATAAGGAAACTATCGCAAATTTTCATCATAAAAATTTAGTTGTTTCGGTTGTAAAGTTTACAATGTATTTGTATAGGCGTGTTTTCGTTATGTAAACCTTGAACGTTTGATATGGCGAATGTGCCAATATAATATTTTTGCTGAAAACATGAGAGTGGATTTTGTATAAAAATATTTATTGTACTTATAAGAACAATTAACTTTTTGACCATTAACGAGCTCGTTAAGCGAACGTCGCAGTGCAAAACGGGGACAAGTTGTTAAGTGTTGAATGCAACATCATTCTCTGCTAAAACAGGAAGTGTTCTTCACGACCAATCACGAAAACACGCCTATACAATTTTGACCCCGTTAAACATCACTTTTAGATGTTAAAACTGTTTTTTTTTTATTGGGTATATATTACTTTTCTTATATCTGTTTAAAAACGTAGATTGTGGGTACTCGTTAGGACCGCCTCTCCAGGGCGGTCCTAATGGGCACCCGCAACCTATGTTTTTGAGATGAAATATAAAATTTATCACGTTTTCATCTGATTTGTTTTTCATTCATGATTTGTGATTTAATTTTCAATATATTTGAATAGGTAAGTTTTCGGTAAGACCACATTTAAAATTGAGCCAGCGCATGACAAAACCTACAATAAGACATGTGTGCCGAAACGAAGACTCAGATCAGACTGCGCGCAGTCTGATCAGAGTCTTCGTTGTGCGCTCTAAGGATAGCTAAGGGTCCAATGCTCCTTCATGCATCAAGAGAATTCTCTGGTTAGACTAGATGGATGCGCTGGCTGATCTGATTCTTCGCTCTGCGTATTTGCAAGTTGTAGGAAATGCTGTGCCCCGGCTCAGTTAATGAATACGCATACATTTGTTATATGTCCCGCCATTTTAACAAGGGAGACATTTTTGGAGCTTCCTGTTTACTTTTCCATAATCTGATCCCCTTGAGAAAGCGACGAACTCCTATAAGAAAGAAACTGCTCCTGAAGAGCATGTACCCTATTGTTAAGGGGACAAAACTCTTCCTGAAAGAGTTGCATCCCCTGAACGTGTATCCATTCCCCTTTATGTAAGATTTTAAACTGCATGTTGTATTAGACGTGCTTTTATAGACCATTATGAAAACATGCTTATATAAATACATTGTAAATTTTACCACCGAAAAATGAAAAATTTCAGACAAAACATTTCAATATTTTTCTTATTTCTGCTCAAAACATAGATTGAGGCGGTTCTAACGAGCACCAATAATTTATATTTTGAGGAGAAATAAGAAATAGTCAGAATTTTTCATCTTAAAATTTTCATTTTTTCGGCGGTAAAGTTTACATTGTATTTAAATAGGCGTATTTTCCTAATGACATAGAGTTTCAACATAGGGGGTTACCCATGTTTTTTCACGCATTAACATTTGCCGGGAAAGCTGTATGAACATAAGGTCGCCAGTCCGAGTGTTCGAATATCTTCCGAGGTACCCGGCAAAAGTTATCGCAATGAAATAACCATGGGTGTTTGTTGTTTAAGAAATAGATCAGCTCTAGCTGTGATTTGTTGAGTAATAAATCACAGTTTGGAGGTCAGTTGTAAAGTAGACAAATCACAAGCGCGTAGCGCGCGTGATTTGTCTACTTACAACTGACCGACAAACTGTGATTTATTACTCAAAAAACCACAGACAAGAGCTGATCTATTTCGATTCTAACACGCTGAAAATCGGCAATAATGTTGTTGTTTCCTTCAAAATCTCACAACCTTTCGCCATTGTTATAAGAAATCCCGCTAAAATTATCGACTGAAACACATGCATTTATATCCTTTTCTTAGGTTTTCGATGGGACAAAATGACGTTACACCGTCTAACGTCAAGGAAATCAACTAGTGACGTCATAAATTGGGAATTTTAATGACGTCACTAGGCACGCTCTTCCGAGCTGTGATTTGTTGCAGAATAAAACACAGTTATTTTCCATTGCCTATATAGGCGCGCTGTGTTAGAATCTTGCATAAATTACGATTCCAACAAATTGTGACGAAAACGCCTCAAAACTCAAACATGGTGGCTAGTTCAGAATGATGCTTACCCGGCAGGCACATGACTAGATTGTGACATCATATCAACGTCAGTACAGCGTCGTGACATTTATACAACGTCACATCTACGTCGGCACCAGTTGACGTTGCCTTAGCGACGTGTGTCTGCTGGGTTACAATGGCGCCAGTTACGCAGTGACCAGCTGACGTCATGGTAATATTTAAGAGCGACAATGTTACGCCCCTCAAAATAACGTAAACAAAGCAATGCTCATCTTGTGATATCAAAAGTTCTAAATCCATGTTCAAACAGTGCGTGAATTCCATGGTTTTGACATGGGGTATGTTATTTGGGCCCCGTCAAGCGATTTTGGTACTTATCGCCTATGCGAGCAGCGAAGGTTCAGGCGAGCCTTCGCATCCGAGCAGTCTCGCCAGAACCTTCGCTGCTGTAACAATGAACAAAATGTCGTCAAAAAGCTTTGCAGTATAACAAATTCATTATTTTGATTCTTGATGAGGAATATGCGTTCATATTCCCCGCCTAAAGTCGATATTTACCCTCGCCTAACGGCTCGGGCAAATATCGCTCCCAGGCAGAGAATGTGATCCCATGTTCCCCGTCAAGAATAAAAAGTAACTTATATTGTTACACTGCATTTGAATTATGTTATTGGACAGTGCAAGGGCATTTTTTTTCCATATACCCCGTGAGCAGAACTCGCGCTTCAGTTCGCTGAATGCGCTGTCCGCCATATTGGATTTACTGCACAGTTTATAAGAAATTAAGCAAAATAATTTCATGCACCACAATAAAATAGAAATTTTTGATTGTTTTTCAATCATTTGATACTTTATTTCATTGTTTCCCGTTACTAACATTAAGTAAACATTTTTCTGACTGTGCACCATGATCAAAGGAGTGCGTGTATAAGGGCGCGTTTGATGACGACCCATGTAAACATCTATTTCTCACGACGTCTGCTACAAAAGAAAACATTGGAAAGATGGACACGCTATTGTCATGAAAACGCTTTGCAGTGTAACAAAGGACTTCGGAAACTTTGTTAAGACATTTGCCCCGGAAATTATAAAATTCTCAAATTTAACCAAACGAACTCATCACAGAGGCAACTTAAAGGTAACACTTTGTTCTATTATGATATGCATTTTGGTCTACAGCTCAAATATTAATTTTGTTGATTTTTGGCTTAATTGAGTCAAGTTTCTATAAAGTTGCATAGGAAACAGAAACTTTTAAATAAGTATATGTTCCCCCCCTTGCCCAATAAAACAATTTGGCATACATTTGTATTTTTAACTTATACATCCTCTGACCAACTGTCGTGTTTGGGCAAGGGGGGGGGGGAGGCTGTGAAAAATCCTAAAAACCAACATGCATGCTTAGCGCTATCATTGAAAAACTTCACAGGATTTGGAACTATACTGTATCATTATACAGTAGGGTTTATTTTTAAACTAAGGACATATTTATGCCTGGCTGAGCATATATAGTGTACATACAGAATACAGGTATGTTATACCTGAATGAGCAGGCTACCTGTCTTCTATAAATAACAGGTGTATATCTAATAGTATTATTTATGTACAGGTGTGTCCATTTGTGATGAGCACTGTACCTCCTGGTGTAAAATGCATTGAAGTAGTGCACCTGCGTTTTATGTGTGCATAGCACTATATGTTAAAATTTTGAGTTGTAATAGCCCTAACTTGATATCAACTTGAAAATGAAACATGGAATTGTCATTTTTTTACCTTATATTTTTTTCAAAAATTATCACCCCCGCCCACTTCAATGTTGAATTTTTCTACTAGTGTGCCATCCTTCTACATTTGGTAAATGCCATGATGTTCGACATACGTCAGTTTTTAGTATACGTTAGGTCAATTCCATATATACACACTACAGACGCTTGCATAAGCTTTCAAAATTGAGGCATAAAACCCCCCATAGTTTCCGAAGTCCTTCTTTATTTTGATTCTTGACGGGGAGCAAGGGATCATATTATTATGTGGCATTCCCCGCCTGAAAGCGATATTTGCCATCGCCTGACGGCTCGGGCAAATATCGCTCTCAGGCGGGGAATATGATCCCATGTTTCCCGACAAGAATAAAAAAAACTAATAATGTTCACAGGATTTTGTGCAAGAACATTTATTCAGCGTTGAGGCGATGTTGTTTGCCTGCAGTGACATTTAAACCAGGAAACGACTTACCTACCAATTTTGTTATTGAAGCAAGCAATCAGCAGGTTTTGAATTTCTTTGAACTTCTGTTGTGTACACTATCAGACATGCAATGTCATAATAGTAATATGTATTTTCGAATGTTCCATCCGTTGCATTTGCACATGCAAATGACATCATGAAAAATAACATCGTGTGTGTTTCTAGTCAAAATATAGAGTTTTGGTCCTCGTTGGAAGCGCCCAAAAATAAGGGGAAAATTGTTTACCCCCCCCCCCCCCCGATTCTCTATAATTGGGTTTAAATGGTGGTTCACTACACGGTATTGTTAATCTGATGTATAGTTGAAAGCATAAAAAACATTGATGGTTCAATACAGTTTGTAGTTGTTGTCTTTTCATCCACTTCTATGTTCGGCTTATCTTCACGAAGTACTTTTTATAGCTGCCCGTAACATTACATAATACATGCATCTGCTGCCCGCATCACAAAATTCTGATCCACTTGAACCCCACTTTGCATTGTAAATTAGAATTGAAGGCAATGACCAGGAATCGATACAATTAACGCACAGCTCCCATCAGAGACACCCAATGGAAAGTAGCACACACATGAAAGAACCAGACCCCAACGGAAACATCAATAGCGGAATGCCAAAAGGACAGTTACTTTCCCACAAAATGGTAAATTGGCTATCCAAAACAAAATAATATAAGCGATACACACACTCAAAGACAAACCATAACAAAAATAAACCGCGACCGAAGAACCGCCTTGGAACGGTCAGTGAAACGAATTCCACTGTGCGGGCGTGGTGGGGCGAGCTTAAATCAATTTTACGTGGCCACAATCCTCCTTATTTCCGTCGAGATTTAGACAAATTATTTAATTTGTTCAGTCCGCATGAAGGCCTCCTAACTCATCAGTGCAACATCTCCGAGAACACAAAAATCAAACAACCACAGAGATGAAACAACGGTGAGGACTCGACAGCAAGAAACCACAGAAATGCTTGAGCAAAAGACGACCAACAGTTAGACTGTGTGCTACTGTTGATGTTTCCATTATGGTCTGTTGTTTCATGTTTGTGTTTCTTTCCCTTTGGTGTCTCTGACGGGAGCTGTGGGTTAATTGTATCGATTCCTGATCATTGCCTTCACTTCTATTTTGAGGTGAAATTAACTACTAAATTAGGGGATAACTGTACTGAAAATTGTCATTTGGGGAGGTAAATCGGAGGTTTTACGGTTGGAAATTTCGTTTTACGGCGACGCGTAAGCGGAGCCGTAAAACGTAATTTGCGACCGTAAAACCGACGATTTACCTCCCCAAATGACAATTTTCAATACAGTTATCCCCATTCTAATGCACTTTTTCGGTTGTTAAGCTAAAATTTGTACTATTTTGCACAAGGCGGCAGGCGCGGTGAGCTGCGTAAAACCAAATGCCAGTCAATGAAAAGCGACGTTACGTGGTGACGTCGGATTTCCGACAGTATATCGTGGAATATACTGTCGCAAATTTTTGACGTTATCCAATCAGACGTCGCGTTACATACGTAAGTGCATTAGAATCGAAAATAAAGGCCCCTGCGCCTAACTTTGAGGTGAAAATAACTATAAATCGAAAACAAATGCTACTGCGCCTGACAATGAGGTGAAAATAACTGCTAACTTGAAAACAAAGAACACCTTGTATGACTTTGTGGTAAAAATAACCGCTAAATCCAATACGATGACGCATTCATGTGATATAGTGCATTCTTTTCAGACCTCCAAAATGTTGTTTTGTCACTGACGATTATTTTTCTTATTGAGGCGGTTCTAACGAGTACCCACAACCTATGTCTTGGAGCAAAAGAGAAAAATAATGTATACCTTCGTAATCCCGAATTTTCTCTTTATAAAGCGACGTTTAGAGGGGTGTTCATTACACGGCTTTGTTATCATGACGGAAAAACCTCGGTCTGCAATATGACCGATGATATGTTATCCCTTGTAAGCAAGGAGTACACCAAAGAACTGAAAATTGTACAAGTTTTCTTGGTCAGACTAGCTAGTTGCTGCCATTTAGGCCTCATCTGTGACTCTGAAAGAATTAAAACGTTCTTGGAATCCCGATCTCAAAGGACTAGATACATTTGTAATTTAGTCTCCAATATGATGCAAGAATCTTTTAATCCCGTCTATTACGTTAACAAGACCATGTAACGAACAACCCCATTAACCCAGCTTTATCTAGAGAAAACTGGGGTTAACAGGGGTATTTATTATTTTCGTTCAAAACATAGATTGTGGGTACTAGTTAGAATCACCTCAATGAGGCTGTTCTAACGGGCACTCACTATCTATCTTTGGATCTGAGGGAAAATATCACAAATTCTCATCTGAAAATGGTAATGAAAGGACATGAAATGGTTCGTAATGGGTTTCAATTAGGAATGTCAAATTCAAGGGTTGAATCGAGGCTAACCTAGACTCCGTCCCTCGGCCTAAATTTCCATCACGTGAACAAGTCCGTGAAATGAAGACCACCCTATAGCCACTTTTTATAGAGAAAACTGGGGTTTACGGGAGTATACATTATTTTTCTTATTTTTGCTCCAAGACATAGGTTGTGGGTACTCGTTAGAACCGCCTCAATAAGGTGGTTCTAACGAGCACCCACACCTATGTTTGAAGTATTTATAAGAAAAATATCACGGAGTTTCATCAGAATAATGGCCATTTTGGAGATGTGAAAAATGCGCTATGTCACACGGGTGTGTTTTCGTAATAATTCTATAATCCCACATGTGCGTGGGTCCTGTGGAGTAATTTTGCTAAGAAAACGGCTGGTTTCAGTCTTTCTTCATTATTCCTGTGGGTATTGAAGCTTTCAAAGTAGGTAGCAGAATATTGCTGAAATAAATATATCCAGCGCCCGACAAAATCTGCAATAATAAGACATGTGCGCCCAGCGAAGACTCAGATCAGCCTGCGCATCCATATAGTCTAACCAGAGACTTCTCTTGCTGCATGGAGGAGCATTGGGCCCTTAGCTATCCTTGGAGCGCACAACGAAGACTCTGATGAGACTGCGCGGATGCGCAGACTGATCTGAGTCTTCGTTGGGCGCACGTCTTATTGTGGGTTTTGTCGTGCGCTGGCTCAATAAATAAATAAACATTATTCTCTACCCAACCCCATTGTTTGTAGCTCTCAGTCAAAGGGAGATAACCACAATTTTAAAATAAACCACAGAATTTCAGAGGCTCATATGATTTTTAAGAATTCTTGTCACAATTTGAAATCACTTGTGAAATTAACGACTGACAATATGGGTAAAAAATCATTATACTTAGCGAATTGTCTAACCGGGGAGGCCAGATCTTTTGCTCAGTGAGCTTGATCATGAAGGAAGACGTGATTACAAGACTGTGGTCTGAAACATAAAAGCCGGTTTGGTTCTGTGAATAGGTCAGAAAATAGAACTCAGATGCAATCTAGAACAAGAAATAAAGGGGAGACAATCCATGAACTTACACAAGTCATTAAGAAATAAGTAAGGCAAGCCTACCCAGGGGTAAACAATGATGCTATTACTGACTCAGATATATAATGAGATTACAACTTGGTCCCAAAACGCTAGCCGAAGCTGAGTAAATAGCTGTGCGCATGGAGGCGTACAAAATTGCTGAAAATCAACGTTCTAGATTAGTTTGACGCCTTGATGCTGAAGGCCAACCGACCACAAATGATCAGACAAAAGTCAAAAGACCAGATTGAGATGCTCTCAGAAGCTATTTCTTCACTCACGAATCAGATGAAGAATCTTCTCAAGCAAAATGCCAAATCAAAACTTCTGGTACCCTTTACATGCAAAAGCAACAAGGTCAGTTCTAAGTCATGGCAGGAACCAGAAACTAAATAGGCCCTTTCAAAATAACCAGGTCCGTTCACCGGAAAATGGTCTGCACAGATCTGCAGGCCAAGAAAGGGAAGTAACTCTTTTAATTACCAAAGCCAGCAACCTAGGCAGAATGGAACTTTCAAAAACCACAATTCCAGAAACCCAGTTAAATTTGAAAACCACAGTTCTGGTGGCAAATTCCGCAGATACCAACAACCACCCCCCTCCACCAAAACCACCACCACCATCCCCAGAATTGATCATTGCTCACATAGGGAAACAGGAATCGGTGCTTGGGGGCCCACAAACCGACAACGTTAGAAGAGCCCGAAAATATAGCCTTGAGAAGTGTGGAAGTGGGTTATTTTGTCCCTGCTTGTGAAGAAAACATGCCTCTTATCTTTCTTGTTGATACTGGTTCCAGTGTAACTATACTCCGCCGTGATCTGTTAGATAACTGGACACAAGAACATCTCACTAGCTTGATACCTGTAAATACACAATTAATGACAGCTAAAGGAGAATGTTCACCATTTAATGGATGTTGAAATCACACTGGGAACTCAGAAATTTTTATATTAATTACTATTTGCGGATATAAAGATTCATGGCATACGTGACATTGACTTTCTGAGTGCCAATCACTGTGATGTGCTCTTGAGTAAAGAACACTTTGTGATAAACGGTGAAAGAATTGCTCGCTTTAGGAATAGTGCAGAAGCACGACCGGACTGCTGTCGCATAGCTTTGGTAGAAAATGTGGAAATACCACCCGAATGTGAGATGATTGTTAAAGGAAGACCGATTGACAGATTTCATAAAGACAGCGTCGGCATCTTGGAAGCTTCTGAAACTTTTGCTACACGTCACAATTTGCTAGTAGCGAAGGCTTTAGTTTGCCCCAAGATGGGAACTGTACTCATACGTATCATGAATCTGCAGAACGAACCTTGTCGTCTTTTCAAGAACACGGTCACCGCTACATTTGTGCCAGTCGAAACAGAATGGGTTAAGACAGTTAGCTCCCTTGGTACTGAAAACACCTAAGACATTGATTCTTGTTCGCATCTTGAAGACCTGATTTCTCGAAGCTCTGCTAACCTAAATGAATCTCAAAGGGAAAACACGACAGCTTTGTTATATGACTATAAAGACTTTTTTTCGCGATCTTCACATGATTAGGGTTATTCAAGCCTGGCCAAGCATACCATCAGAACTGATCCAGATTGTAAGCCCGTGAAACAACGACCCTATCGAATCCCATTGGCAAAACGTGAGATTGCCAAAAATGAAATTAAGGTGATGGCAGAAAAAGGGTTGCCAGAAAACAGGTACACTTCATATTTTCCCGTTCTGTGGTGTATTCCTCTAGAAAACATGTACACTTCATATTTTCCCGTTCTGTGGTGTATTCCTCTAGAAAACATGTACACTTCATATTTTCCAGTTCTGTGGTGTATTCCTTGCTTCCAGCAATTCAGCACCCAATTTCGTAAAATCATTCTTCGATATAAAAAGATTTGGTACAGCACAAATGTTATACGACGGACTGCATGTAGAAGCCTCTGTGGTGCAGTGGTTACGCTACTCGCCTTGTAAACCAGGGGTCGCAGGATCGATCCCGGGCTCCTCCAGACTTTCGGATGAGTCTTTAAACCGAGGTCCCGTCTCCGTATGACTTTAGCTGTTGGTGGGACGTAAAACTCAAACACTCACTCACTCACGGACTGCATGCATGGTAGTTAACCCAACCACGGTTGACAACTTTGCTTCCCTCTTTAATTGCACGCCGGTGGGTCAGGTCTCAGATTCTATGACGGTTCCAGCGTAAAGGCTTATTGAGAATTAGAGAGATCTAATTCAAGGTAATGTTGGTTGGTACCTGATGCTCTGTCTCAAGACGGCCCATCGGAGTCTGGTTTCTTGCTGTCGAGTCATCACAGTTGTTTTATCTCTGTGGTTGTTTGATTATTTGTGTTCACAGAGATGTTGCACTGATGAGTTAGGAGGCCTTCATGCGAACTGAAGAAATTATTTGTCTTAATCGCGAGGGAAGTAAGGGCGAGGATTGTGGCCTCGTAAAGTCGATTTAAGCCCCCACCCCCCGATCCCCTCCCCACTCCGGTGGAGTTCGCTTCCGCTGGCCGTTCCGGGGCGGTTTTCATGACGCGGTTTATTTTGTTATGGTTTGTCTTTGGGTGTTTGTGTCGCTTGTGTTGTTTTTTTTTGGATAGCCTTTTTGTCATTTTGTGGGAAAGTAATTGTCCTTTTGGCTTTCCGCTATTGCTGTTTCAATTAGGGCCTGTTGTTTCGTGTTTGTGTTTTTTCCCTTTGGTGTCTCTGATGGGAGCTGTGGGTTGATTGTATCGATTCCTGATCATTGCCTCCACTACTATTTTCCAAAGAATAACCCTTTTTTGAACATATTGACATAACCATCTTACGCCGCATGGAGTGCACCTACCGTTTTAGTGCCGAATCGAGATGGCAGTATGAGATTTTGTATACATTACAAGAGACTTAATGAGGTGGCTATCCCTGATAGTCATCCGATCCCAGAATAGACGACACGCTTGATGCTCTTGACGGTGCGAAATGGTTCTCGCCCCTCGACCTTCAGTCCGAATATCACCAGTATTCGATCCGCTAGATGGATCGGCCTTTCACTGCATACTCTATCCGTGGCAGTGGTCTGTGACAATTTCGGGTCTTGTGATTTGGACTTATACGCCTAGCGTATTTGAACGCCCCATGGAGAGGGTGTTTTCTGGTCTTACCTTTGTAAATTTGCTCATGTATCATGGTGATTTGATCGTTTTCTCAAAAACTTTTTGAGACTCATTTGGGAAACTTGCCCGAAGTCATTCAAAAACTCCGGGAAGTTAATTTAAAATTAAAACCTAAAAGGTATTCTGTACAAAGGTATCTTCTCTGGGTCACCAAGTTTCTGAAGAAGGTACTGCAACTGACCCTGAGAAAATTCAGACAGTCAAAAACTGGCCTCAAATGCTAAATTTTAAAGAAGTCAGACAGTTTATCGGCTTGACCAACTATTACCGTAAATACATCCATTGGTTTGCTTCGGTATGAGTGAGTGAGTGAGTGTTTCAGTTTTACGTCCCACCAACAGCTAAGGTCATACGGAGACGGGACCCCGGTTTAAAGACTCATCCGAAAGTCTGGAGAAGCCCGGGATCGAACCTGCGATCCCTGGTTTACAAGGCGAGTAGCGTAACCACTCGACCACGGAGGCTTCTGCTTCGGTATGCAAACCACTGCACAGGTTGACAGAAAAAGACCATCCCTTTGTCTGGACTGAAGAATGTCAGACAGCATCTGAAACAATTAAGACTTTACTAACCTCTGCCCCTTTTCTCAGCTATCCACTTCCTGGGGGCAAGCATTTCATTCTTGATTGTGATGCCTCAAACGTTGGCGTTTGTGCTGTACTGCATCAGCTGCAAGAGGGCGAAGAAAAAGTACAAGCGTTATCTTTACTGTCAAGAGTTCACAGTTAGGAGTGATCATGGTTCTTTACAGTGGCTTTTAAATTTCCGCAATGGAGAAGGTCAGCTTGCAAGATTTATAAAGACACTTTCTGCTTATAAATTCAAAAGCCAGTAGCGTCCTGGACATATCCATTCAAACTCGGACACCCTTTCAAAAAGACCTTGGTTTGACTATAATTGTCAGTATTGTGCTCGTACGAGACCTGTTATAGGAATAACGTTTCTTCATATGCTATAGTGGCTGAAACTGATGTGAAGGAGTTTGACTCTGTAAAAGGAGATATTCATGTAAACGAACAGACGGAATTGTCACCATAGACAAGTGTTTGAATTAAAAGCACAGAGAGACTGCTCTGTTGTTTGTAGAACAGAATAATCGATCCTGAAAATTGCACTGGGCCCATAGATGCTGATAACAATGCAAGTGGTAGAAACGCATGCACTAACTCTACTGGAGGCCAGCGAGTTACATCGGTGCTCTCCGTGGAGTTGCCACTTAGGGATGTCCCTCACCTGTTGTGTATGGATGCACCAATGCGGTTGTTGTGAGAACCCACAAAATTATTGATGTGTGTTGCCAACCCTATAATTATTACTGCCATGTAGCAGACACCCATTTATCATATGACGTCGCGTCCGAGAGTGTAATAACGCCATGCATTATTTTCGATAATCCACTAGTGGATTAAATATGCAAATTAGCTAGATACGTCCCGTAACGTTACATATACGACGTCCTTTACGACGTCGCGTTTACTAATGGCGGAATATTTGCATTTTTTGCAATCAGTCGTGAATAAAATGCTTTTTAAATGTCATATGATAAATAGAATCTTGCATTCGTGCTCATGTTTTATTGAATTTATTAAACTCGTTGCGGAAAAGGGATAAAATGCTCGGCAAAGCCTCGCATTTTATCCCTTTTCCTCAACTCTTTAATAAATTCAATAATACATGAACACTCATGTAAGATCCTCTATGAAGGTGATTGTTTTGATTTCTTTGAATGACTGTTTGTTTGGAAAGCTAGTGAGTCATTGAATCGAAAAATTGGAGTAGAGGCAATGAACAGGAATCGATACAATTAACCAACAGCTCCCATCAGAGACACTAAAGGGAAAGAAATACAAACATGAAGCAACAGACCCCAAAGGAAACACCAACAGCGGAAAGCCAAAAGGACAGTTACTTTTCCACAAAATGGCAAAAGGCTATCCAAAATAAAATAATATAAGCGACACAAACACCCAAAGACAAACCATAATAAAAATTAACCGCGACAGAAGAACCGCCTTGAAACGGTCAGCGGAAACGAATTTGAAGACGGCTCTGAAGTCAAAAGGGTTAACTTAGGCATATTGTTGGAACAGACCCAAGGTAGCAGCGCTGTCTTCAATACCTCCGATGTACATGTTTGTATGTGTGAGAATGTTGATCATGCAGGCATGATTTCAACAAGGAGAAATAGTCATAAGGACAATGGACAATGTTCTTTTGGGGTGAAAGTATCCTGTAAGACTGAAACTCTAAACATGCAGCCTGTGGACCCTCTTCAAACCAGTCCCGGTGACAGAATAGCGGAAGCACGCCACATCAGCTGTAAGATAGAAATGTGTAAGCAATAACATTGCTCACAGCAAGTGAGCACAAAACACTGCTCACAATAAGTGAGCACACAATCTATAGGTGGAAAGAATGACAATCCACCCGAAATTTTCAAGGAAAACATTATCATTGAACAAGAAAAAGACCAGACCTTACAGCTCATTAGAAGTGGATTAAAGCTGGGATAAAACCCAAATGATCTACTGTAGCTCCTTATAGCAAGGAGTTGAAAGTGTATTGGTATAATTGGGATACCCTAGAAATCAAAGATATCAATTATTGCAAGAAGTATGTGACAAACAATGGAAGTATTGCTACCTTTTTGTATATTGTCCCTCCATGTTTGAGAAAAGGAGGCTATAGGCACCAATATGAGTATATTACTGCTGGTCACTTGGGACGACGCAAGACATATGAGAAAATTAAAAGGTTTTATTGGAGCAATATGAGCTCTGATGTGTCATACTGGTGCCGAACCTGTAGTACATGTGAGGCAAGAAAAATGTCCCCAAGACATGCAAAAGCACCCATACAAAAATATAATGTAGGCTACCCTATGGAGCGGACAGCCATAGATATAGGTAGTTCCTACCCTGTCTCAGAGAAGGAACACAGATATTTATTAGTTGTTTCGTGTAACTTCACCAAATGGGTGGATTCCATACCCTTGAAGAATCAAGAGGCTACTTATGTTGCTTCTAAACTAGTAAATAAATTCATCTCCATATTTGGAGTCCCGCTTCAACTGCACTCCGATCTGGCAATTAATTTGGAGTCAAACGTACTCCCCCAAGAAGACCCCAGTCTGGCGGAATGGTCGAGCGAGCAAATAAAACCATTCAAAATATGATTGCATCCTATGTATCTGACAAACAAGATGACTGGGATGAGCACATACCATGGTTGATGATGGCCTACAGTTCATCAGTTCACGAGACCACTGGTTCTCCCCTGCTATGATGATGTTTGGCCGAGAACTCACTCTCCAAGTAGACCTGGTTATGGGAAGACCTTTAAGAGAGGAGAGTGTATGTGCCACAGATCATGCCTTTCAACTTGAACAGAAATTACCTGAAGTGCATGAATTTGCTAGAAACATTTACACATAGCAAGCAACAGTATAAAGCGTAGATATAGCATTAAAGTTAAACAAACCGTATATCAAATAGGGACTCTGATTGGTATTTCAAACCAAGACGACGTGTTGGATACAATCCCAAACTTCAAGGGAACTGCCATTTGGAAGGGGTCTACGGAGATAGTTGAATTCTTAAATGACGTCCTATTCAGCATAATCCAAGCCAGAAATTGCAAGTCGTGATTTTCTAAGGCCCTATTTGTCAGAGAGTAAACCAGATTGGTTCAAAATCTGAAAACAACGCTGTTTATGCTGAACGTTTTACCACATCAGTAATGTATAATTTGCTGAGATGAAGCCTGTGCCAATCTATTCCTTTCATGCACTACTTTCACACTCTTTCTTCTTGATATTGCCTTCTATAAATTGTCTTTGTTGAATATTGATATTATTACTGTTGAATATTGTTTAAATTTGTTAAAGAATAAGTATGCATGTACCTATTTTTGTCAGACAAACGTATTGAAAAATAGAAGTGAAGGCAATGATCAGTAATCGATACAATTAACCCACAGCTCCCATCAGAGACACCAAAAGGAAAGAAACATAAACAAACCTTGAGGTCTGTAATATGAGATGGCCGAGGAAAAGAAAACTTAAGCACCTTGTTGCCTTGAACAGCCTGGGTTGTATACCTCTAAACCTTTCCGTGACCAGTTCTTGGCTACTTTGCTCAATCTATCTGAAATGTAATTGCATGTAAAAATTAGCATGGTTTATCAAAACACTCCGTTTATAAAGTATAAGAAGGGATCCTGGTCTATGAATCTGACCGCAACAACAAGAATATGGCTGTGATCCGATCAGAATATGTCAGATCGCCTTAAAACTAATGGTTTGCCAGTAGAATGGCAGCGAAGAATTAGCTCTTTTGGTCCCATTTAGTTCTAATAATGGGCTGAATCCACCTTGTCTAAATAACAGATTTGAGATCCCATGAAAATCCTACATGCTTTGCATAGAAAGAGTTGTGTTGCAACTATGATGTCTATAATATAAGGAAAGTAAACTACAAACTCTAACTTCAGTATAGGTGCTTATGAGTAATCTATAAGGATGAACTTAAACGTCCGTTTGGCTTTCCGCTGTTGGTGTTTCCATTGGGGTATGGTTGTTTCGTGTCTGTGCTTCTTTCCCTTTGCTGTCTCTGATACTTTATCGATTCCTGATCATTGCCTTCACTTCTATTTTCAACTATTTATGCCTCAATTGTGGGGATCACTATTTCAAGGGCATATGGCAAGCGCGGAGACATCTCCATGACCAACATTACGGCATCACGTTTCAATGCAAACTGTGTAAACAGATCTATGTGAGACGTAACATACCCTACAGCTGCGGAGCGTCTGAGATGGGCTTTGTTTACCTCCATACAGAGTCTGGTATGAAGGGCGAGAAAGCAAGGGGCTTTCTACAGACCTTCATAAATCAAAAGGTGGACTCCCTCTGGAAGAATGTAGAGGCCCCGAGCACACCAGAGCATACAGTCAAATCAGGGGTGCAGACGAAAAGAAATGACCAAGCCAAAATACCTCACGCTATAATGAGGGACAAAATAATAACAGTAGTAAAAGAACTGCACGGCACTTACATGTACCTTCACCCGCCCCATCAGACAATCTGGGGAGTGATCCCATGGTTGAAGTTGACTACCCAACTGTATTGTTCGCTTCCCCTACCAGGGTACCGGAAGATGATGATGCGTATGTTCAATCCTTGGACCACCTCAATCAGAAACTGAAAGAGAAACCAAAGACTGGGGTTGAGACGACGGAAGCCAACACAAGAAAAGATGATAAGCCTCAGAACAGCACCCCTGAGAGCTTCACTACTATGGAACCGGAGTCTCATCCTGAGCCCAATCCTGAGCCTTCCATTAGCCTTTCCTCTGATATACAGCTGGACCCAAATACGGAAGAGGTTGGGAAGAGTGCCCAAGTCCTAGAAACAATCATGCAAAATATGGACAACCCATACGCCTTAACAACAGAGATTTTTAATTACAATCCAGTCATCCCCTTGAGATGTCGACCTTAACCGAGACTATCCAAGAAGTATGTGAACAACCAACCACTAAAGAGCCAGAAACTCAATCCGAAACTGAGGAGGAGAGAACATTTTTCTCTCTTCGGCTTAACTTAGCCCATGCTAGAGGGCGTGGCCGGTGTTGCACATTTCAGTACTGGTCATGAACAGACTCAATAAAACCGAGTCTGCTATTTTCGTTTATTTGGTGAAAGGATCTTACTTCAGAACTTATTTATTTTCACTGTACTTGGTGTTGTGCCGTGTGGCGGCCGTAAAACGTCTACCCGTTCATCATCATAGTGCAGATTATATTTTCTGGTCCTTTGGGATCATTGAGTTCATTTGGTATCATTTTGAAAATAGAGTTCTGCTTTAGCCGGTGCTAGAGGGCGTGGCCGGTGTCTGTCCGCTCTTAACATTTCATGGTGCTTTAAGGGTACTGAATGTAATGTGATAACATGACATGTGTGTTTTAGTTAAGTATTTTACCCGCACCCAACCCCACCCAAGCCCCGCATTGGGGCTTGGATGCAAGGTGCATTCACTACTAGTAAATCACTTAGGCTGAAGCCTGCCCAGGCAAAGTGGTTCGAGAGGACTTTTCCTGCATATATATAAACTTGATGCGGTATTCTACCGATTTCTGCTGAAACAAATTATTGTTACAGATATACATGGGTCCATATGTAATTTATAGAGGATCTAACATGTATTATTGAATTTATTAAACGCGTTGAGGAAAAGGGGTAAAATGCGAGGCTTTGGCGAGCATGTTATCCCTTTTCTTCAACGAGTTTAATGAATTCAATAATACATGAGCACGAATGCAAGATTCTATTTACCATATGACATTTAAAACGCATTTTATTCACGATTGTTCAACAAAACTGTCAATATTCCGCCATTAGTAAACGCGACGTCGATAAGGACGTCGTACATGTAACGTTATGGGGCGTATCTAACTAATTTGCGTATTTAATCCACAAGTGAATTATCGAATTTTTACATGACGTTATTACATTCTCAAGACGCAATGTCATATGTTTTCTGAATACCACTATTTTTATTGCTTTGTTGAAAAAAAAAAAAAAAAAAAAAAAACATACGATTTTATCAAATATCAACACAGCTGGTCTTATCAAACACATTGTTAGGTAACTGCTGATAAAATCAGGATCTGCACTTTTTCTGGAGTTTTTTTTCATCACGTGAACAAGTCTGTGAAATGAATAACCTCTAAACCTCACTTCATATAGAGAAAACTGGGGTTTACGGGGGTATATATTATTTTTCATTTTGCTGCTCCAAGACATAGGTTGTGGGTACTCGTTATAACCGCCTCAATGGGGCGGTTCTAACGAACACCCACAACCTATATTTTGAGCATTTATAAGAAAAATATCATTTATTATCAACAGTAAGTAGACATTTTTGTACGGAACCCGGGAAGGGACATGATTTTTTATTTTTATTATGTTGTGCGGACAAGATAATATCTTGTTCGGACAACATATTATCTTGTGCGGACAAGATATTACCTTGTGCGGACAAGATATGATCTTGTTCGCAAAACATAATATCTTGTGCGCACAAGATATTATCTTGTTCGCACAACATATTATCTTGTTTGCACAACATAGATCTTAGGAAGTTGTGCGGACAAGATATTATCTTGTGCGGACAAGATATTATCTTGTGCGGACAAGATAATATCTTGTGCGGACAAGATAATATCTTGTGCGCACAAGATCTGTGTTGTGCAGACAAGATATTATCTTGTGCGGACAAGATAATATCTTGTTCGCACAACTTAATATCTTGTGCGGACAAGATAATATCTTGTCTGCACAAGATAATATGTTGTCCGCACAAGATAATATCTTGTGCGGACAAGATATTATGTTGTGCGGACAAGATATTATCTTGTCCGCACAAGATAATATGTTGTCCGCACAAGATAATATGTTGTCCGCACAAGATAATATCTTGTCCGCACAAGATATTATCTTGTGCGCAGAACTAATAAAATAAAAAAAAAAATCATGTCCCTTCCCGGGTTCCGTAACTATGTCGCACGGGTGAGTTATCATACTGTTGGGACCAAAGGCTGCTGTAAAATGTCAGACTTAATCTCCATGGTTTAGTGATATATGAACATTTCCACCTTCTAGATTAAAGGGTCTAGATAAAAGGGTTAAAATTTTTAATGACTCAAGCAGTTAAAGCCCGTCGGTGCTTGAAGAAATATAATTATGTGCTGCATTATGCGTCCACGCAGAGCTGAAACTGACCGCGGACAAGTATTGGTGAACCGCTTAGAGGATCTAAGCCTGCCCAGGCAAAGCGGTGCGAGTCGGACCGTCCATGCTTATAAACCCTATTGGTTTCATCGCGTGAACAACTCCGTGGACTGAAGACCCTTCTATTCCCCACTTTATATAGAGAAAACTGGGGTTTACGGGGGTATACACTATTTTTCTTATTTTTGGTCCAAGACATAGGTTGTGGGTACTCGTTAGAACCGCCTCACTGAGGCGGTTCTAACGGGCACCCACAACCTAGGTTTGCAGTATTTGTAAGAAAAAAATTAAGAATTTTCATCAAAAAATGGCCATTTTGGAGATGTGAAAAAATGCACTATGTCGCACGAGAGTGTTATCGTAATGTCATTGGGCGGCAGGGCTTGAGATGTCATTTCATCTCAATGTCGGGTAAAAATCCCACAAAATTGGAAGCAACGTCTCCAAAATGACCTATAAAGTGTTGACGAGGACATTACACCTCACAACAAACAAATCAAGCAGTTAAAAGTACACAGTCCTGGTCGTGAAGTATATTAAATTACATTTTATCAAGTTGAAATGTAAACATTATACTTAGTCGAAAAAGAAATGATACAACATACGCAACAAAAACACAAACCTGAAATTTGTTCAGATTTTATCCCATGAACCTTAAAAAATACTTTACTTTAGATATTTCTCAAACATGTTTAATGAGTAACAATTGAATACATAACATTATGAAATTAACCCCCTTTGAATAAGAGAAATAGCGTTTTTTTTTCAGATATTGTCAATTTCTTTAAAATAGTTTTGTTATCAACAAAGCCGTTTCACGTCATGTTTTATATGACTCAGGGGCGTAGCTACCTGTACGCAGATACGCACTTGCGTACACATTACAAACGTAAAAAATAGAAGAAGAAGAAGAAGAAGAAGAAGAAGAAGAAACAGAAGAAGAAACAGAAGCTGAGAGGAAAAGAGGAAGAAGAAAAATAAGAAGTAGAAGAAGAAAAAAAAGAAGTAGAAAATGAAGAAGAAGAAGAAGAAGAAGAAGAAGAAGAAGAAGAAGAAGAAGAAAACTGTATGCGTTTAGGATATATGGAACACTATTTATTAACTAGTATAGTTTCCTCCTTTGCCACGGGGACTGCACTTACAGGAAAGAATTTGCTTTCTAAAGGGAGCAAATTCTTCGGCTTTCACCATAGATTGTGGATGCTCGTTAGAACCCCCGCAATGAGGCGGTTCTAACGAGTACCCACAAGCTATGATTTTGAGCAAAAATAAGGAAGATAATGTATATCCCCTTAAACTCCCCTTTTCTCTGTATAAAGTGGTGTTTAGAGGGGCCTTTGTTTTACGGGCTTGCTATCGTGATGTCTATACAATAGTTTTGTTATCAACAGAGCCGTTTCATGTCATGTTTTATACGAATGAAAAGCCATGCCACAATTTTTTCTATGATTTGAATGACATTGACAGTGGTGTTAGAACATATCAGAAGACCATCCATGTCAGATACATTTATCAGACATACGCTTCTAACGTCTTTTCGGATATGCACTTGAAGAGAGTCACAAAAGATTATAGGTGCAAGCTTGCAGAAATCTTTTGATTTTTATTTTTAAAATTCATTCCATGCTTTTCGTCAGTGACACATCACGAAAACACGCCTATATAATTCTGACCCCCTTGAACCCCAGTTTAATATAGTAAAACCGGGGTTTACAGGGAGTAAACCTTATTTTTCTTATATTTTCTCTAAAATATAGATTGTTGGTACTCGTTAGAACCGCCTCGGTTCTAACGAGTTCCCACAATCTATGTTTGGAGCAAAAATATGGAAAATATCAGATTTTTTATCAGAAAATTTTCATTTTTGGTGGCAATTTTTCCAGTATATTTGTATAGGCGTGTTTTCGTGATATGCTTTGCCGCCATATTGACTCGGTTCAGGATGGAGTGCAACAATAAATATGTATTTAGAGTGCATGATTAATGATCTTATCCGTATTTAAACTCTGTTAATTGCTGTTTATGTCTGATTTTCATCATGTTTGGGTGAAAGAGGGAGGGAAAAAATATTAATCCTCTATACTATGAGTTATTACGTAGACACTACTTGTGAAAGATTATACTTGTGAGTTATCTCGGCCAGTAGAAGGCTTTGAAATGAAATGAAATGAAATTCTAGCGAGTATTTACAACCCTACGTCTTGGAGCAATATATGCCTCTGAAAACTACAGTTTTCTTTGTAAAGTGGGATTCACATGGGTGTTTATTACACGGACTTGTTAACACGATGTTTATAGCCATCCTGAACCAACCATGATGATGCTCAGAGAGACAGAACAGTTAATGGCTTCTTAAAGGAAAATTTGAGTACTGAGGACCCGCGTTATAACGACAGTATTTGTTTCCAATTATTGTGCCGTTATAATGAATCTGCCGTTTTAAAGAATCCCAGTTAGGAGTAGGATAGGTTATAAAAGGTCTTTTCCACATCATTATTCCAACATTACTCCAAGAAACAAATAGACCCCCGCCCATCAGGGCTTGAAGAAATAGATCGGCTGCATAATGTTGAAACCGACCGCACATGAGTACTGGTAAAACGCTTAGAGGACCTAAGCCTGCCCAGGTAAAGCGTCGGGAGGCGGACCATTCATACTTATAAACCCTATTGGTTTCATTGGCCGATAGGGCTTGAGACGTCATTTCATCTCAATGTCGGGTAAAAGTCCCACAAAATTAGAAGCAACGTCTCCAAAATGAAATCTACAGTGTTGACGGGGACGTTTAATCTCAAATCAAACAAAGCAAGAAACAACTGTTATAGACATTTGTTAGAATCGCCTCGGTGAGGCGATTCTAAAAATATCTATAACATTTGTTTCTTGGAGTATTAAATTTCAATAATTTTTAAGCGACTATGGGCTCGGTTTGGGCATTTCCAGCCCGAAAATGTCCACATTGCTCGGAACCGAGGCTAAGCCTTGAGCTTAGAATCCATTCCATTGAAATTATCGTTATAACGAGTTTGCCGTCATAACGAATGTCGGTATAAAGAGGGTTGACTGTATAACAATGGCAACAAAAAACGCTTTTTTATGAATCGGAACTTTTGTGAGTCAGTATAGAGCTTTTGTCCTATCTTTCAATAAGTACACATTAATTTGCTGCTGAATATTGGACGGATTTATTCGTATAACAGGTATGTATAAGTCCAAATAAATAAATCGGGTTCTAAAATGTCACCAGCTTGTTATTGGTCTAAAAACATAATTACTAAATACATTCTCTATTTCTGCCCCCGTCCATCTGGGCTTGAAGAAATAGATGGGCTGCATGATGCTCCCACGCAGATCTGAAACCGACCGCACAGCAGTACTGGTCAACTAAGCCTGTCCAGGCAAAGCGGTGCGAGTCGGACCGTCCATGCTTATAAAACCTATTGGTTTCATTTGGCGACAGGGCTTGAGATGTCATTTCATCTCAAAGTCGGGTAAACATCTCCAAAATGGCCTATATTGTGTGGATGGGGACGTTTAACCTCAAATCAAACAAACAAACATTCCCTATTTGTTTTCCATTTATATTTTAACTTTTTGAACCACACGTTGCCCTTAGCGGACATCGACCTTTCTCAGTTGTGTGACAACGGCTGACTAGTGCATTCTAATTACAAGAAGCACTAATTTGTTTTACGATATTCGCAAAATATTTGTATTTTAACTCCCATTTGCATAGGATATCAGAATAAAACCAACACTGTACAATGAAATGACAACATAAGTCAACAGATCTTGTCACTTTAAAGAGGATCTTACACGAGTGGCCATTTCATATGAAATTTATGAAACGAGCCTTTGGCGAGTTTCATAAATTTCATATGAAATGTCCACGAGTGTAAGATTCTCTTTGTCATATGGCTACTTTAAATTGGATTTTATCGCATTTTAATTTGTCATTTTTTTTTTCTGCTAAAAATGCACTGTTGACATGGACGTTGTCATGACGTTACTTAATCCCACCAAAGTGTTATTACAAGTGTGGTGTTACGATTTTTATTTCACGACGTTATCCACTGCTTATCAACGGCGTCATATGATAAATTTGCATATGGTATCTTTAAAAAGTGTATGTACTTCCAATTATATGGAAAAAGGTTTTCTTGCATAAAAATCTATGCGCATGGCTGTTTGAAGCCATTGTCAAACGGACCGAAAGCCGTGGTCTAACAACAAAAACCATGTTCAAATCATAAAATTCGCGTGCTGTTTGTACATGGATTATGAGCTTTTGATATCACAAGACGGGCCTTGCTTTGTTTGCGTTACGTTGAGTGACGTAACTTTATCGCCCTGAACGTAAGGTTTTAGGGTTCTTTGATGACGTCACTGCATGACAACGTCATTGTAAACATCATTCTGAACTGGCCGCCATTTTGGTTTGCCTGTCGCATTTGAAGAGTTTATATGGAATTTATATGGAGCTTTTGGGCGTTTTCGTCAAAATTTGCTGTCGGATTCGAAAGTTATTAATGCATGAAAAACCATGGTTGATCCCTATAGTTGATAACACTACTTTATAAAAACATGTGGACAATCAGTCGCACAGAAAATAGAGTGTCATTTTTTTTTATTTTATGGGCAAATATATATAAATCCCGATTTTTCGTAACCACTTGAGCTGACTGCAGTTGAGTGTACTTATCACAGTACATAGTAACCTCCCAGCTGGCACATGACGTAATTGTGACGTCACATCAACGTCGATACAACGTCATTGCCTTTAGGCAACGTCACATCAACGTCGATGCAACGTCATGACGTTGCACCGACGTTGATTTGACGTTGCCCTCGCGACGTGTGCCTGCGGGGCTCTAGTCAGAGACCAACTTTGGAACTGTTCAAAAGTGGTCTTTAAGAACAGTTCCAAAGGTTGTATTAATACATAAATTTTACTGAATTAATTGCTCGCAACAAATATTCTTGTAATGGTCATCGAATATTTTATTTCGTCAAGGTACAAACACTTTTGGAGTTCTGTTTAGAAAATGTAAGTAGCTTTTGCCAAACCTATGTTGCATTGCAAAACCTGTGCATTTTTAGGCAGAATACAGTGTTTTTGATATTCTGCTTCTTGAACATTTACATGCTACATATCGATCCATGTTGAATTCATTAAGCTAAACACCTAGGCCTCGACGAAAATTAATACGAGGACTGTTCAAATATGAATGCAAGTAGAACGTTTTCTCATGCACTAATGCGAAAATCACCTGGAAATAAATAGCACAGCGTAGAAAAACATTTTACCTATACACTGATACCAAACCTGTTAAAATCCGTTGACTTTAGCCATGTATATCGTTCGATAAACACTGTCTACTCTTGTATACTAATACAAAACATGGTTGGAAGAAAGTCAGAGTACGCCGTTGAAATACGGTCCTATATTAAGAATCGTTGTATTCTTGGTATACGGTGCAAAGACATTTTTGATGAAATATGTTCGGTTTATGGGCATAATGAAATGTCTTTTCCGACAGTTTTTCGTTGGTGTAAGAAATTCAGCTGTGGGCTAGGCTCAACAGAAGATGCACCACATGATCGTCGGCCGAAAAGAGCAACATCTGCCAAGATGGTTGCTAGAGTGAAAGAAATAGTTGCTACCGATGCACGATACACCACTAGGCAAATAGCTAGTATGGTTGGCATCTCATTAGGAGCAGCTCATACAATTCTGAAATGGGATTTGAAAATGAGAAAGATTTGTGCTAGATGGATTCCCCATCTGTTGACAGATGAGCAGAAAAAGACACGCGTTCAGTGCGCCAAGAAGCTGCTTAAAAAGTTTCCAAATTACAATGCACGGTCTTTCGCTGATGTCGTCACTGGTGACGAGACATGGGTTCACTTTTTTGAGCCAAAACGAAAGATTCAGAACAAAATATGGGCAACAAAGTATTGCAAAAGACCATGCATTGCAAAGCGGACCATGAGCACCAAGAAGGTAACGTATGCCATATTCTTTTCAAATCATGGCCCTGCTATTCAGGTTGCTGTGCCTAAAGGCAAATCTGTAAATGCGAAGGTTTACAAGAAAAAGTTCTTCGAAAATTGAAGAAATATTTCAAAGAACGAAGACCCGAAACTGGTTTGGCCAATGTCAGATTGCTACATGACAATGCGTCATCGCACAAGGCGTTCATTGTGCAAGACTATCTGAAGCAGGAAAAGGTTGCTGAACTCCCTCACCTCCCGTATTCCCCTGACCTTGCCCCGTGTGACTTTTTTTCGTTCCCGCGGCTGAAAAAATACCTTTCTGGTCGAAAATTTGTACAGCGCAAACACCTCGGTTCTGCAATATTCCAGTGCCTTCATAGTATACCTCAAAAAGACTACCAAAATGCATTCAATGATTGGATCAGAAGATGGAAAGTTTGTATATCTGTTAAAGGGGAATACTTTTAGGGGACAAAATAAATTCATCGAAATCTATCACGGAATCATTTTTATGTGCTTAGTTGCATTCATATTTGAACAGTCCTCGTAAAATATTCTGTCGCGATGATTAACCGCTTACAGTATGTACTAGTTAACTATAAACTGACCGGTTCGATATGACCTCAGTTCATTGCCTACGCTCACGTAGACTATCTAATGATGACTTTTGCTCCGTCAGCATTAAAGAAAAGGTCACGGCTGGTTGAATGACTTCCTGTTGACTGGTCATCATAATAATTTGTCACAATTATTAAAACCCAGTAATTACCGGAACTCTGCCTTAAGTTTATCCATTGTGCATACATGAGTGCTCTTGCCCCCGCCCATCTGGCTTGAAAAAATAGATGGGAGAGCTGAAAGCGACCGCACACGAGTACTGGTAAACTGCTTAGTGGATCTAAGCCTGCCAAGGTAAAACGATGCGAGTCGGCCCGTCCATGCTTATAAACCCGGGCCGATTGGTTTTATTGGGCGACAGGGCTTGCATCATTCAATGACGTCTCAGACCCTTACTGCAAAAACGGATATTTATAAAGAATCGTTCCTCCCCCGAACCATTAGAGATTGGAATGCCCTTCCCGATTCTATTATTTGCTGAGGATTGTGTAGCTAAGTTTACACCTTTGGTTAGAGCTAAGGACTAACTTCCCATATCACAGGTCCTGGTGTATGAATGTCATTTGACGTGTCACCAGTAACAATTCTGATTCTGATTCTGGATGTCATTTCATCTCAATGTCGGGTAAAAGTCCCACAAAATAGGAATCAACGTCTCCATAATGACCTATACAGTGTTGACGGGGACATTAAACGTCAAATCAAACAAATCAATACATGAGTGCTCTCGCTCTTGCAAAATAAACATATATTCACAGATAAGATGCTGTTGACATTGTCCTCATAATACAGCACATCTTTTTTTTTTTGTTTTGTTTTTTGTTTTTGGACAGAAACGCCCATAAGTAAGCACTGTAAACCCTGATCAGGCGCCACATTATGATGTGGGTCTGAACAATATGACTATGTCTCTTTTACGGGTTTCTTACGAAATCAAGCCTATACAAATACATTGTAAAATTTACCACCGAAAAAAAAACGATTTTTTTTTCTGAAATATTGTGACATTGTCCTTATTTCAGCTCAAAATATAGATTGTGGGTACTCGTTAGAACCGCCTCATCGAGGCGGTTCTAACGATTACCCACACTCTATATTTGAGAGTGAAAATAAGAAAAATAAGGTTCATCTCTCTAAACCCCGATTTTACCATATAAAAGTGGGGTTCAATTGGGGTTAAAATTATATATAAACGTGTTTTCGTGATGTTCTATGAAAGCATGTATGAATTCAGGGCATCATTTTTCCACAAGAGCTGTTCAAATACGCAATTTGCCGGCCTCGGTAGCTCAGTCCTATGCGCGTCTGACTGGTTATCAGGTGGACGCGTGTTCGATTATTGCCGGGGTCGGCAACATTCTTTCGTGGAGATTGATCATGAAATCTTTTTTACGGTCATTCTCTCCCTTCCGCTGATTCAAAAAGGGCAGTTGTCAGTTTCTGGCGAAATAATGTGCACTGTACTGGTTAACCGCTTAAGTATAAAAAAATAGAAGTCGAGGCAATGATCAGGAATCGATACAATTAGCCCACAGCTCCCATTAGAGACACCAAAGGGAAAGAAACACAAACATGAAACAACAGACCCTAATGGAAACATCAATAGCGGAAAGCCAAAAGGACAGTTACTTTCCCACAAAATGGCCAATAGGCTATCCTAAATAAAAAAATACTAGCGACACAAACACCCAAAGACAAACCATAATAAAAATAAACCTGCCCAGGAAAAGTGTGGATAGGTAAACTGACCGGCTCAAAAATGACCTAAAATAGTGTTGACTGGGTCGTTAAACTCCAATACAAACAAAATAAACAAACAAAATACACAATTTATCTATTCTAGAAAGCCGCATGGAAGCGAAATTGACAGATGGCGGTGGCGCCACAATCAACCTTGTTGACATCATCCCTGGGTACCCAGTGTGTACATTTGACAGAGAGATGGAGGACGAAAGGGGCCTTGTATTAAACTTGAAGACGTTTGAATGCCGGGAAAACGATATATTCGTTTTAGCTCCAGTAAAATCAGGTTCGTTCGCATGTTGAACTTCAAGAACTCGAATACATTCCAGACCACATCACGCTAACAAGTCCGTGAAATGAACACCCCTTACACCCCACTTTATATAGAGAAAACTGTGGTTTAGTGGGGTTTAGGTTATTTTCCTTATTTCTGCTCATAGACATAGGTTGTGGGTACTCGTTAGAACCGCCTCAATGAGGCGGTTCTTACGAGCACCCACAACCTATGTTTGAAGTAAAAATAACAAAAATATCACAGATATTCATCAGAAAAGTAGCCATTTTGGAGATGTGAAAAAATGCACTATGTCGCACGGGTATGTTACCGTAATGATGAAAATATGTTCGAGAACGGGGTAGTTCGAACTACTTTGGGTTATTAATAGCACCAGCTCATGAGGAATAAATAGAGAATACCATGTGCGTGTCTATTGATTTCGAGTTTATCGGGCAAGGCTTCGAGAACACGCGTAGAATCGCGAGGCAAGCCTCGCGATTCTACGCGCGTTCTCGAAGCCGAGTCTGATAAACTTGATATCAAATTACACGAATCTGGTAATAGAGAATAGCAGGTGAGAGTCTTTTGATATCAAGTTTATCAGGCAAGGCTTCGAGAACGCGCGTAGAATCGCAAGACTTGCCGAGCGATTCCACACGCGTTCTCGAAGCCGAGCCTGATAAACTTGATATCAAATGACACGAATCTGGTATTCTATTTATCAGTTTATCCCCTTATTCACTCTTTAAATATGCAATTTACGATCAGTTATCGATTGTTCTCAGTGCGTCTCAATATTCCGGCGTGCAATAATCGGTCAATATATTGAGTATAATTTGACCGAAATCTTTCCTATGGCATTTTTAGTGTATTGTTTCCTTTTTCTCTCAGTAATTATAAAATTTTTGCCATTATTTCCGGTAGTCCGGTTCATTCATAAAAGGTACTATTTCATGTGGGCGTGATAAAAGCTCGCTTAACCTGAGATAGACTATCTTCATCAGATCAATGTGAATAGATTGGTGGTGATGAGTAAATGACGTGAATAACTTTTGACTAAATTCCGAAAAATACATCATGAGTTTTGACCCTTTGTCACTCTGGGTAATGTACATTGTATGCTTGGTGATGCATAGCATAACTTTAGAACCGTGTATGCTAGGTTTTGTAATTTTCATATATGAATTTTCTCGTGGCAAAAATAGCTGACGAGTATTTTCTCTCATCCGGATTGTGCTCCTTTCAAGAGTTATTGCCATTTGGAAAAATTTTGATAATTTTTTTGTCAGCAAAATATCTCAAAATTTGTTGGAGCTAGAGCCCTGAAAGTTGGTAAATAGATTTGTGGTGACGAGTAGATTATCTGATTAGCTTTTTGACTAAATTCCGAAAAATATTTCGTGAGTTATGGTCCTCGGTCACTTTGGGTGTGTGTACATTGTATGCTTTGTGATGCGAAAAAGTCAACTATTTTTTAATGAGGAAACCATATATGAAATTTCAAAACACTAGCATACATGGTTCTTAAGTAATACTATGCACTGGAAATGAACACAATTAAATGGCCATAAATTGTAAAGGGCAATAACTCTAATAAAATTTCATTAAATTGGTTGAAAATTTAATCAGATTATCTCCTCCTCGGTCCAAATCAGTATACCAAATATCAAGGCTCTACCTCAACTACTTTTTGAGATATCTTGCTAACGAGATTTCTATGTTATTTAATTAAAGGGGAAATAACTCAAAAAGGGGAGATAATCCGGGAAAGAAAAAAAATATGGGTCAACTATTTTTTCATGAGATATCCATATATGAAATTTTAAAACACTAGCATACATGGTTATAAAGTTAAGCTATGCACCAGAAAGCAACACAATTAAATGGCCAGAAATTACAAAGGGCCATAACTCTAACAAAATTTCATGAAATTTGTTGAAAATATAATCTGTAGAAAGATTTATATGAGTACATGTATGCAGTGGAAAATGTAAGTAAACTGAAATGTAGCATTGAAAAGATGTTACACTATGTAAAATAATTTTAACACACTTTTCAAAATTTTTCAAAGTTGTTTCATCACCAACAATCTGTTAACCAACTTTCAAGGCTCTATAGCTCCAATAGATTTTGATTTTTTTTTTTTTTTTGCTGACAAGATTTTATATTAAAAATATTTCAAAGGACAATAACTCTTGAAAGGGGCATAATCCAGATGAGAAAAAAAGCTCGTTAGCAAGATATCTCAAAAAGTATTTGAGCTAGAGCCTTGATAGTTGGTATACTGATTGGGACTGATGAGGAAATCGCCTGATTAAATTTTCAGCCAATTTAATGAAATTTTGTTAGTGTTATGGCCCTTTGCAACTTCTGGCCATTTAATTGCATGACTTTATAACCATGTATGCTAGTGTGTTGATTTGTTTGTTTGATTTGAGGTTTAACGTCCCCGTCAACACTGTAAAGGTCATTTTGGAGACGTTGCTTCCAATTTTGTGGGACTTTTGCCCGACATTGAGATGAAATGACATCTCTAGATCCTCTAAGCTTGTTACCAGTACTCGTGTGCGGGTCGGTTTCAGCTCTGCGTGGAAGCATCATGCTGCCCATATATTTCTTCAAGCCCCTATGGGCGGGGGCTAGTGTGTTGAAATTTCATGTATGAATTTCTCATGAAAAAAATAGTTGACCTGTATTTTTTGTTCTTTTCCGAATTATCTCCCCTTTTTGAGTTACTTTCCCTTTAATTAAATAACATAGAAATCTCGTTAGCAAGATATGTAAGATATCTCAAAAAGTAGTTGAACTAGAGCCGTGATATTTGGTATACTGATTGGGACCGAGGAGATAACCTGATTAAATTTTCAATAAATTTAATCATTACGATAACACATCCGTGCGATATAGTGCATTTTTTCACATCTCCAAAATTGCTAGTTTTCTGATGAAAATCCTTGATATTTTTCTTATAAATGCTTAAAACATAGGTTGAGGGTGCTCGTTAGAACCGCCTCATTGAGGCGGTTCTAACGAGTACCCACAGCCTATGTCTTGGAGCAGAAATAAGAAAAATAATGAATACCCCCGTAAATCCCAGTTTTCTCTATATAAAGTGGGGTTTAAGGGGGTCTTCATTTCACAGACTTGTTCATGTGATGGATTTTTATTATTATTATTATTATCTAACAGTGTACAAAGGTTCACAAAGTACAAATAACTATATAGGTCAAGCAGTAGCAAATATTCTATGCTAAGTACAAGACATTTAGCAACACTCAGTATATTTCAAAAATATGAATTCTAGCTTAGGGGATAGATATGAATCTTTTTTTTTTCAAAGAGTGCATGAACATCTTAGATGCAGAAAGAATATATTTAGAGAAATTAATCTGCCGATGCAATGCAGTATTTGCAAAAACGAAGAAGTGTTCTTCCAAGCGTTTGCATTACATGTATATCTTTGAATGTTTCAGATGTAGTTATATAATCTAACACATATAGGCGATAAGTACCAAAATCGCTTAACGGGGCCCAATTATAATATTCATTTCGCTTTATTTCTGTATTTGGCAGGAACACACTGGATCTGGGAAATATGCAGTATGTTGATCAACGGTAACGCCGAAACAATTCCGAAAAGCAAAGCCGAACAGATGCTGGAACATGTACGTCCGGAAACGCTTAACGCCATACCTTCACCGCGCATTCTTAACAGTCATCTCAGCATCCGCTTCCTGCCAGAGCAGCTATTCCAGAAGAAATGTAAAATAATTCATGTCGTTCGGAATCCAAAGGATGTGGTTGTTTCTTTATATAATCATGATATAGGAGTAAAATGCTACGGATATAATGGCAAATGGGAACACTTTTTCCCGCTTTTTCTAGACGATAAATGTAAGTTGGTTCATTTAGTACTTTTTTGGTCCATCGATAAATGAAAGTGTTTTTTTTTTTTTTTTTTTTTTTTTTGTTTTTTTTTTTTTTTTTTTTTTTTTCATATATATTTTTTTGTATAGTAAACTGGGGTTTTCGGGGGTATATCTTATTTTTCTTATTTCTGCTCTAAAATATAGATTGTGGGTACTCGTTAGGACCGCCTCGATGAGGCGGTTCTAACGAATGCCGACAATCTATATTTTGAGCAGAAATAAGAAAAATATTACAATTTTTTATCATAAAATTGTCATTTTTTTTCGGCGATAAAGGTGGCAATGTATTTGTATAGGCTTGTTTGCGTAATGCCCTCCAATAGAAAACAAAGCGCAAAAGTGTACTATAGTGACAGCTTCCGTAATCTTAACTTATATAAAAGCAAAGGTTTTAAAACTTAAAAAAAAAATGTTGTGCTAAAAATTCAGTTATGATAAGGTTGCAGATGTGTATATAGTACTATGAAGTGTCATTCGATGTTTGGAAGTTTGTGAAGAAATGGTTTTGTTTTTCAAAATCCTATATTAGAGAATTGGTAGTTTTTTTACCCGACATTGAAAAAAATGACCTCTCAAGTACTGCCGCCAATTGAAACCATTTGGAGGGTCTGACCCATACCACTTTTTTGAGCAGGCTTAGTCCTTCTAAGCGGTTTACCGGTACTCGTTTGTGGTCAGTTTCAGCTCTGCGTGGATATTGCTTAAACTGAGGTTTACCGTTACCATCAACACTATTAAGGTCATTTCGGAAAAGTTGCTTCCGATTTTGTGGGACTTTTATCTATCTATCTTCTGATACTGCGTCGGTCACATTTGACCATTACCGCAGGTGTATATTACATACACTCAAGGTTTTGCAGGATGAAAGCCTACACAGTAATCATGTAATTACGGTAGGGATCTTTAACCTGCACAGGGGATGGTTCTCCCTGCACAGGGGGCCTCCAGTTAACGTCCCGATCCGAAGGACGGTGCACTTTATGACATTCATCCCTGCAAATGATGCCAATGGAGCGTGTTCGGACACCGAAATTTTATCGCCGCTGCCGGGGATCGAACCCGGGACCTCTAGCATCAGAGGCAATTGCACTAACCACTGAGCTATCACGCTCCTTTTATCCCACATTGAGATGAAATGACATCTGAAGCCTTGCTGCCCCGGCAATGAATCAACAAGGGCTTATATGTGTGTGTGTGTGAATTCGGGTTTAACGTCGCTTTCAACAATTTTTCAGTCATATCACGACGGTGTCTGGTTGCGACAGGGAGCTCAATGCTCACGTTTATAGTGCTGCCTCACTGAAGTATCATATCCCAGACACATTACATGATACCACACCCAGTCACATTATCCTGACACTGGATCGACCAGTCCTAGCTCTACCCCGTAAATCTGAGTGCCAAACGAAGAGCAGCTAGTACCATTTTTAACGACTTTGGTATGTCGCGGCCCGGGATCGAACCCGAGACCTCCCGTTCCCCGGAGCGGACACTCTACCAACTGAGCAAGGGCTTATATGCATTGGACGGTCCGACTCTCACCACTTAACCGAGGCAAGCTTAGGCCTCCTAAGCGGTTTACCAGTATTCATGTGCGGTCAGTTCCAGCCAGGAAGAAAGCGATATCAACGAAATTTCGCCTTACATTACGAAAACACGCCTATACAAAAACATTGCCATTTTTTGGCCAAAAATAGAAATTTTAAGATGAAAAATTGAGATATTTTTCTTATTTCTGCTCAAAACATAGATTGCGGGGACTCGATAGAACCGCCTCGACGAGGCGACGAGGCGGTTCTATCGAGTACCCACAATCTATGTTTTTGAGCAGAAATAAGAAAAATAATGTATACCCCCTTAAACCCCATTTTACTATATAAAAGTGGGGTATGAGGGGCTCAAAAGTGTATAGGCGTGTTTTCGTGATGTTCATTAATTTGTTTGCATTGAGATTTACCGTCCCAGACGTTGCTTCCAATTTTGTACCCGACATTGAGATGAAATGACATCGCATGCCCGCCGCCCAATGAAACCAAAAGGGCTTATATGCACTGGGCGGTCAGACTCGCACCACCTTGCCCCGGATGCAAAGGCCTTTTAAGTGGTTAACAGTACTCAGTGCTCTGCGTGGAAGTACCATGCAGCCCAATCTATTTTTCCAAGCCCTGATGGGCAGGGCAGTTCGCCTCGTTTGTATATAGTGAATATACATAAACCTCACTGTTGACAAACGTTTGCCACTCAATAGAGAATATACGTAAACATTGCTATTGACAAACGTTTTTAAAAGCCATTTTAACGTATATTGGCTATTGACAAATATTTGTCAATGGCCATTTTAACGTGAGATCGCTATTGACAAACGTTTGCCAATAGCCGTTTTAATGTATATTCGCTATTGACAAACGTTTGTCAATAGCTACTCCGTTTTTATAATTCTTCGTTCTTGTGTACAATGGAACAACTGTGTCTTTATTACATGTATTTCATACATTTCCAGTAGAATATGGTAGCTGGTCAGAGTACATTAAAGAATGGGAAAGATTTAAAAGAGACAACCCCGACTATCCATTGTTCTATACGTCATATGAACAACTGCATAAGGTAATATCGAATATATAGAGGATCTAACATGAGTCCTCATGTATTATTGATTTTTTAAACGAGTTGAGGTAAAGGCATTTTACCCCTTTTCCTCAACGAGTTTAAAAAAACCATTAATACATGAGCACGAATTCAAGATTCTATTTATCATATGACATTTAAAACGTTTTTTTATTCACGTTTATTCTACAAAAATGTCAATATTCCGCCATAAGTAAACGCAATGTTGTTGAGGACGTCGTACGTGTAACGTTACATAACGTATCTAACTAATTTGCATATATAATCCACTAGTGGATTAACTCCACTAATGGATTATCGAATTTAATACATAGCGGTATTACACGCTCAGACGCGACGTCATATGATAAATAGAGGATATTTGATTTTTCCAGTGTAAGATCGATTTTTATTTCACCGAATGAACACCGAAAGCAGATTGTCGCGAGTAGCGAAGCCACGAGTGAAAATACTTATTTTGGTGTTCATGAGTGAAGAAAAAAATTGATCTTACACTGAAAAAAATATCAAACTTTCTGTTTCTTTCACGCTTTAAATTGTAATTCGCAACGCATTTTCAGAGCGTCAGAATTCGTGTCAATTTAGAGGTGTTCAGCGTGTTAACTGGGTATAATGTTAGGTGTAAACTAGTTTGCGCCTGGAAAACAGCTTGGGATGTAACTTTATCATATGGTTCACTAAATAATGTCGGCAGTTGCTATGCTTGACTGGCGTCGCGTGCATTATATTCGTTGCGTAGGTGCAAAAAGTTACGTGCGTGCCGTAATTTCTGTCACACACCAATAACGTATTCACAAACAGAGAATATATGTTGTTTTTCGATGATACATCGAATTCACAAACAGTGACAATAAAAATCGTACAATTTTCACTGTTTGAAACAGTGACAATATCGATTTCGATTTCACTTAGAAATCTCTATGTTCCATTGAAAAACATATAAGAAATAGAGGATATTTGATTTATCAGTGTAAGATCGAATTTAATTTCATCGAATGAACACCAAAACCAGTATTTTCACGAGTGGCGTAGCTACGAGTGAAAATAACAGTTTTGATGTTCATGAATGAAATAAAATTTTTTTTTTTATTTCTTACATGCTTCGATATGGCAATATTTAGCTTCACTAATCGCGTCACTCACCCTCAGAGAAAACTAACTTTGCTCCTGGTCGTTTTGCGTCAATTAACGTATTTACTGGGCATAATATTGGGTGTAAACTAAAAGTTTGCACCTGAGAAATAGCCTGGGGTGGATTTTTATGAATGGTTACTGAAATAATTGAGATATTAGTTTCCGAAAGAAGGCGCTGACAGATCTAACGTCGCGCAACAAAATATGTGACGTCAGCATCAAAAATGACGTCATTAACTTCCTCGTGACGTGTGAACGGGCTTAGCGTCAATTATAATACAGTTCATTAATTTTCAATCATCTGACAATGAAAAAAATGACCACAGAATTCGATTTCGAGAAAAAAGTAGTCCCAAACAGTGAAAAATAAAATTAATATCAGTCACTGTTTGAAACAGTGACAATATCGTTTTCGATTTCACCGAGAAATCTCTATATTTCATTGAAAAACATGTAAGAAAATGTATTACACGGAAGAAATGTATGTAACAATATTTACGTGTTCAGTTCATTTACAGATGACTATTGGGACGCAATGTTGTTCATACCTTAATATTTACATTTCCAGTGAAAAGTCTAATGTAAACCTATAGCAAAACAATGTAGTCCATACTTCCATGCCCTGAACGCATTGAGCCAAATGATTTTAGTGACGTCAATGACGTCAGTCTAGACCATGGTTCTCAGTAGTAAGGGGGTCACTTGGGCGCCATGGACTGCGCATGCGCAGCATTTGTATCACTTCCGGTGAAACGTAAGGGAAACGATTAGATGACGAAACTACCCTAAATATCGGACGAGTGTTCGAATGACGTAAATTACCGTAATTACGTCGTAAGTATCCTAAATTTTGAGGCGAAAGATGTTCCCGCGGATTGGCAAAGTTCGCCGTCCCCGATCAGGTCGGGGGTGATCGGGGTCTACCCCGTTCGCTCGAGCGCTCCTATCCCAATATTTAGGGAGATACTACCCCGTATAGTATCGATGAAATTAAGTCTCTCACCCGCAAACCAATTATCGCCTCGAAAACCGGGAAACAATGGAAGGTGTTGGAAGAGCTCGACTCGATGCGAGAAACTAGTAATGGACCACGTCCCGGAAAAAAAAAAGTTTGGTTCGTTCGATTTGAGGTTTCACGTCCCCGTCAACGCCGTATAGATCATTTTGGGAGGCGTTGCTTCCAGTCGCGCGAGACCTTTTCCGGACATATCTACAACATTTGTATCTCGGAGAATCTTTCTCGGCTACGGAATTTATACGGATATCGCGGGGGCGTAGCTAGTATGCATTATGAGAGTGGAGCGTAAAATGAGAAGCAAATGATGATAGGATTTTTGATCAGCTGTAATTACCCTAAAAATTGGGGCACCTGAAGGGAGGTCACCGTAAATATCCTAAAGTTTGATCTCAAGCGATGTAGCAAACGTGTTCTGGTGGAATAGTGGAATGACAAACAGTGCAGACCCTGGTCAGGGTGATCGGGATCTACACTGTTTTTTTTTTTTCTGTCCCAATATTTAGGGTAATACTACCCGGTGCAGTCCTGCGATATTGACAAATCGATTGTCTCCGACACTCAGTGCGAAACGCTTATCGCCTTTAAACTAGAAAACAATGAAACTCGCTGGAAGATAGCGTTTAGAAGGCTGATGTTATAGTTTAAATTTCTAAACACGCTCGCTTCTGAATGGGCTGCAGCTGAGAAAACTTTTTGGTTCGGGTTTTACGACCCTTTCAAGACTATTTTACTCATACCGAGTCGATCGTTATTCAGAGGTGGGCGAAAACCGGAGTGCCCCGGAGAAAAAACCGCCTGACCTTCCGTTGCTGAACTCGGCGTCACACGCGTGACCCATACATTGTGGGTACTCAATAGAACCGCCTTAATGAGTCGGTTCTGAAAGGAAAAAATCGATGACGCGACGTTGGTGCAACGTTGTATACCACGGCGTCTTATACGCATGTGTGTGTGTGTGTGTGTGTGTGTGTGTGTGTGTGTGTGTGTGTGTGTGTGTGTGTGTGTGTGTGTGTGTGTGTGTGTGTGTGTGCGCTTGTCCGTTTTATGTCCAACCAACGACTAAGGGGCATAGCGGAGACGGAAACTCGATACACCGATGGGGGGCCATGAGAGAAATCGCGGAATGCGATAAACATAACCCTGCTAACACTATTTACGGAGTTACTGCCCTTCTTAATAGGACCCCGCACAGTATTTTAGGTGCCCTAAAGAAATCACCGAGTCAGTCAGTTTGTCGCATCTAAACCAAAATATTTAACCGGTCATTACTTTAAAAGTATTTACCCTACGCTCACGAAACTTCGCATACATACCATCACAAGACCCTACATTCTGACAAACGGTCATAACTGTATTGATTTTGGGTGCGCGTTTGTCAGGCCAAAACCAAACGACTTAAACTCGGTAATAACTTCGAAAGGATTGGTCCTGCTGTCACGAAACTTCACACACACATACTAACCATCACAACGGCCCCCCGCCCATGGGGCTCGAAGAAATATAGGGGCCGCGTGATGCTTCCACGCAGAGTTGAATCCGGTCCGCACACTAGTACTCGTAAACCGCTTAGAGGATCTAAGCCTGTCCAAGCAAAGCGGTGCGAGTCTGTCAGTTCGCGCTAATAAACCCTATTGGCTTCATTGGGCGACAGGGCTTGAGATGTCATTTTTGTAACAGACCAACGACTGAGGGCATAGCGGAGGCGGAGCGATATACGCGCTCGATCAGGGTTAGCTCCGTTTGGTCAGGGGCAGTCGGTCAGTCGTTCTTGCAAATTGTTGCGCGTGTTAAACGAAACGACGTCGTTTTAACGTTGTACGCGCGGCGTGTGCCAGTGCACGGCAGCAGCACTCTTCCAGTCCAACATTTAGGATATAACTACTGTCAAACGCTGGTGCGGTGTCATGGTCAGCTTAATAAGTGGGATGTTTGGCCTAGACCCTCTAAGCGGTTTACCAGTACTCGTGGGGGTGAAAGACACGTGCAGCCCGATCTATTTATTTGAGCCCTAGAGGGGCGGGGAGCTAAATATCCCGTACAGAGGGTCCTCGCTATAACGACAGTATTTGTTCCCTTCTATGGCACCGTTATCCTATATGCCGTAGAAAGAATGTGTTGTATATCGTTTGTCATTTGAGAAAAGTACACCGTGTGCCTGTAGAAGACTGGTTGGAGAAATTCAATTTCTAAAGGCGTGAGAAACGTTGAACGATCAGGGTTAGCTCCGTTTGGTCAGGGGACAGTCAGTCCGTTTGTTTGTTTGTTTGTTTGATTTGAGGTTTAACGTCCCCGTCAACACTGTATAGGTCATTTTGGAGACGTTGCTTCCAAATTTGTGGGACTTTTACCCGACATTGAGATGAAATGACATCTCAAGCCCTGTCGTCCAATGAAACCAATAGTGTTTTAAAGCATGGACCGTCCGACTAGCACCGTAAGGGGGTCACTTGGGCGCCATGGACTGCGCATGCGCAGCATTTGTATCACTTCCGGTGAAACGTAAGGGAAACGATTAGATGACGAAACTACCCTAAATATCGGACGAGTGTTCGAATGACGTAAATTACCGTAATTACGTCGTAAGTATCCTAAATTTTGAGGCGAAAGATGTTCCCGCGGATTGGCAAAGTTCGCCGTCCCCGATCAGGTCGGGGGTGATCGGGGTCTACCCCGTTCGCTCGAGCGCTCCTATCCCAATATTTAGGGAGATACTACCCCGTATAGTATCGATGAAATTAAGTCTCTCACCCGCAAACCAATTATCGCCTCGAAAACCGGGAAACAATGGAAGGTGTTGGAAGAGCTCGACTCGATGCGAGAAACTAGTAATGGACCACGTCCCGGAAAAAAAAAAGTTTGGTTCGTTCGATTTGAGGTTTCACGTCCCCGTCAACGCCGTATAGATCATTTTGGGAGGCGTTGCTTCCAGTCGCGCGAGACCTTTTCCGGACATATCTACAACATTTGTATCTCGGAGAATCTTTCTCGGCTACGGAATTTATACGGATATCGCGGGGGCGTAGCTAGTATGCATTATGAGAGTGGAGCGTAAAATGAGAAGCAAATGATGATTGGATTTTTGATCAGCTGTAATTACCCTAAAAATTGGGGCACCTGAAGGGAGGTCACCGTAAATATCCTAAAGTTTGATCTCAAGCGATGTAGCAAACGTGTTCTGGTGGAATAGTGGAATGACAAACAGTGCAGACCCTGGTCAGGGTGATCGGGATCTACACTGTTTTTTTTTTTCTGTCCCAATATTTAGGGTAATACTACCCGGTGCAGTCCTGCGATATTGACAAATCGATTGTCTCCGACACTCAGTGCGAAACGCTTATCGCCTTTAAACTAGAAAACAATGAAACTCGCTGGAAGATAGCGTTTAGAAGGCTGATGTTATCGTTTAAATTTCTAAACACGCTCGCTTCTGAATGGGCTGCAGCTGAGAAAACTTTTTGGTTCGGGTTTTACGACCCTTTCAAGACTATTTTACTCATACCGAGTCGATCGTTATTCAGAGGTGGGCGAAAACCGGAGTGCCCCGGAGAAAAAACCGCCTGACCTTCCGTTGCTGAACTCGGCGTCACACGCGTGACCCATACATTGTGGGTACTCAATAGAACCGCCTTAATGAGTCGGTTCTGAAAGGAAAAAATCGATGACGCGACGTTGGTGCAACGTTGTATACCACGGCGTCTTATACGCATGTGTGTGTGTGTGTGTGTGTGTGTGTGTGTGTGTGTGTGTGTGTGTGTGTGTGTGTGTGTGTGTGTGCGCTTGTCCGTTTTATGTCCAACCAACGACTAAGGGGCATAGCGGAGACGGAAACTCGATACACAGATGGGGGGCCATGAGAGAAATCGCGGAATGCGATAAACATAACCCTGCTAACACTATTTACGGAGTTACTGCCCTTCTTAATAGGACCCCGCACAGTATTTTAGGTGCCCTAAAGAAATCACCGAGTCAGTCAGTTTGTCGCATCTAAACCAAAATATTTAACCGGTCATTACTTTAAAAGTATTTACCCTACGCTCACGAAACTTCGCATACATACCATCACAAGACCCTACATTCTGACAAACGGTCATAACTGTATTGATTTTGGGTGCGCGTTTGTCAGGCCAAAACCAAACGACTTAAACTCGGTAATAACTTCGAAAGGATTGGTCCTGCTGTCACGAAACTTCACACACACATACTAACCATCACAACGGCCCCCCGCCCATGGGGCTCGAAGAAATATAGGGGCCGCGTGATGCTTCCACGCAGAGTTGAATCCGGTCCGCACACTAGTACTCGTAAACCGCTTAGAGGATCTAAGCCTGTCCAAGCAAAGCGGTGCGAGTCTGTCAGTTCGCGCTAATAAACCCTATTGGCTTCATTGGGCGACAGGGCTTGAGATGTCATTTTTGTAACAGACCAACGACTGAGGGCATAGCGGAGGCGGAGCGATATACGCGCTCGATCAGGGTTAGCTCCGTTTGGTCAGGGGCAGTCGGTCAGTCGTTCTTGCAAATTGTTGCGCGTGTTAAACGAAACGACGTCGTTTTAACGTTGTACGCGCGCCGTGTGCCAGTGCACGGCAGCAGCACTCTTCCAGTCCAACATTTAGGATATAACTACTGTCAAACGCTGGTGCGGTGTCATGGTCAGCTTAATAAGTGGGATGTTTGGCCTAGACCCTCTAAGCGGTTTACCAGTACTCGTGGGGGTGAAAGACACGTGCAGCCCGATCTATTTATTTGAGCCCTAGAGGGGCGGGGAGCTAAATATCCCGTACAGAGGGTCCTCGCTATAACGACAGTATTTGTTCCCTTCTATGGCACCGTTATCCTATATGCCGTAGAAAGAATGTGTTGTATATTGTTTGTCATTTGAGAAAAGTACACCGTGTGCCTGTAGAAGACTGGTTGGAGAAATTCAATTTCTAAAGGCGTGAGAAACGTTGAACGATCAGGGTTAGCTCCGTTTGGTCAGGGGACAGTCAGTCCGTTTGTTTGTTTGTTTGTTTGATTTGAGGTTTAACGTCCCCGTCAACACTGTATAGGTCATTTTGGAGACGTTGCTTCCAAATTTGTGGGACTTTTACCCGACATTGAGATGAAATGACATCTCAAGCCCTGTCGTCCAATGAAACCAATAGTGTTTTAAGCATGGACCGTCCGACTAGCACCGCTTTGCCTGGGCAGGCTTAGATCCTCTAAGCGGTTAACCAGTACTCGTGTGGGGTCGGACTCAGCTCTGCGTGGAAGCATTATGCAGCCCATCTATTTCTTCAAGCCCCGATGGGCGGGGGCGGTCAGTCAGTCCGTCGTTAACGCAAATTGTTGCGCGTGTTAAGCGAAACGACGTTGTTGTAACGTTGCACGGTAGCAGCAGTCTTCCATCCCAACATTTAGGATATTACTACTGTCAGGTGCAGGCGCAGAGAAAGTCATCTTAATTAGGTTAACTCCATCAGATATAAGCTGAGCACGGGAGAGCTGTATTCGATACCTACGAGCGGATAGAAAAGTCCCATGCATTTGAAAGACCCCCATTGTATCCTTACTGTATCCTGACTGTATCCCCATTGTATCCTGACTGTACCCCCCGCTGTATCCTCACTGTATCCCACCCGAGGTCCCGTCTCCGTATGACCTTAGTTGTTGGTGGGACGTAAAACTAAAACTCACTCACTCGCTAAGCTAAGTGTTTCATCTCTCAGATATTCTGTTACAAAAGCGAGTAAGTCTTTGAACCACTTTTCGTAAAACTCAATATCTTTCAAATGCATGGGACTTTTCTCTAGTTGTAGTGTCTGTGGTTGTTGCTGTGATGGTGGGCGGTGGTGGTGGCTGTGGGTATAGTGGGATACAGTGAGGATACAGCGGGGGGTACAGTCAGGATACAATGGGGATACAGTCAGGATACAGTAAGGATACAATGGGGGTCTTTCAAATGCATGGGACTTTTCTATCCGCTCGTAGGTATCGAATACAGCTCCCCCGTGCTCAGCTTATATCTGATGGAGTTAACCTAATTAAGATGACTTTCTCTGCGCCTGCACCTGACAGTAGTAATATCCTAAATGTTGGGATGGAAGACTGCTGCTACCGTGCAACGTTACAACAACGTCGTTTCGCTTAACACGCGCAACAATTTGCGTTAACGACGGACTGACTGACCGCCCCCGCCCATCGGGGCTTGAAGAAATAGATGGGCTGCGTAATGCTTCCACGCAGAGCTGAGTCCGACCCCACACGAGTACTGGTAAACCGCTTAGAGGATCTAAGCCTGCCCAGGCAAAGCGGTGCTAGTCGGACGGTCCATGCTTATAAACACTATTGGTTTCATTGGACGACAGGGCTTGAGATGTCTTTTCATCTCAATGTCGGGTAAAAGTCCCACAAATTTGGAAGCAACGTCTCCAAAATGACCTATACAGTGTTGACGGGGACGTTAAACCTCAAATCAAACAAACAAACAAACAAACGGACTGACTGTCCCCTGACCAAACGGAGCTAACCCTGATCGTTCAACGTTTCTCACGCCTTTAGAAATTGAATTTCTCCAACCAGCCTTCTACAGTCACACGGTGTACTTTTCTCAAATGACAAACGATATAGAACACATTCTTTCTACGGAATATAGGACATTCGTATACGTATCTGTGAGGCATTTTTTTCACAAATGGTTAAAATCGTCGGGGGTTACATTCAAAACGCTGTAATGCACCCACGCCTCGATGAGGCGGTTCTAACATATATCCGTAACATTTGTAGAGAAAGATAAAAGGTGAGGAGGTCCTTAAAATGTACCCGTCATACTCCAAATCGGGATTCTTTATAACGGTGCCATAGAAGGGAACAAATACTGTCGTTATAGCGAGGGCCCTCCGTACGGGATATTTAGCTCCCCGCCCCTCTAGGGCTCAAATAAATAGATCGGGCTGCACGTGTCTTTCACCCCCACGAGTACTGGTAAACCGCTTAGAGGGTCTAGGCCAAACATCCCACTTATTAAGCTGACCATGACACCGCACCAGCGTTTGACAGTAGTTATATCCTAAATGTTGGACTGGAAGAGTGCTGCTGCCGTGCACTGGCACACGCCGCGCGTACAACGTTAAAACGCGTGAATGACTGACCGACTGCCCCTGACCAAACGGAGCTGACCCTGATTGAGCGCGTCTATCGCTCCGCCTCCGCTATGTCCTCAGTCGTTGGTCGGTTATAAAAATGACATCTCAAGCCCTGTCGCCCGATGAAGCCAATAGGGTTTATTAGCGCGAACTGACAGACTCGCACCGCTTTGCTTGGACAGGCTTAGATCATCTAAGCGGTTTACGAGTACTAGTGTGCGGACCGGATTCAACTCTGCGTGGAAGCATCACGCAGCCCATATATTTCCTCGAGCCCCTATGGGCGGGGGCCGTTGTGATGGTAAGTATGTGTGTGTGAAGTTTCGTGACAGCAGGACAAATCCTTTCGAAGTTATGACCGATAAATATTTTGGTTTAGGCGCGACAAACTCACTGACTCGGTGATTTCTATTGGGCACCCACAATACTGTGCGGGGGTCCTATTTAAGAAGGGCAGTAACTCCGTAAATAGTGTTAGCATGGTTATGGATGTGGTTATGTTTATCGCATTCCGCGATTTCTCTCATAGCCCCCATCGGTGTATCGAGTTTCACTAAATTACCTTTAAAACTATCAGAGGTACGCTCCGGACAAGCTTTATATGCCACCCCGTATCCGCTATGCCCTTAGTCGTTGGTTGGACATAAAACGGACAAGCTCGTACACACGCACATGCGTATAAGACACCGTGGTATACAACGTTGCACCAACGTCGCGTCAACGATTTGTTTCTTTCACTAACATTTTTAGGATAATAACGCTAATCATCATCCGTTTATCATTTTGTTGTTCTTTCCCCTTTTGCGATCCGAGATACAAATGTTATAGATATATGTTAGAGTAGCCTTGCCGAGGCGGTTCTCACGGGTACCCACAACTATGTCTTTATAAGGAAAATAAGGTTTACCCCCCTGCAAAGCCAAATTCTTTAGCGAGTTTCATAAAATTCATATGAAGTGACCACGAGTGTAAGACCCTCTATATAATATTGGTGACAGGGCAATAATTAATTGTTTGGTGCGGGAAGGTTATTATACGTGAGAGGGGATCCTAAATGACTTGGTTGTTTTTGTCAGGGTGTGTGTGTGTGTGTGTGTGTGTGTGTGTGTGTGTGTGTGTGTGTGTGTGCAGGGGGTGGTGTCGGCGCATATCACTTTTGTCTGTTAGTTAAAAACTGATCCTGTGGCACATCGGATCCATGTTCCGTCACACCGCGCAGACTTTGCGGACGTATTAAATCTATTTCGTTTGGGTAAAAATATTTCTATGTCGAAAACGGGGCAAAATGATTGATCCGCCCCCCGCCCATCGGGGGCTTAGAGCCGCGAGTCGGCCCGGCCACGCGTATAAACTCTATCGTTTTTATTAGGCGGCAGGGATTGAGATGTCATTTCAGCGCAATGTCGGCTCGGAAGCAACGTCTCCAAAATGACCTAAATTATGTTGACGGGGACGTTAAACCTCAAATCGAACAAACATGTTTGATAAAAACTTTTTTCTCAGCTGCAGCCCATTCAGAAGCGAGCGTGTTTAGAAATTTAAACGATAACATCAGCCTTCTAAACGCTATCTTCCAGCGAGTTTCATTGTTTTCTAGTTTAAAGGCGATACGTGTTTCGCACTGAGTGTCGGAGACAATCGATTTGTCAATATCGCAGGACTGCACCGGGTAGTATTACCCTAAATATTGGGACAGAATAAACGGTGTAGATCCCGATCACCCTAACCAGGGTCTGCACTGTTTGTCATTCCACTATTCCACCAGAACACGTTTGCTACATCGCTTGAGATCAAACTTTAGGATATTTACGGTGACCTCCCTTCAGGTGCCCCAATTTTTAGGGTAATTACAGCTGATCAAAAATCCTATCATCATTTGCTTCTCATTTTACGCTCCACTCTCATAATGCATACTGGCTACGCCCCCGCGATATCCGTATAAATTCCGTAGCCGAGAAAGATTCTCCGAGATTCGAATGTCGTAGATATGTCCGGTAAAGGTCTCGCGCGACTGGAAGCAACGCCTCCCAAAATGATCTATAAGGCGTTGACGGGGACGTGAAACCTCAAATCGAACAAACATGTTTGATAAAAACTTTTTTCTCAGCTGCAGCCAATTCAGAAGCGAGCGTGTTTAGAAATTTAAACGATAACATCAGCCTTCTAAACGCTATCTTCCAGCGAGTTTCATTGTTTTCTAGTTTAAAGGCGATAAGTGTTTCGCGCTGAGTGTCGGAGACAATCGATTTGTCAATATCGCAGGACTGCACCGGGTAGTATGACCCTAAATATTGGGACAGAAAAAAACAGTGTAGATCCCGATCACCCTGACCAGGGTCTGCACTGTTTGTCATTCCACTATTCCACCAGAACACGTTTGCTACATCGCTTGAGATCAAACTTTAGGATATTTACGGTGACCTCCCTTCAGGTGCCCCAATTTTTAGGGTAATTACAGCTGATCAAAAATCCTATCATCATTTGCTTCTCATTTTACGCTCCACTCTCATAATGCATACTGGCTACGCCCCCGCGATATCCGTATAAATTCCGTAGCCGAGAAAGATTCTCCGAGATACAAATGTTGTAGATATGTCCGGTAAAGGTCTCGCGCGACTGGAAGCAACGTCCCCAAAATGATCTATACGGCGTTGACGGGGACGTGAAACCTCAAATCGAACAAACAAAACTTTCTTTTCCCGGGACGCAGCCCATTCAGAAGCGAGCGTGTTTAGAAATTTAAACGACAACATCAGCCTTCTAAACGCTATCTTCCAGCGAGTTTCATTGTTTTCTAGTTTAAAGGCGATAAGTGTTTCGCACTGAGTGTCGGAGACAATCGATTTGTCAATATCGCAGGACTGCACCGGGTAGTATTACCCTAAATATTGGGACAGAAAAAAAAAAACAGTGTAGATCCCGATCACCCTGACCAGGGTCAGCAATGTTCGCCATTCCACCAGAACATCTTTTGTGCGTCGCCTGAGGGTTCAAATTTAAGGATAATTACAGCATATTTACGCTAATTTACATAATTCGAACTCTCACCCGATATTTAAGGTAATTACGTCATCTTATCATTTTCCGGTTATCATCCAGCATTCCTCTCTCATTTTACATACTACTACACTGTATTGATCAATACTTTTTTTTTTTTTTGCTCTGGCTACGCCCCCGCGATATCCGTATAAATTCCGTAGCCGAGAAAGATTCTCCGAGATTCGAATGTCGTAGATATGTCCGGTAAAGGTCTCGCGCGACTGGAAGCAACGCCTCCCAAAATGATCTATAAGGCGTTGACGGGGACGTGAAACCTCAAATCGAACGAACCAAACTTTTTTTTTTCCGGGACGCGGTCCATTACTAGTTTCTCGCATCGAGTCGAGCTCTTCCAACACCTTCCATTGTTTCCCGGTTTTCGAGGCGATAATTGGTTTGCGGGTGAGAGACTTAATTTCATCGATACTATACAGGGTAGTATCTCCCTAAATATTGGGATAGGATCGCTCGAGCGAACGGGGTAGACCCCGATCACCCCGACCAAATCGGGGACGGCGAACTTTGCCAATCCGCGGGAACATCTTTCGCCTCAAAATTTAGGATACTTACGACGTAATTACGGTAATTTACGTCATTCGAACACTCGTCCGATATTTAGGGTAGTTTCGTCATCTAATCGTTTCGCTTACGTTTCACCGGAAGTGATACAAATGCTGCGCATGCGCAGTCCATGGCGCCCAAGTGACCCCCTTACTACTGTTCTCTACGGGCGTTGGCGACGCCAACGTTGTTCAGCTCTTTGTAGAAACTGCCTGCAAAGGTTTTCAACATTAAAAGTTTGCCCTTTAAGCATTTTCGCCCAAATGATGAGGGATAAAGAATGTAAATATAAAAATAAACTTAATTTGTTTGTTTTCAGGGTTCGTTTACTTTGCACGCGACCCCATAACGCAAACACGCCTATAGATACAAATACATTGCCACTTTTAGCGCCGTAAAAATGAACATTTTAAGAAGAAAAATTGTGATATTTTTCTTATTTCTGCTCAAAATATAGATTGTGGGCACTCGTTAGAACCGCCTCATCGAGGCGGTTCTAACGAGTACCCACAATCTATATTTTAGAGTAGAAATCAGGAAAATAAGGTTTAGCCCCGGAAACCCCAGTTTTACTATATATAGAACATATTTAACTTCACTACAGCTGGTGTGTGGCGGCTGTAAAACGTCTCCCTGCCCTACATCATAGTGTAGATTATATTTTCTTGTCCTTTGGGATCATTGATGCCATTGTGGAAGTTTGAAAATAGCTGAGGGTCACTGATGAGGCCTAATTGGCCGAACCCAGAAAACATGTACACTCCATATGTTTCACTTCTGTGGTGTATTCCTTGCTTCCAAAGGATAAACCTTTTATAGAACATATTCAAAGGTCAAAATTATATAGGCGTGTTTTCGTGATGCATTCATACTTTCATGAATAGCAGAAAAATAAATTTCATTTCTTAAATATTTACATTTCCAGTGTAAAGTCTAATGTAAACCTATAGAAAACATTTGCGTTCATACTTCCATGAACGCATCGATTCACATGATTTTCAATGACGTTAATTGACGTCATTCTAAACCATTGTTCTCTACGGGCGTTGATGACGTCAACGCTGATCCGCTCTTTGTATGAAAACAGCGTGTAAATGTTTTTCAGCTTTAAAAGTTTGCCCTACAAGCATTTTTCTCGTCCAGTGGTGAGGGGCAAATAATGTAAACATAAAAAAATGAACTTCATTTTTCTGCTTTTCATGAAAGTATGAACGACAGTGAGTCGCTAGCAAAGTTTACATGAACCCCTTCGAGGTTCAATTACTTTGCACGCGACCCACTGCGTTCATACTTCCATGAACTGCAGAAAAATACATTTCATTTCTTAAATGAATACATTGAGTCACGCGACGTCACATGATCATCAAGTGACCTCAATTATTTCCAGTATTATTGAACGATGGCGACTTTATGACGTCATCGACGCTAAGAAGAACTGAGTGCGGTTGTTTTCTTTTCTCAATTTCAGCCCTCAAACCGTATTTTTTTCGCCAATAACGGATGGAAAAATATGTAAACATGAGTATCAAAGGAAATTTATTTAACGTTCATTGAAGTATGAACAGAAGCCTTCGAGGTGTAGTGGTTATATATGCTACTCGCCTTGTAAACCAGACGTCGCAGGATCGATCCCGGACTTCTCCGGACTTTCCGATGAGTCTTTTAACCGAGGTCCCGTATCCGTATGACCTTAGCTTTGTGTGAGACGAAAAACTCAAGCACTCACTCGCGGTCGCGCATCAACTAATAACCGTGATCTATGCTTGAACCACAGAAAAAAATCAAAGCACTAAGAGTACTGGTGGGTCGATTGTCTTTGAGTGTAAATAAATAGGAAACTTGAAGGGCCTGAACGGGGACTTTGTGACTGTTTGATTTAACCCTTAAATTCCTGTATTGTAAGCAAACCGTGTAGACCCTCATCAGAGCAATGCGTTTCGTGGCGTCTGACTCTTTAATTCCTGTACTGTAAGCTGTGTAGACCTTGATCAGACGCCGCATTCTGTGGCGTCTGATCTGGGTCTACACTGTTTGCCAAGCCCAATCCATGATTCCAGCCCAGATTCTACAGACAACCCGCTGACCTCATTGCGATGAAATTCTATAAATAAGTTGCATGGATTTCCTACAAATCAGTGGCAGTCACGTGGACTCCAGCACTAACAGAGGTTGTGTCCTTATAACTTTGCTTCGACTGATTAATAATCGACCCCAAAAATGAAAACTTTGCCAGGAAATCTGTATTGGAGCAATGAAAGAATTCACTTTGCCAAACATATTACGAATACAAACCTATACAAATACATTGTAAATTTTTCCGCCGAAAAAGACGACAATTTTCAGATGAAAAATTGTGATATTTTCTTATTTCTGCTCAGTATATAGATTGCGGGTACACGTTAGAACCGCCTCATCGAGGCGGTTCTAACGAGTACCCACAATTTATATTTAAGAGCAGAAATAAGAAAAATAAGTTTTAACCCTGTAAAACCCCAGTTTTACTATATAAATGTGGGGTTCAAGGGGATCAGAATTATACAGACGTGGTTTCGTGATGAATATGTACGTAATGTACTGTCTATTTCATATTTGTGTGTCTTAATATTTCACATTGCCTGATAATGTAATAATGTGTTGCAATCAGTCGTTTGTCTGTTTGTATTGGAGTTTAACGACTCAGTCAACACTACTTTAGGTCATTTTTGAGCCGGTCAGTTTACCTATCCACACTTTTCCTGGGCAGGCTTATACGTAAGCGGCTAACCAGTACAACGCACATTCTTTCGCCAGAAACTGACCACTGCCCTTCTTTAATCAGCGGAAGAGAGAGAATGACCGTAGAAAAGATTTCATGATCAATCTCCACGAAAGAATATTGCCGACCCCGACAGAAATCGAACCCGGGTCCTCCTGATCACCAATCAGACGCGCATCCGACTGGGCTATATACCGAGGCCGGCGCAATCAGTCGTAACGCCATTTTATTTGTTAATTTCAGGACAATTTAACTGAAATTAGAAAGCTTGCAGAATTTCTTAACGTGGGAGCTGGCGAAAACTTGCTTAAGGCAATATCTGAGAAGTGTTCGTTCACGAATATGATTGTGGACAAGGAATACACCAAAGAAAGAAGAGAGGCCATATATAACGATGATTTTACGATGTACAGAAAAGGTAGGTCTCTGATGGATTGCGCCCCATGATTGCAAATGCGTGGAATACGTGGAGCGTGATAGCTCAGTGGTTTGTACACTTACCTCTGATGCTAGAGGCCCCCGGTTCGATCCCCGCCAGCGGCGATAAAATTTCGGCGTCCGAAAACGTTCCATTGGCATCATTTGCAGGGATGACTGTCATACAATGCACCGTCCTTCGGATCGGGACGTTAAATGTTAACTGAAGATCCCCTGTGCAGGGAGAGTCATCCCCTGTGCAGGTTAACCCATTTAGTACCAGGAGCCCCAAAACGGGGACCCTGGCAAACAGTGCAGGCCCAGATCAGACGCCGCAGAACTGACAAACAGTGCAGGCCCAGATCAGACGCCGCAGAACGCGGCGTATGATCGGTAAAGCCGGCACGATTAATCGTATAATCGATTAATCGATCGAGAAATTCCAGAAAAATGATTATCATTTCTGATTTGCTTGTAATCGATTTCTTGACAGGTACAATTTACTAACCAAGGTTATGCCTAAAATAGCTGGATGAGTGGCAAACAGTGGAGACCCTGATGAGACGCCGCATTCTGCGGCGTCTCATCTGGGTCTACACTGTTTGCTCAGGCCTGTCTGTTCGAAAATACATATAGTAAAGTTCAACATATGGTAAGAGACATGCTCAGACAGGTAAAATTATGACAAAAACATAGCGATTACTAATCGATTATCGATCGCAATGATATGACTGATAATCGATTAACTTTTCAACTCCGATTAGCCAGCCTTACTGCTATATATATCTGATGATTAACCCTTAGTGGTTTGAAGTACACTTGACTCGAACAAATTTCATTATACAAATGCAATGTAAACTTTACCACCGAAAAAAAAAAACTTTTAAGACGAAAAATTATGATATTTTTTCTTATTTCTGCTTAAAATATAGATTGTGGATATTCGTTAGAACCGCCCCATCGAGGTGGTTCAAACGAGTACCCACAATCTATATTTCAGAGCAGAAATAAGAAAAATAATCTTTACCCCTGAAAACCCCAGTTTTTTATATAAAAGAGGGGTCCAAGGAGGTCAAAATTATATAGGCGTGTTTTCGTGATGCAGCCTTCCAAATGTGTTCAAGCCATTGGAATTCCCATCATGAAAACATGCCTATATAATTTTTACCCCCTTAAACCCCATATTAGCTCACCTGAGCCGAAGGCTCCGGGGTTGCTATTGTGATCGGTCACCGTCCGTCGTCGTCATCGTCGGCGTCGTCCGTCCGTCCGTCCGTTCTCAATTTCTTTAAAGAACATCTCGTAAACCACTGAACAGATTCTGACCAAACTTGGCAGTAATGTTCTTTTGGTGGTCTTCTCCCAAAGTTGTTCAAAGAATTTCATTCCTTGCAGAACTCTGGTTGTCATGGCAACGAAAAGGGGAAAATAAGAAAAAAAACTATATAAATCTTCTTCTCTGAAACCAGAAGGCCAAGGTCTTTTATATTTGGTATGAAGCTGCATCTAGTGGTCCTCTATCTAGATTGTTCAAATCATAGCCATGGGGCCTAAAATGCCTCCGCGCCAGGACCTACTGGTTTACATAGGCTTATACATGTATAGGGAAAACCTTTAAAAATCTTCTTCTCTGAAACCAGAAGGCCCAGGTCTTTGACATTTGGTATGAAGCTTCATCCAGAGAACCTCTACCAAGCCTGTTCAAATTATAGCCATGGGGCCAAAACTGCCCCCCCCCCCCCCCCCCCCGCGCCGGTGTCCACAGGTTTTACATTGGTGTGTATAGGAAAAACCTTTACAAATCTTCTTGTCTGAAACCAGAAGGCCCAGGTCTTTGATATTTGGTATGAAGCTTCTTCTAGTTAACCTCAACCAAGATTGTTCAAATTATAGCCCTGGGGCCAAATATTCCCCCCGCGCCGGAGCCCACAGACTTTACATAGGCTTATATATGGAAAACCTTTAAATATCTTCTTGTCTGAAACCAGAAGGCCAAGGTCTTTGATATTTGGTATGAAGCTTCATCTAGTGGACCTCTACCAGGATTGTTCAAATTACATGTATAGCACTGGGGCATAAAATGCACCTGCGCTGGTGCCCACTGGTTTTACATAGGTTTATATGGGGAAAGCCTTTAAAAATCTTCTTCGCCGAAACCAGAAGGCCCAGATCTTTGATATTTGGTATGAAGCTTCATCTCGTAGACCTATACCAAGATTGTTCAAATTATAGCCATGGGGCCAAAAATGGCCCCGCTCCGAGGCCCACTGGTTTTACATAGGCTTATATTGTTTGTTTGATTTGAGGTTTAACGTCCCCGTCAACACTGAAAATGTCATTTTGGAGACGTTGCTTCCAATTTTGTGGGACTTTTACCCGACATTGAGATGAAATGACATCTCAAGCCCTGTCGCCCAATGAAACCAATAGGGTTTATTAGCATGGACGGTCCGCCTCGCACCGGAAAATCTTTAAAAATCTTCTTGTCTGAAACCAGAAGGCCCAGGTCTTTGATATTTGGTATGAATCTTCATGTACTGAACCTCTACCAAGATTGTTCAACTTATAGCCCCGTGGCCAAAAATGGCGCAGCCCCGGGTCTTACATAAGCCAATATAGGGAATATCTTTAAAAATATTCTTGTCTGAACCCAAAAGACCAAGATCTTTGATATTTGATATGAAGCTTCATCAAATGGACCGCTACCAAGATTGTTCAAATTATAGTTCTGGGGCCAAAAAATGGCCCTGTTCAAATTATAGCTCTGGGGCCAAAAATGGCCCCGCCCCAGGGCCCACATGTTTTACATAGGCTTATATTGGGAAAAGAAATTGCACTATGCAGAAATATAAAAAAATCTGGATGTTTATCTGATTTTTTTTTTTTATTATTTTATTTTATTAATTTATTTATTATTTTTATTATTATTTTTGGGGGGTGGGGGTTGGGGGGGGGGGGGTGGGGGCTGGGGGTTAAATTTTACCGATATATTTGAAGAGTCGTGTTTTCGTAATGCACTGTTTGTTATTTTGTTTGTTTGAGTGGAGTTTGATGGCCCTGTCAACACTATTTAGTTCATATCGAGCCAGCCGGTTTACCTAAGCACACTTTTACTGGGCAAGCTTATACATAGGCGGTTAACCAATACAGTGCGCATTATCGCAAGAAACTGACAACTACCATTCTTGAATCAGCGGAAGGGAGAGATTGACCGTCAAAAAAAAAATCATGATCAATCTCCCTGAACCGAGTACATGTAGTTTACCGATTATCGAACAAGCTCACTTTTTAGTAATCTCAAGTTTGGAACCTCTTCAAAGAGACCAAACAACGGAACCCTGGAAGGGACATTCAATTTATTTTAATATGTTGTGCGAACAAGATAATATCTTGTGCACACAAGGCAATATTTTGTTCACACAACTTACTATCTTGTTCGCACAACATATTATCTTGTTAGCACAATATAATCAGACGCATAAAATATTACGTTGTCTGCACAAGATCTATATATGTTGTGCAAACAAGATAATATGTTGTGCGAACAGGATAATGTCTTATGCGCATAAGATATTAAGCTGTGCGCACAAGATATATATTGTGCGCACAAGATATTATGTTGTCAGCACAAGATATATTATGTTGTCTACACAAGAATCTTGTGCGCACAACATATTATCTTGTGCGCACAAGATAATAACTTGTTGGCACAACTAAATATCTTGTTCGCACAACATATCAAAAAAATAATTGCATGTCCCTTCCCGGGTACCGTAATAAACAGCCTCACTTGGCGATTCAAACGAGCGATACCCACATTTTTGTTTATATGCAGCGTGCCTATTCCAAATATATTGAAACTTTTACATCCAAAAAATGACATTTTTAAGACAAAACATTCTGATTAAAAGAAATAAATAATATTTCTGCTCACAGCATAGATTGTGGGAACTCGTTTGAACAGCCTCGACGAGGCGGTTTTAGCGAGTACCCACAATCTATGTTTTTGAGCAGAAATAAGAAAAATAATGTATACCCCGTAAATCCCAGTTTAACTATGAAAAAGTGGGGTTTGAGGGATTTAAAATTATTTTATTTATTTATTACGAAAACACACCTATAAAAATACATTGTATGTTTTAGCGCAGGAAAATCGAAAATTTTAAGATGAAAAATTGTGATATTTTTCTTATTTCTGCTCAAAATATAGATGTGGGAACACGTTAGAACGTCCTCGATGAGGCGGTTCTAACGTATAACCACAATCTATATTTTGGAGCAGAAATAAGAAAATAAGGTTTACCCTCATGAACCCCAGTTTTACAATATAAAAGTGGGGTTCAAGGGTGTAAAATTTATAGGCGTGCGTTCGTGATGTTTATTTATTTATTTATTTATTTATTTCAGGCGTGATAGGAGACTGGAAGAACTGGTTTACTGTTGCCCAAAATGAACAGTTTGATAAAATAATGAGCGAGAAAATGAAAGGCATCACACATAAATTCGAGTACAGCTAACACCAACAGAATAACAAATAACACGAAGTTCATTTTTGGTGGTTATTTAAGGGGAATGGGAACACCTGGCAGATTTGTCCATCATTTTTCAAAGTGAGACAACTTTCGGTACTATCTGTTCACTTTACTATAATGCATAGTCCCACTGAAAAAGGGGTCTACTCTTAAAAGAAAGAATTTGCTCCTCAGGAGCAAATTCTTTCCTTTAAGAGTTGGCCCCTATTGACATGGTGAACAAAATACTTTTGCAGGAGTTGCCTCCCCTGAAGATGTACCCATTCCTCTTAAGGAATGATTTTTTTCTACTGTTCATAAAAGTATGAACGCAGTGGGTCGCGTGCAAAGTAAATGAACCCCGAAGGTGTCAATGTAAACTTTGATAGCGACCCGCTGTCGATCTTACTCTCATGAAAAGCAGAAAAATTAAGTTTATTTTTTATATTTGCATTCTTTGCCCCTCATCACTGGGCGAAAAAATGCTAATAGGGTAAACTTTTAAAGCTGAAAAACATTTACACGCTGTTTTTCTACAAACAGCGGGACAGCTTTGGCTCATCAACGCCCGTAGAGAACCATGGTTTAGACTGACGTCACTTAACGTCATTGAAAATCATGTGACTCGATGCATTCATGAAAGTATGAACTACTTTTTCTATAGGTTTACATTAGACTTTACACTCGAAATGTAAATATTTGTTGATAGATCCAAAGTTAACACGGTTTATAGGGCAAACTTTTAAAGCTGAAAAACGTTTACACGCTGTTTCTACAAAGAGCGGAATAGCGTTGACATCACCAACGCCAGTAGAAAACCATGGTTTAGACTGACGTCACTTGACGTCACTGGATATCATGTGACTCGATGCGTTCATGGCATCACGAAAACACACCTATATAATTTTGACCCCCTTGAACCCCACTTTTCTATAGTAAAACTGGGGTTTCCGGGGGTATACCTTATTTTTCTTATTTCTGCTCTAAAATATAGATTGTGGGTACTCGTTAGAACCGCCTCAATGAGGCGTTCTAGCGAGTGCCCACAATCTATATTTTGGGCAGAAATAAAGAAAATATCACAATTTTTCATCAAAAAATTTTCATTTTTTCGGCGATAAAGGTGGCAATGTATTTGTATAGGCGTGTTTGCGTAATGGAAGTATGAACTGCAGTTTTTTCTGTAGGTTTATACGTATTAGACTTTACACTGGAAAAGTAAATATTTGTTGATAGAACCAAAGTTAACTACACTGTGACAGGCCTCCGTGGGCACTGACTCTATGTCATCAGTCCTCTCACCGTTGAGGTTCGAGCCTGGCTCGGGTCGCATGTGATACTCTGAGTTCTGCAGCGGAAGGTCAGGTGGTTTTTCTCCAGGTACTCCGGTTTGCGCCCACCTCTGATTAACGATCGGCTTGAAATAAGTGAATAATCTTGAAACCGAAACAACCGGAGAAAAAAACACACCTAAACTTCCGTTGCAGAACATGGCGTCTCTCATGTGGCCCGAGCGAGGCCCGAACCACAGCGGTGTATATCAGCTGTTGTATATGCTGCATTAGACAGGTTTTTATAGTCCGACAAGGAATTCCTGGCAGTTACGTCATAATTAGTTTACTCGAATATTCATATGATATGGCATTTACTTGAACCTAGGACTAAGATTATTTACATACCGCCAAAGCTTTGTGGATTTCGTGGCCTAGAGAGTAGATGGTTTGTTCTGCAGACCAAGAAGTAACTGGTTCGAAACCCACGTGTCGAATAATTTTTTTATTATTTTATTTATTTTTTTGTGTTTGACCTCGTAATACACACACACAGACGACATGTGAAATCTGCTTTACCCGTGTGGCATTTTAAAAATGGATAATTGCGAGGTGTACAGAACATAGTTCTTGTTCATTTTCAAGCACATAACACTTGACTGCATAAAACTTGTTAGGAGAAATAAAGATGAAAAAAGTGAAATAGAAAAAAATATATATACCAAATTTACTATAGATTTTAAACCAGTAAAATGGACATTTATAATCAATATTATAAAATTTAATTATTGACGCTTTGAGAGGTTTCCTTTTTAACATTACTGTATTCGTGTTGAGATTTATTATTAGTAGAGCAGCAAATGGTTTTTTGTTCCATTCTCCAATTTCATTGGTTAAAATTATATAGTATATATTTGCACTTTAGGCGCAATCGTCACAGTTTGAATTTGACAGTGGGGAGAAAAAGAAGAATTTCTTGTTGAAAATTTCGAAAATCCTTTGTCTAACGTCTTCATTGTTGAGAGAAGACTCCGATTTTAAACTGTGATCGGGAAAATATTGTGTTGACATTTGTTTGTTGAGTTCATGGTAGCATAGCACCAATTTTGATTACATTATCTTATTACTACCAATATGAGTAGTAAGAACAAAGAGAGAGAGACTGCCGGTACAAGTGGCAGAGAACTTAGAAATGTAGCCAGACTTGACTATGGCAAGCTTGATTCGGTTGGGTTTGAGCATGGTGCTACTAAGGCTGATGACAGCATTCATCAGTTAGACGTACAGCCGAATGAAAATGACGATGTGCCTCCTCTGGAATCAACAGCAGGTCCGGGGCAAATATCAGCTGATTTTAGCCGGAAAATGGATGAAATGCAGCGCGAGATGCAAAAGTTAGAAGAGGAGGAAGCTATGTTAAACAAATCCCTTCAGCTGAGAGATATGGAACTGGCTTTACAACAGAAACGTGAAAAGGTGAAAAAACTACGAGGTAGGAGTCCCTCTGTTGTTTTTAGAACTGAAAGTGACGCTGATAAAAAGCGCAGTAAATCCAAGTCAAGTGCTCAACATCTATTTCCACAAACAAACATTGAACAACATGACTGGGATGATGATTCGTCCAATGAAATTAACATTAATACATTGAGGAAAGATCTGAACCTAAGAAAATTAGTTAGAAAAGAACTTAAAACTTTGGGTCTCACTGACACTGTCACTTCTGATAGCTCAGATAGCTCTTCATCAGAAAGTGACAGTTCAGATGATCACTTTTCAGTATCATCTAGTGGCAGTAAGCATAAAAAAGAGAAAAAACACAAAAAGAAGCATAGCAAAAAATCAGGAATCAAAGCTAAAGCTTCTGATAAGGTCAAATCTCCACAGAAATGGCCTCATGCCCACCTTCAATATGAATTTGTTAATAAACAAATGAAGTTTGATGATCTGGACTTCAAACTGTTTATTGCGGGTGAGCTTGAGATTATTTCTGGGGAGGATATTTCTGATACAGAGAAGGCAGGGCGCATAAATCTGCTCAAAAAAATAGTGTACTATAGCAGCACCTATGAATTCAAAGGGCTAAAGTCCTTTTATGCTGCATGGCTCAGGGAAATTGAGCTTGGTAAGAAATCCTGGGCTGATGATCCACAGAATATTGAAACCCCTATTTTGACAAAACATATCAGAGCTCCTAAAAGCAGTCAAGCACCTGGTAAAAAACCAAACTTTAAAAACCGATCAGCAGATTCTGAAAAAGTTTGGTTTTGCAATCTGTATCAGAGAAATAAGTGTCCTCACAAAAACAGCCACATGATTGTTGTCAAGGATCAAGCCAGGTTGTCACAGCACATTTGTGCCACATGTTGGTTGAAAGATAAGACCAAATTGGTGCACCCCGAATGCTCTTCTAGCTGCCCACATGCTTCGGCCTGACTTCCATTGAATAACATAGACAAGGCTAAAAGCCTCATACAGATTAAGGGCAATTTGGGCGATATCTTTTTCCCTTCGTATTGTAAACAAAATGAAACTGGAAGTAAAATGTCTGAAAATCACATGAATTATGCTTTGAACGAAAATATTTTGTGTCATCACTCTAAAAAATGCAATGTATGCTTGGCAACAACTAAATATTTGAAATTTTCTGATTTTGGCTATTTTTTGAATGCTCATGAGATGGTTACGGCATCGGGAATGTATAATTATGAAAACTGCAAAATACCAGTAAATTTCAGAATGAATGTAGATTTTATTAGGTCTTGGCTAGTAGATTACAAAGATAAAAAAATATGTGACTTTTTAGAATATGGTTTCCCTATCGGTGCCATTGAATCTGACAAAATTTTAAAAAATGTCACAAATACAGAATTATGGAAATTTAAAAATCACAAAGGTGCTGATATGTATCCTGAAGACATAAACAAGTATTTACAGAAGGAAGCCATTAACAAAGCCATTTTAGGACCCTTTAAAAACAACCCTTTTTCTTCTGGAATTAAAATTTCTCCTTTAAATTCTGTACCGAAAAAAGAAACAACAGAAAGAAGGGTTATTCTAGATCTTAGTTTTCCTAAAGGCAGTGCAGTTAATGACTTCATTAGTAAACATGAATATTTAGGTCAAAAAATGGCAATTATTTTTCCAAAAGTAGATGACTTTATTCAACTCATTAAATCTAAAGGTAGAAACTGTCTTTTATATAAAATTGATCTTCGTCGAGCCTTCAGACAAATTCCTATTTGCCCATCTAGCTACAATTTAGTTGCATTTGTATGGAAAAAACATATATTTTTTGATACAGTTTTATCAATGGGGTCTCGGTCAGCCAGTTTTTGTTGCCAATCCCTAACCAATGCTATAGTTTTCATGTTGTTCAAGATTGGAATTTCTGTTTTAAATTATTTAGATGACCTTGCCTCAGCTGAGAAAGAAAATTTAGCAGAATTTGGATACAAAACATTAAAGGAAATTTTAAAGAAATCCGGTATTGAAGAATCCTTCGACAAAGCCTCTCCACCTTCAAGGATCAGGTCTTTTATCGGTGTTTTATTTAACACTGAGAAAATGACTGTTGAAGTTACACCGGAGAGATTAAATGAAATTCGCACCCTTATTTATCAGTGGTTAAATAAGGAAAATGCTTCTATTAAGGAGATACAATCTTTATTAGGTAAACTAAATTTTGTGGCAGCCTGTGTCAGGCCAGGTAGAATATTTGTTTCTCGTATGCTTAAGTGGCTCAAGCTTCTATATACATTGGACAACAGTAAACACCCAATACCTTCATATGTCAAAAAAGATATTCATTGGTGGCACAGATTTCTCCCAACATATAATGGCATTTCCATGATGATGACAGAGGAATGGTCAAATCCAGATGAAATTTTTTCCTCGGATTCTTGTCTCACTGGGTGTGGGGGATATTGGAATGGAAATTTTTTCCATACAGAATTTCCACATGATTTGCAGATCAAAAAGTATCACATAAATATTCTTGAAATGTTGTCAGTTATTGTGTGTTTACGCTTATGGGGTAATTTCTATAAGGGTAAATGCATAAGGATTTATTGTGATAATTCTGCGGTTTGTTGTGTGATCAATTCTGGTAGAGCCAAATGTGAGGAACTTCAGAGCTGCCTTCGGGAACTTGCTTATCATGCTGCTTTAAATGAATGTGAGGTCAGGGCGGTGCATCTGGGCACTAATGAGAACAGACTTTCAGACCACCTTTCTAGGTGGCATCTAAATAAGTCTCATATGGAACAGTTTTTTGTCTTAACTGCAGGGTGTGACCTGATAGAGTACAAAGTACATGAACACTTGTTTGATTTTATTAGTACTTGGTAATGCTATTTTGTTTTCAGATAAACAGTTGAGATCCTTAAAGGATGAATTAAAGAACTCACGGAGACAGGCGTTTGCCGAGGGTACTAACACAAACTTGAGGATTCAGTGGGAAACATTTCTATTATTTTGCTTCTACTTTGGATTCAAATATCTTCCAGTAAACACAGAAACTTTATGTTTGTTTGCTCAATTTTTGAGCAGATCATTCAAGTCCACACATTCAATCAGCAATTATATATCAGGTGTGAAGACTATGCATCATTTATTGGGTTATTCTACCGACGGTATCAATAACTTTCTTGTAAATTTAGGTTTAAAAGGTGTTAATAGACAAAAGCCACATCTTGTTAAACAAGCAAGGGCCATAACGCCTGAAATTCTTCTAGCCATGTACCCATTATTTGACTCTACCAATCCTGTAGACAACGTATTCTGGTGTTTATTTCTTTTCGCTTTCTTTTTATTTGCAAGGAAATCAAATCTTGTTCCAAATTCAAATAATTTCAAACAAAAAAGATTTTTATTAAGACAGGATATTGAAATCTATAATGATATTTTGATTGTTAACATTAAGTGGTCCAAAACAATTCAATTTGGTCAAAAAGTATTAAAAATCCCTTTAGTTAATATTCCTGGATCAGCTTTGTGTCCAGTTACGGCTTACCGCAAAATGTGCAAATTAGTACCTGCCTCACATTTAGATCCGTTATTTACGTTACCAAAGAACAAGTGTGTTACTTATTTGCAATACCAAAACAAATTAAGAAAATTAATCGAAGCAATTGGTTTAAAACCCGAAGAGTTCTCTACACATTCCTTTAGACGAGGTGGTACTTCCTTTGCCTTTCGTGCTAAAGTACCAGTAGATCTCATTAAAATCCATGGGGATTGGAAGAGTGACTGTTACCAGAAATACCTTTCATTTTCTCTGGAAGATAAGCTACTTGTTGCTTCAAACATGAGAAAAACAATCCTATCCTTATAAGATTGATTTAAATACCGGTGTGTTTACTTTAACCTGGTTTTTCTTTAAGGATTTGATCAATATTTCAGACAGAATAGGTCTATGTAAACAGTGTAGACCCTGATTAGGTATTATTGAATGCACCATGTGTGGCCTCTTGGCCTCCTTTCGGATAACTATTGTCTGTGTAAGAATAGTTTTTGTTTGAAATTTCTCCGTACAGGGAAATTTAGCATTAATCGTATCCTGAAGGTGGCCTTGATCCGCTAAGGGTGCACTTATGCTGAATTAAGCTAAAGTAAATGTTTATAATGACCAGCCTTCCTAGCCTCTTTCGGATAGCTATCGCCTTTAATAGGATAGTTTTTGCTCGGGATTTTCAGGTTCAGGGAAGTCTAGCATTAATTACATTTCGAGGCTGGTAGGGCTGTTATTGTAAACATAAGATCTTTATAATCAGTCTTAAGTCACAACAATCAGCTCACAAATATGAAGTGTTCATGTACTTGTACGAATATTTGAAACATAGATCTGTTTTTAATTATTCTTTTAACTTTCATAATTAGTGTGATAAGAATTACATTTGTATATATGTTTTATATTTGTATAATTACAGATTACCATGCATTCTGTTTAATAACAGACCAAATGTGAGTTTGCATTGGACCTGCATAGGTCTTATGAGCTACACATTGCGGATTTGGAATATATGGGTATGTAAATCAATTTATTTATGTACACTTTTTCTTTTTCTCTCTCTTGTTGCAGAGATGAAAAAGGTTACTATAGTAAGTGACTCGATTGCCAAATATGTATTTGGTATTGAAGGTGTACTTCTTCAGGCCTTTCGAGGAGACACAATTGGACGCATTTCAAGCAGGATCAAATCTGGGGAAGTTAGATTAAATGGTTTTGATTATGTCATCTTCCATGTGGGAACAAATGACATTGGCAGAAAATCTCCTTTTGATAACATAATATCAGATTATGGCAATCTGATAGGGATTTGCAGACAAGCTAACCCGAACATTAAAATCATCATGTCTGCCATTTTACCACGACCAATTGATCATGAGGTAACTGATAATATTATCAGAAGAGTTAATGGCTATTTAAATACCCATATGAGCAAGCCAATGAACTTCAAATTTATTAAAACATTTAGACCTTTTATGTTTGGTGGTAGAGTGAAAAGAGAACTATTTGCAAAAAATGATGGAGGTCTCCACTTAAATTCAGAAGGAACAAATAGGCTCAAATATTACTTTCTTAGAACTATTGCGTCCATGTAAATAGTTCCATTAGAATTCTACTATTCATTGCCATACATGGCCATTTTATACATAGAACCACCTCGATGAGGCTGTTCTAATGAATACCCACAGCATAGGTTTGAGTGGAGATTTGACAAAAACTATCCTTTAATTCTCACGAAGTGCCAAGCTTAACTGTAGTTACATTGTATGGTGCAGATACAAGCTAAATCTTGATTTCGCTATGATATGAATGGCATGGTTGTGAGGAGTGATACATGGGTTACGTGTGGATGCCTTTGCTGTGTCAAAAGACAATCATGTGGGCATCAGCACAATAAGTCTGTAAGTCTGATGCATTTAGTAACCAGAATTAGTTAATTCATATTTCAGAATAGTGTATTCTGTCATTACAAATTTGAAATAACTTCAATTTTGGCTTTGACTTAAAAATATATGAGACACTTTTGAATATGTAGCAATTGCATCCGGTCCTGTGTGGCGTGTCTCATAGTGTATCGATGGCTAAATTTAGTTGAACTGCTTACAAAAACAATAATTATTTAAATACAGTAAAATAATATTATGAGACCACCTGTGGGACTGTTCAGGGGTGGTCTGAAAGACCACTTTTGAACTGTTTCCCAAGTGGTTATGACCAGAGGTCACTGTATACAGAGAACCTATGGCAAGAAGAACGGAAATTTATCAAATGAGTCTTTGATGCAGATGTAGCGTTAATTTTAGGTGGTATTGACAGCAGAATTTTACTGTAATTTATGTATATATATGTTTAGATAGTGACATTCTTATTTCATTTAATCATGCATATTGCTACTTTCTATACAAATGATTTGTGTAAAGCTGAACCTTAACCCTTGTCCTGCTGTTCACGATGAGCCCTACTTTTGCTGGCAGTGTAGATCCGGATCGGATGGCCATCTGATCAGGATCTGCACTGTTTGACTTTCTATTTATGATTTTGTAGGAATAAATTAAATCAAGTAATCTGATTGGTTGGAAGTCGGAAGTGGGTATGGCTGGTTTGGGTGTTTTGCAGGAAAGGGGTTATGACAGTAATGGCATGGCATTCGTGTATCTGGATAGGATTATGCCAGTTATATTCTATAAATTTCAATTCACACCAGTAGATTAATTTTTAAATAGCTTTAGTCTACTTATCAATATCACTATGCACAATCTTATGTTTATCAGCATTTCGTTTGCATAGTGACCATCATACATGTATATCTTGATTCAGGAATGCTTCCATTGATGCATTATGATGAGCTCACATTAGCATGAACGTCAGCATATGCATTTACGTCAACTGCAATTTTTTATTATAATTTATACATAGCAGTCACCTGTCAAAGTGCAATATTCTTTCAAATTTTAGTTATAATTATCCTTCTTAATCGTGTTTATTCAAGAAGGGTGGTTGTTATTTTGGGGACAATGCGCACTATATTGATAAATAGTTAGTTGCCTTGTTTGAGCCCATTCTCGGTAAAATGTGAACAGGTAAATTCACCAGCCTGATACATCATATTGGTCTGAATTTATCAGAAACATGCTAATGATTACTTAGCAACACTTTAATGGTATATAACACTATGTATATATATATCCAGCTCTTTTTCTCACATTTACATTATCTTCATCCCTCATTCATTCATGTTTTCTATGGTTGGTAACACATTATCATTTCATTTCTTGCAGTCAAGAATAGATTTCTTTGACAATTCATTATATGAAGCCGAATTTTCATACAAGTGTATCGCTACATGTGATAAGCTGAAGAATTCTGGTAAGCTTATTTAAAGCAGTTTAGGTCTTTGTTTTATTATTGCCGCATTAATTGTCTATAATCTTCAATATAGAAACACTTTGGAGCATGCTTCATACGACCTTTGTTCTTGACTATCTGACTCAATGGTCGTATACTAAGATGCTCACATGCTCTTGGTAAATATTTCAAATAATTTAACATCTTAAGTAACATACTGGTACATGTAGTACACTTCATGCCAGATTGCGGTATATAATTTTGCATAGGAACTTTCCTATTTTATTTTCTTTTGTTTTTTATATTTTTTTTTTTTGTTTTGTTTTGGCCGGTGGGTTGGCGTTTTTATGGAATATTAATAATCCATTAATAATTCTGTATCTAATTTACCGTTACAGGCTTCTGTAGGATGCTGAAATTCAATAATTTGATTCGTGTTGAAGGTTCAGTCTCTTGCGGAAGCTTGTACTTGTTATTTCCCATTTATTGAAAGGTCAAGTATTTGAATAAATAATATTTGTACATTTCTATATGATGTATTCCCCACTGAGAACAGCTAAATAATAATTCTATAATTATTTAAAATCTCTTTTCATTTACTTCCCTGATATAGTAAATTTGCATATCAATCACTCTGTTGATCAAGAGGAAATAATTGGACATTTATAATCAATATTATAAAATTTAATTATTGACGCTTTGAGAGGTTTCCTTTTTAACATTACTGTATTCGTGTTGAGATTTATTATTAGTAGAGCAGCAAATGGTTTTTTGTTCCATTCTCCAATTTCATTGGTTAAAATTATATAGTATATATTTGCACTTTAGGCGCAATCGTCACAGTTTGAATTTGACAGTGGGGAGAAAAAGAAGAATTTCTTGTTGAAAATTTCGAAAAAACCCATCCCACCCGCCCTTGCATGTTGTGTTATACATTATTATCCTCCTTTGTTATCCATTTTGATCAAAGTTCTTCCTATGTTTTATTCCGTTTCCATTTAACGTTTAGGCGTTTTTATGGAATATTAATAATCCATTAATAATTCTGTATCTAATTTACCGTTACAGGCTTCTGTAGGATGCTGAAATTCAATAATTTGATTCGTGTTGAAGGTTCAGTCTCTTGCGGAAGCTTGTACTTGTTATTTCCCATTTATTGAAAGGTCAAGTATTTGAATAAATAATATTTGTACATTTCTATATGATGTATTCCCCACTGAGAACAGCTAAATAATAATTCTATAATTATTTAAAATCTCTTTTCATTTACTTCCCTGATATAGTAAATTTGCATATCAATCACTCTGTTGATCAAGAGGAAATAATTATAAAAATATGAAACAATGAACATTTAATTTACTTTAAAAAGATAAAACAAATATATAATAAAAAACGCAATCAGTGAGATTCGAACTCGGACCGTGAGCATGACAAGCAGCGTTGACATCCCCTGGGCCGTGTAATCAATTGGCGTGTCCTGTTCATACCATAAACCCAAGCGCAAATTTATACTGGAAAATCCTTTCTATTTTTAGCTTTGTTATTGATTTGACGTCACTGCCAGACCTAGTTTGTTTACCAGTACCAGTTTGTTTGTTAAGCTAACAAAACATGGAAAAACCGAGCCCAGACCATTTTTAGATTGTTTGTCAATTGATCGCAAGTTAAGAGTACCGTTGGCAGTTCACTGCTTTTGTCTGCGTGACGAAGTTGAACAGCGTGCAAACTGAATGAGCCCCGTCAAGCGAATTTGTAACGTCGAGCATTCCATCTTGACCAATTTCAACTGCGCATGCCCAGCCATTTAGAGGGGCCAGGGATCTGGTTTTCTGTCTGAAAGTTCCTCTTGATTCACTGCTTGTATGAGCGAGCAGCGAAGAATCTGGCGAGACTGCGCGGATTCGCAGGCTCGCCTGAACCTTCGCTGCTCGCATAGGGGATAAGTACCAAAATCGCTTGACGGGGCCGATATGTTAGTTTTTTTGTTTGATTTGATGTGTTTCGTCTCCGTCAACACTATATAGGTCATTTTGGAGACCGTCGTTGCTTCCAATTTTGTGGGACTTTTACCCGACAATGAGATGAAATGACATCTCAAGCCATGTCCCCCAATGAAACCAATAGGGTTTATAAGCATGGACGGTCCGACTCGCACCACTTTGCCTGGGCAGGCTTAGATCCTCAAAGCGGTTTACCAGTACTCGTGTGCGACCGTATTCAGCTCTGCGTGGAAGAATCATGCAGCCCATTTATTTCTTCAAGCCTCGATAGGCGGGAGCCGGCAATTCGTTAAAATAGGATACCCGTCAGTAAAGGAAAGTGTTTGTAAATATTGCATTTTTTAATTACTAGTTTCCCAAAATGGGACGTTAGACACAGATCAGAAGCCAGATGGGCCCCCGCCTATAGGGGCTTGAAGAAATATATGGGCTGCATGATGCTTCCACGCAGAGCTGAATCCGGCCCGCACACTAGAACTGTTAAACTGATTAGAGGATCTAAGACTGTCCAGGAACCGCGGTGCGAGGCGGACCGTCCATGCTAATAAAACCTATTGGTTTCATTGGGCGGCAGGGCTTGAGATGTCATTTCATCTCAATGTCGGGTAAAAGTCCCACAAAATTGGAAGCAACGTCTGCGAAATGACCTTTATAGTGTTGATGGGGACGTTAAACCTCAAATCAAACATTTAAACAAATCAGAAGCCAGAAATCAAACTTCATGAAAACCGATAAAAAGAAAACAAGAAGGCAACCCTCTCTATTAAGCGGAAAGGAAATGCGTTTAAAAGGGCAAAGTTTGGTGCTCCTACACATTAACCTATACCACAGGAGCTTCGCGACGTCGTCGCTTTATATTAGGAAACTGTGGTGTTTAGGCTTGTTTCTTGCTTCTGTGCGATAACTTCAAGCTCCTGTGCCTATTTTATCCTCAAAATTGAAATCGCGAAGAATAAAATTATAGCAGGTTGGCTATTGGGGGAAGCAACCGCAATACAGAAGTATCCTTTATAATTCCTCACTAAACCCCCTTGCTGAAATTTGGACGCCTAAACTTTTTGTTTTCGGATAAAGCCTCCTACATTTCACATCCGATCGAGCTGAAACTTGATAAATACATAGACCATGATGTGGAGCAGCGCATATTGTTTCGAGGTTGCGGTCTGCTAAATATTAATAGAGTTATTCCCCTTTGAAAGTTTCTGTAAACATTTCGCTTCCGGCTAACAATTAACGTTCGATCAAGCAAAGTAAGACCATAGAGTGGTGTTTCGACGTTACGTTCACCAAATATTATTTTCGGCCCCCGCCCATCGGGGCTTGAAGAAATAGATTGGGCTGCACGATGCTTCCACGCAGAGCTGAAACCAACCGCACACGAGTACTGGTAAACCGCTTAGAGGTTCTAAGCATGCCCAGGAAAAGTGATGCGAGTTGGACCATCCATGCATATAAACTCTATTGGTTTAATTGGATGGCAGGGCTTGAGATATCATTTCATCTCAATGTTGGGTAAAAGTCCCACAAAATTGGGAGCAATGTCACCATAATGACCTACACAGTGTTGGTGGGGACGTTAAACCTCAAATCAACCATATCACCAAATATTAATAAAGTTATGCTACTTTGAAAATTACTGTAAACCATTTCGTTTCCTGATAACCCTCTTATATTATACATCCGATCAAGCTGTGCCCCTTTGAAAATTTCTGTAAAGGTTTCGTTTCTGGCTAGCTCCGACAATTTAGATCCGATCAAGCTGAAACTTGATATATAGTTAGACCATGATGTAGAGCAGCACACATTGTTTCGAGGTAACGGCCCACCAGTGTTATGTCGCTTTGAAAATTTCTGTAAATACTTTGATTTTGGCTAAATCCACCTACAATTAGCATTCGATCTAGCTGACACCCGATACAAAGTTAGACAATGGTGTTGAGCAGCGCATATTGTTTCGAAGTTACGGTTTCTCCAAATAGTTTGATAGAGTTATGCTCCTCTGACAATTTCTGTAAACAATTAGTTTCCAGCTATGTTCTTCTACAATTTAAATCCAATCCAGCTGACACTTGATATATAGTTAGACCATGATATGGAGCGGTGAATATTTTTCGAGGTTGAAGTCCATCAAATATTAACACAGTTATGTTCCTTAAAATTTCTGTAAACATTTCGTTTTCGGTTAACTCCACCTGCAATTAACATTCGATGAATCTGAAAGTTTATACATGTACATACAAGTAGTTAGACCATGATGTGGAGCAGGGCATATTGTTTCAAGATTACAGTCCACTAAATATTGGCAGAACTATGTCCCTTTGAAAATTTCTGTTATTGTGTTGTTTTAAGTTAACTCCTCCTACATATAGTTAGATATTGATGTGTTTTTGATGTGATTTTTATTATTGTTTTGTTTCCGGCTTATCCACCTGCCCATCTGGCTTTGGAGACATAGATTGGGCTGCAGGATGCTTCCACGCAGAGCTGAAACCGGCCGCACATGAGAACATGTCATTTCATCAAGCATCGATGGTTCTAACGTGTATCCACAATCTATATTTTGAGCAGAAATAAGAAAAATAACACAATTTTTCATCTTAAAATGTTCATTTTTTCGGCGAAAAAGGTTACAATGTATTTGTACAGGCGTGTTTTTTGTAATGATATGAATGGCCCAAAACCAGTCCCTGCAGTATTAGCACATGAATGGCGATTCATCTATCATCTATTACCATACCAAATATAGCCCCGCCCATCGGGGCTTGAAGAAATAGATGGGCTGCATGATTTTTCCACGCAGAGCCGACACCGACCCGCACACGAGTACTGGTAAACCGCCTAGAGGACCTAAGCCTGCCCAGGCAAAGCGGTGCGAGTCGGACTTTCCGTGCTTATAAACCCTATTGGTTTCACTGGGCGACAGGGCTTGAGGTAACATTTAAAAGTCCCACAAAACTGGAAGCAACGTCTTCAAAATGACCTATTCAGTGTTGACGGGGACGTTAAACCTCAAATCAAACAAAAAAAAAACAAAACAAACGGAAACATGCCTATACAAATACAATGCAAACCTTACCGCCCCCCCCCCCAAAAAAAAAAAATTTAAGATGAAAAAAAAATGTGATATTTTTCTTTCTGCCCAAAATATAGATTATGGGTGCTCCTTAGAACCGCCTCATCGAGGCGTACCTACAATCTACATTTTAGAGTAGAAATAAGAAGAATAAGGTTTAGGCCTACAGTTTTACTATATATAAGTGGGGTTCAAGAGGGATAAAATTATATAGGCGATTCTAACGCAGCTCCAAATCTATATTTTTATCAAGAGTAAAACAAGCAATGTACACCATTGTAAACCATATTTTTCCTTATACGGGGTGGGTTTAAGAGGTATTTATTACAAGAAACATCCTAGTGGATAGGAGCGCTGCATCTCTCGCCGCTGTAGTTCGACGCTCTTTCTGGTCACATATGAGAGGCCAAGTTCTCCAACCGAAGGTCAGGTACTTTTTCTCCTTGTACTCCGGTACTCGTCCACTTCTGATTAATGATCGGCTCAAAATAAGTGAAATAATCTTGAAAGGGCCGTTACACACAAAAAAAAAAAGAAAATAAAAAATTAACGTGATAGAAAAAAGTTCGTGCAGTCAATACTAATCATTACATAAACACGCACATTCAAATAGATTGAAAATTTTACCACCCCCCCCCCCCCCTCCCCCCCTAAAAAAAAAAAAAAAAAAACGATAAAAACATGAAAAGTTCTAGATAAAGATCAGATAAGATTCTGACTTTTTTATATATCTGCTCAAATCATAAATTGTGGGTACTCATTAGAACCGCCTCGGCGAGTCCCCAGAATCTATGAATTCGAGCAGAAATAAAAATGAATACCCCTGTGAATCTAGTTTTTCTACATAAAAGTGGGTTGTAAGGGGGTTAAAATTATAAAGGCATGTTTTCCTGATGCCAAAACCCAATTCGAAAAGAGAAAATTTTGGTTTAAAGGGTACACATTATTTTAGGTTGTGAATACTCGTTAGAACTGCCTCAATGAGACGAATCTAACGATCACCCATTACCTGTGTTTGGATTGTGAATAAAATATCACAAAGCTACGTTAGAAAAAAAAAAAAAAAAAAAAAAAACGTTTTGAAAATATGATAGAAAGCAAAATTTCCAGTGGGGTGTTATAGTAATGACATTACGAAAACACGCCCATACAAATACAATATATTTTTTTCCGTCAAAAAACTAAAACTTTTTGATTGAAAATTGTGATTTCTTTTCTTATTTCTGATCAAAATATAGATTGTGGGTACACGCTAGAACCGCCTCATCGAGGCGGTTCTAACGAATACCCTCATTCTATTTTAGAGCAGAAATATGAAAAATAAGGTTTACCCCTGCAAACCTCAGGTTTGCTGTTAGAAAAGTGGGGTTCAAGGGGATCAAAATTATATAGGCATGTTTTCGTGATGAGAAATCAGTTTTAAAAAGGACCCTTGTCAGAACAAATAAATAAAAAAGTATGATATTTACGGAAACCGGTAAGGGACATCAATTTTTTTATAAGTTGTGCGCACAAGATATTATCTTGTTCGCACAACATATACTCTTGTGCGCACAAGATATCACCTTGTGCGCACAACATATATCTTGTTCGCACAACATATTATGTTGTACGAACAAGATATTACAACATAATATCTTGTGCGCACAACATGGATGTTGTACGGGCAAGATGTAATAGATATATCCATTGTTTTTGTGAAATATTGGTAAATATTTGTACTGATTGATATCTGTACAGGGCGAGTCTAATTATCCTGTACAGATGTCAATCAGTACAAATATTTACCAATATTTCTCAAAAACAATTGGATATATCTGTTTTAATCCACAGCTTATTGTAACTTCCACTTAAAGGTAATAGATAAAACCTATTAAAGCATATTTGTTTTATTTACTATTAATTTCAATTTCTTTTATTTGACCTGATTTACCTCGTCTGGGAAATGGATTGTCCTGTCTGAAAGGACACTGTCAGCTTCTCTGCTTCATTAATATTCAATTGGATTTGATTGGTCTAAATCCAACTGACCACAGGTTATTTGATCATGCTTTTTTTAACCTGATGTTTATCACTGGGACATTTTAATGCTGAACCTTCAAGTGTAGGACTTACTTTGAACTCAGATGTGTGTTTTTGTTGCATGCAAATGTTTCATAAAATGTTTGGCACCAGTAAATGGGAGTGTATTTTGTGATAATTCAGGGATATTTTTTTCTCCATAAAAGGTATGTTGTGGGTACTCATTTTGAACAGCCTCATCCCACAAAAACATTTTGTGGGTACTCGTTGGAATTGCCTAGATGAGGCGGTTCTAGCGAGTACCCACAATTTGATTTTATGGAGAATTGGAGAAACTTAATCAGAAGAAGCAGTCTGATCAGGGTCTGCACTGATTGAGTAAAGGCTATTTTAAATGTGGGTACTCATTCAAATAACCTCGGCGAGGCTATTTTAATGAATACCCATAATGTTAATTTTGTCATGCAGAGCTAGAGGCCCCTTCAAATTTTAAGATCAGAAGGTAGCAGTCTGATCCGGGTCTGCACTGTTTGCCATTAAGTAAAAGCTATTTTAAATATGGGTACTCATTCAAATAACCTCGGCGAGGCTATTTTAAGGAATACCCACAATGTTAATTTTGTCATGCAGAGCTAGAAGCCCCTTCCCATTTTAATTGTAGCTCAGCTGATTGGTCCATTCAAAACTGTACATGATATCAGTACATGATATCAGTACATGATATCAATACATTTATCAAAATTTATTAGTACTGCCAACATCAAAGGAAAGTACTGGAAGCTGTGGATTAAAATATCTTTTGCGGACAAGATATTATCTTGTGCGCACAACTGAATATCTTGTGCGAACAACATAAATCTTGTTCGCACAACTTCCCAACATCCATGTTGTACAAGCAGATAATGTGTTTTGCGCACAAGATAATAAGATATTAAGTTGTGCGAACAAGATATTAGTGTGCGCACAAGATAATATGTTGCCAGCACAAGATTAATTTGGTTGTCCGCACAAGATAATATTTTGTTCGCATAGCTTAATATCTTGATTGCACAACATATTAAAAAAATAAAAATTGAATGTCCCTTCCCGGGGTTCCGTAGATATTAAATAAATGAATACTATTAGTTTGACAGTGGCCGAGAGAACCTTTTCTCGCGCTTTGTCTAATTTGTAAATGTACACTGAGTTCACGGTTTATATCGGACAGGTCGCTAATATTGTTTTATTTCGGTATATGAAATGTTGCTTGACAACAATTCAAATCGGGTTAGAAAGTTGTAAATTTTCAAATGCATCCTTTTATAATACATTTATTGTTCATAATTGGGATATGATGCTTAAATCGTGCCCCTCTTTCGGTTTTGACACTTTTATATGAGGACCTTTCTGAATGTCGTCATACATAACAAGTATTGGTCTGTATTTCATTCTGTTAGAAAGAACGAAAAAAGATTTCGTAATGCAGGAGGGAAACACACACACACACAAAAAAAATAAAACGAAAAACATACACTAACAAGCAAATGAAACGCTCCATAATACACGGGGCATTGTTCAAAAATAATAACCATGTCACTTGAGGATTTATTTGATTCATATACCATATCAGCCAAACATGCCTAAAAGTCATCATTCATGTAACTTACGTAATGACGTCAACTTCTGCTCACGTTAACGCTGGTACTATTTGGGTCATGTCATGAGATACCCCATTTTTATCCCCACGAATGGGATATTAAAATCGAATTCGTCCGTCCGTCCATCCGTCGTCCGTTATGTTATCTCCTCCTTAACTGTTAATCGGGATCCAAACAAATTTGGTGTGTGGGTTTCTTGTATGAGTGGGGTGTGCAAGAGTACACTTATATTTGGCCCCGCCGCAGGGGCCCTGTGGACGGGTCAAAAGGTAAAATATAACGGAGTGGCTATTTGCAGTCAACTGCAAATAGCCAAAAAACGTTAAAATGACTATTTGCAGTCAACTGCAAATAGCTAGAAAACGTTAAAATGGCTTTTTGCAGTCATTCTATTTAATAGCGTAAGAAAGGCCACCTGATGATGTTCAAAATATTTTAAAATGGAACGGGCCTCTGCGGCCTAGTAGTTAATTTGAGCTCTGACTCTGACCCCCTGGAACCCCACTTTTATATGGTACAACTGGGGTTTACAGGGGGTAGACCTTATTTTTCTTGTTTCTGCGCTGGGAGCTGGATTGGGGGTGCTCGCTAGAACCGCATCGATGAGGCGGTTCGGGCGGGCGCCCGCGGTCCGTGTTTTTGGCGGAGATTGGAAAATTGACAACAATTTTCTTTGTTCGGCGATGGGATTTGCAATGTATTTGTATAGGCGTGTTTTCGTGATGCTGAGAAAAATAAATTTGATTTGTTTTTTGTTGACTGACTAAATCAAAGCACACAATGCCGTGGATTCGGTGCTGTTTCAGAGTTGCGTGCTTAAAACACACACACACACACACGCACGCACGCACGCACGCACGCACACACACACACACACACACACAGAGAGAGAGAGAGAGAGAGAGAGAGAGTACTGATTTCATCTTGTAAAATTTAATGTTGCCCTCTGGTTGTTTTGTTTTGTATATGTTTATTGTTTTGCCGCCAAATGTTGCTTATTTGTATCGCTCCTCTTGTTATTACATTTATTTGTAATCAGAGTGAATAAAAGATTTGATTTGATTTGATTTTACTCTAAATCATTAATACTCTCTCCGTTATGGCTATGTTTGTTTGATTTGATGTTTTACGTGCTCTGCAACACTATTTAGGACATTTTAGAGACGTTACTTCCATTTTCGTGCGACTCTTTCCACAGATTGAGAAGTAAAGACATCTCAAGCCTATGACACCTATAGGGCCTAGGACGCACCGACTCGCACCACTTGGCATTAGCAGGCTAGTTCTTCTAAACGGTTTACCAGTACTCGTGTGCAGCCAGTTTCTGCTCTGGATGGAAGCATCATGCAGCCAATCTATTTCTCCAAGCCACGATGGCCGGGGACTATAACCTGGCTATATAGAGTCTATATTTTGTGTGAACATATGACACCTATAGTTTTAAATCACATTTTTGTTTCACTGTTTCGCAATGTTCTCTGCTTATTTAAATGGAATATCTTATTTGTAAAGCCAGTGAGAGGTTGGTGGGGAGTTGGGGCGTGGGGGAGGGGGTGAGGCAAAGGTGACGTGTGTCTTGCGTCACTTGGGCTTCCATCTGATATTGGCTTACAGTTGGTTAAGATAATGGCAGAGAGGGGATGATGTTATTTTTTCTGATGATGTTATTTCTTCTGTTTCTACACTTCCATTCGTTTTCCTCTTACTCCTCCGTCTCTCATTTTCATCTCTGCTATCTCTTCTATCTCTTTCCTCCCTTTCTTAGGGACAGGACACAAAATTACTCACTGAATGAGACCGTCAAATGCATATAAGCCTTTTGGTTTCATTGGTCGGCAGGACTTGAGTTGTCATTTCATCTCAATGTCGCCGGGTAAAAGTCCCACAAAATTATTTACAGGTCCATAATCATGAAACGGTCTTGTAATCTAATGCTCCAAGACACAAATGTTATAGATATTTGTTAGAATCGCCCGTCTCCGAGGCGATTCATACAAATTTCTATAACATTTGTTTCTTTGAGTTATGTTTTATTACCTATCATGCTCCTAACTTGGATTTTTATATCGGCACGTTCTTTATTGCGGTACAATAATTATAGGAAACACATACTGTCGTTATAACGAGTGTCCTCTGTATATATAATATCACGCTAACAAGTTCGTGAAATGAACATCACATAAACACCACTTTGTGTAGAGGAAACTGGGGTTTACTGGGGTATATATTATTTTTCTTATTTCTGTTCCAAGATATAGGTTGTGGGTACTTGTTAGAACCGCCTAAATGAGCACTCGCTTGCTGCTTAAATAAGAAAAATATCATGATTTTTTATTAGAAAAGTGTGAAAAATGAACCATGTCGCACGAGTGTGATTTCGTACTATAATCTGTTTTGCGCAAACAGTGTACAGATTCTAGTATTTCAGGCGAACAATGTAGACCAAGATCAGAAGTCAGCGTCTGATCTTGGTCTGCATTGTTTGCCTGAAATATCTAACAGTGAAACAAAACAGTCTAAGTCTCAGTTCAGGGCCTCGATGAGGCGGTTCTAACGAGTATCCACAATCTATATTTTAGAAGAGAAATAAGACATACATAAGTGGGGTTTAAGGGGTCAAAATGAAACAGGCGTGATGCCGCTGGTATAATATGATCACAATACATGTAGCTACCATTTTCGGTGAAAAGAGGCTTTTGGAACTTTAATCAAAGAATGCAAAGGCGTTATTGTTCGATGTCGTGTTATATTTCCACCACAGAAATGATGATCATCCATTTTGTAAAATGAAGTCAGAGTCTTGCACAGGGGATTACTTCACACACTTTCGAAAATAGGGTGTTCTGACAAGATAATTCGATGTTTTTAACTATATATACCTTCCTTGTCATAAACAACGCGTTGTCTTCATTGGACAAGCCTCTGACTGGACTTCCGTTCAATTATTGGCCCACTTTTATTTCTTGTCCAAATAAATATCATTGCCAATGCTCATACAGGCTTTTTGCCGGCGACACTTGTAAGTTTGTAAATTTGTGCCTACGTTATTTTGGATGCTCTCCATTCAGCTGCACATTTTAACACCGACTTAGGCTGGGCGAAACACGGCTAGTCTCTTTTAATGTCAATAAAACCTTCTCAATTGTTATCTCACGGAAATTACTGTCGCCACAGCATCCACCTTTATTTATGAACATTACGGTACTAGCTGGTACTGGGATTTGACAGAAATAAGAGCGCTGATGTATATGTTTTGAAACACATGCAGTTTGAAATACTTTCTAAATGATAAATGGTTTATAAATTGTGCAATATAACGGGTTCATGACTTGTTTCTGATCTTGAATCTGTCTGAGTTAGAGGCCGGCCTCGGTAGCTCAGGCGGGTGCGCGTCTGACTGGTGATCAGGAGGGCGCGGGTTCGATATCTGCCGGGGTCGGCAACATTCTGTTGTGGGGATTGATCATGAAATCTTTTCTACGGTCATTCATTCTCTTCCGCTGATTCAAGAAGGGCAGTTGTCAGTTTCAAGCGAAAGAATGTGCACTGTACTGGATAACCGTTTACGTATAAGCCTGTCCAGGAAAGTGTGGATAGGTAAACTGACCGGCTCAAAAATGACCTAAAATAGTGTTGACTGCGCCGTTAAACTCCAATGCATACAAAGCTTTGTGGAAATACAGGTTTTAGGAAGCCTTCATGCGGACTTAACAAAATTAGTGTATACCGCGACAGAGGTAAGGGCTAGGATTATGACCATGTAAAATCGATTTAAGCCCCCTCCCCCCCCCCCCACCCCCACCCAGTGGAATTCTTTCCACTGACCGTTTGAAGGCGGTTCTTCTGTGGCGGTTTATTTATGTTGTTATTTGTTACTTACTGTGTGTATCACGTGTGTGTTTTTATTTTGGATGGCCATTTGTGGGAAAGTAACTGTCCGTATGGCCTTCCTTTGTTTAGGTTTCCATTATGGTCTGGTCGCTTCATGCTTGTGTTTCTTTCCCTTTGGTGTCTTTGATGGGTGGAGTAAGTTACTTGTATCGATTCCTGATCTTTGTTTTACTTCTACTTTTTATTCCTGTGTTCACTATTGATAATCTCGACATGTATTTACGATGACAGATGTCTTTTGATAATTAATATGAGATCACTTATGTATGCGTTTCGAAAATAAAACGTGTTTTTCTCGGGGTTGTTAATTTGTTTGTTTATAATGATGCAACATTTTGGAGTGGAACTTTTCGCATGAGTATGTGAAAGCTATATCTGAAGCAGAAATAATTTATAACTTCCATATAAAATATCATTTTCAACAGCAATCAAAGATATCAATTTAGTAGTAAAGAGCAATGTCATATGATTGCATTGGAGTGGGTCATTTGCTTGTGTAACATGAATCTTCATAAATTCTAAATTATCAAAAATAGACTTGTTGATCAAAGGTCACCATAAAGGTTTGTGGTCCTTAATGAATGTGAAAGTGACATTTGGTAGATCTGACAGCGACCTCATAAGAAGCCAAAACTTTACCCATGTATGACAATCATAATCGTGAACTAGGTCATTACCAAATTTTGATTTGCAATAACTTTTACTAACAAAGGCATATTCTATTTATATCGAATAATCAACACCCTGTTCAGACGCCGCGTTGTGCAGCGCTAGCATAGTCCAGAGACTAAAATGTCTTCTCAATGCACATAATTCTTTTATGTGCTTTAGGTACTAGGCACATATGGGCCAACCAAGTTTGACCCAGATTTCTGCGGCCTGAAAACGGTTTGTAATGCTTTCCATAGAAGATAGAGCTTCGAAAACAAGACATGTCAAAACAGTGAAGATCCTGAGCAGACACTATAAAATAAACCGTCTTTCAAGGGTCTATACTATATGACTAAACATAAAATACAGAAACTTCTGTAAAATTAATTGGAAGTCAGGCTTCCTTCAACCCTTAAATTATATGAACAGATCCATTGGTGTAGATGAAGATCAGAATGTGAGAGAAAGGCATCTGATCATTTGCAAAATAGAAAAAAATGAAAGAAAAAAGAAACAGGAAAATCTTTAAAAATGTGGAAATCTCCCCTTCATTTTGATTTGAATTAATGGCAGACGAATCCATTCTTATATGGATAAAACAAGAATTCTAATGCACTTTCATATGTAACGCGACGTCTGATTGGATAACGTCAAAAATTTGCGACAGTATATCCTGCGATATACTGTCGGAAACCCGACGTCATCATATAACGTCGATTTCCATTGGCTGGCATTTGGTTTTACGCAGCTCACCGCGCTTGCTACCTCGTGGAAAATAGTACAATTTTTAACTTAACAACCGAATAAGTGCATTAGAATGGGGATAACTGTATTGCAAAATTGTGATTTGGGGAGGTAAATCGTCGTTTTTACGGTCCCAAATTACGGTCCCAAATAACGCGTCGCCGTAAAATGAAATTTCCGACCGTAAAACCTCCGATTTACCTCCCCAAATCACAATTTTGAATACAGTTATCCCCTAATTCCACTGGCGCGCCTGTGGGGCAGAAAGTCAAAGAACACTGATTTGTTTTTTTTAGTGGAGTATTACGACCCAGTCAGCCCTATTTTAGGTCATTTTTGAGACGGCCAGTTTACCTATCCACACTTTTCCTGGGCAGGATTATCTGTAAGCAGTTAACCAGTACAGTGCACATTCTTTCGCCAGAAACTGACAACTGCCCTTCTTGAATCAGCGGAAGGGAGAAAATGACCATAGAAAAGATTTCATGATCAATCTCCACGAAGGAATGTTGCTGACCCCGGCAGGTATCGAACCCGCATCCTCCTGATCACCAGTCAGACGTGCATCCGACTGAGATACCGAGGCCGGCACTTAAGAATCAAAGCGCCAAAGGCACTGAAATGACAGATTATATGAGAAAATCATAACGCTTATTATTTTCATTCTCATTATTTTCAAACGATGTTCTAGACATGCCCCAACCAATTGTATGGATTAAGGAGTTCTTCAAGTATGATATTGAAATGCAAAAATTAAGAGAAAAAATCCAAGAGATCAGTTTTGGACCATCTACTCTAATAACAGCAAAAAAGCTCTACTGACCCAAACTATCTGTGTGTCGCACGGGTGTGTTATCGTGATGGTAAGTCAAAGTCAAACATGGATGCTTGCAAAAAAGTTGCCTTCCCTGTATGCAAAATTGTTCCAAATATCATCTAGTTCTTGAGAAATATACTTGACAATATTATTTATAGTGAATGCTGGGTTTATCGCAAATGTTGACATATTGACGAACGAACAGATGAACTGACGTAAAAATCGGACTCCTTTTTCGCACCATGATAAAAGCAGGCGCGACAAACATTACGAAAACACACCTATACAAATACGGTGTAAATTTTACAGAGGAAAAAACGAAAATTTTAAGATGAAAAATTGCGATATTTTTCCTATTTCTGCTCAAAACATAGATCGTGGGTACTCGTTAGAACCGCCTCGGCGGTTCTAAAGAGTACCAACAATCTATGTTTTAGAGCAGAAATAAGAAAAATCAGGTTTTCCCCTGTAAACCCAGTTTTACTTTATAAATGTGGGGTTCAAGGGGATCAAAATTATATAGGCGTATTTTCGTGATGGCTTGTAAACAATACTGACTTTGACTGCGTCTTTTCCCTCCCTGCTTTCAAATATATATTCTTGCATAACTATCTATGCGCTTGGCTGTTTGAATCCATTGTCAAATGGACCGAAAGCCGTGCTCAAACAGCAAAAACCATGTTCAAATCATGACATTCGCGTGCTGTTTGAACATGGATTTTGAGCTTTTGATATCACAAGACGGGCCTTGCTTTGTTTCCATTACGTTGAGCGACGTAATGTTATCGCCCTGAACGTAGCGTTTAAGGGTTCTATGATGACATCAGACGATTATCGCATGACAACGTCATTGTAAACAACATTCTGAACTGGCCGCCATTTTGGTTTGCCTGTCGCATTTGCAGAGTTTATATGGAATTTATATGGAGCTTTTGGGCGTTGTCGTCAAAATTTGCAGTGGGAATCGTGAGTTATGCAAGAACAACGATCATCCATGGTTATTTCATTGCATTAACATTTGCCGGATCCCTCGGAAGATATTTGAACATTCGGCCTCGCGGCCTCATGTTCAAACCGCTTCCTCGGGATCTGGCGAATGTTAATGCATGAAACACCATGGTTGATCCCTATATTCTTGCATAACTATCTATGCGCTTGGCTGTTTGAATCCATTGTCAAATGGACCGAAAGCCGTACTCAAACAGCAAAAACCATCTTCAAATCATGAAATTCGCGTGCTGTTTGAACATGGATGCATAAATACCTATGCGCATGGCTGTTTGAAGCCATTGTCAAATGGACCGAAAGCCGTGCTCAAACAGCAAAAACCATGTTCAAATCATGAAATTCGCGTGCTGTTTGAACATGGATGTTGAGCTTTTGATATCACAAGACTGGCCTTGCTTTGTTTACGTTACGTTGAGCGATGTAACGTTATCGCCCTGAACATAGCATTTTAGGGTTCTACGATGACGTCAGATGGTTGCTGCGTATTAACGTCATCTGAACTGGCCCGCATGTTGGTTCGCCTGTCGCATTTGAAGAGTTTATATGGAGTTTATATGCAGCTTTTGGGCGTTTTCGTCAAAATTTGCTGTCGGAATCTTAAGTTATGCAAGAACAACAATCATCCATGGTTATTTCATTGCATTAACATTTGCCGGATCCCTCGGAAGATATTTGAACATTCGGCCTGGCGGCCTCATGTTCAAACAGCTTCCTCAGGACCCGGTGAATGTTAATGCATGAAAAAACCATGGTTGATCCATATAGTCTTGTACCATGTCAGTTAACGCTGTAGCGCGTCACGTTATAGCAGTGTAGTCTGTGAAGTCTTCACGAAATTACGCCTATGTAACTATGACCCCTTAAACCCCAGTTTTATATTGTAAATCTGGGGTTTATAGGGGTAAACCTTATTTTTCTTATTTCTGCTCTAAAATATAGATTGTGGCTATCCGTTAGAAGCGCCTCGATGATGCGACACAGTCCATATTTTGAGCAGAAATAAAAAAAACTATCACAATTTTTCATCGTAAATTTTCATTTTTTCGGCTATAAAATGTACTATGTATTTTGTAATGTGTGACGTGAACACCCCCATAAACTCTTTTTGGTTAAAGAGAAAAATGGTATTTACATTTTTCCTTATTTTTGCTCAATAACATAAAGTGTGCTATCCGTTAGAACCGCCTCAATAATATTCTTGATAAAAAACTCGTACTAGCGTACTCGGATCATTTGTAGTTTGTATTTTCTTGGCTTTGGGATCATTGATTCCCTTGTGAGTTTTGAAAATATTTGACGGTCACTGATGAGGCCTATCTGGCCGAAGCAAGCTAAATAATTGTACCCCCCCCCCCACCCCATAAGTTTCAGTTCCGCTGTGTATTCTTTGCATCCAAAGGATAACCCCCTTTATAGAACCATTTTCAGACTTGGAACGCTCCAAATGTCAAAACCACCGTTTATTTATAAAATGAACCGTGACACGAGTAAATGTCTCTCCGGACATGTCCGTACCCACTAACTATACCTAGAAGATGTTTTCAGTCAGGGAACAGCTATACAGCGGTTTGCGAGGACTCTGGTCAGCCTGGGGGATGTGCTGGCTGATCTGAGTCTTTGCTGGGCCTCCCTTGTCTGAAGACTCTTTTACTGAGAAAAAAGTGCTTTCCTGTACTAGCGGGTCGTTGATTCTGATTGCCTTCTGTTTGTTAATTAGTACACAGGGTCCTTGATTCTGATTGCCTCCTGTTTATTAATTAGTACACATGGTCCTTGATTCTGATTGCGTTCTGTTTATTAATTAGTACACCACTCAATTTGCAAAACGGCTCAACTTTATTTGCCAATGATTACAACTTGGAAAACAGACTGTAGTACCTGCATCATCGTTCACTCATCACAAAAAACATGCCTATATAAATATGACCCCCCCCCCCCCCCCCCCCACGAACCATACTTTTATATATTAAAACTGGGGTTTACAGGGGTATACCTTATTTTGCTCAATTTTGCTTTAAAATATAGTTTGTGGCTACTCGTTAGAACCGCCTCGATGAGGCGGTTCTTACGAGTACCCACAATGTATATTTTGGGCAGAAATAAGAAGAATATCCTAATGTTTCATCTTAAAATTTTCTATTTTTCGGCGGTAAAGTTTACAATGTATTTGTATAGGCGTGCTTTCGTAATGTGTTTCATGACAATTATAACCTTTGTATTGCGATTACATACCCATGTGCTAAAATGTTTTTTTTTCCAAATAATTATAATAATACAAAAAATGCAGGTCCAAACATAGATTATATACTGGTGTTACTAATTACCGGTGTATTAACTGTTCAACTCAGTATATAAAACAAACTGTTCTACCGATTCGGATAAATTATGTCTAGTCAAACTATTGTTTCATTCCTTCAACGGAAATAAACAATACATTTTTTCCAAATAAACTCCAACCGGCTAAATTGTTTATTTATATTGGACTACCCCTACCACCATCTGGCATGTCCGGTGTTACTAATTACCGGTGTATATGTAAACAAATCCTGTAGAAAGTTATTTGGGTATAAGAGCCTACATTGGACGAGGTTCTGTAATGAAATAGTTATTAGCCTTCAAAATTAAAGCAAAAAGGGCCTGTTTGAAAGCCTTTTGTTTTGTTTCTACAGCATGTTTTATGAAGTATACCATTTTATTAACTACACAAAACAGAACAGCATTATTTATGATTACAGATAAAAGAAGTCACTTACCCTGAGAAACGGACAGGTCTGATATATTTTTTTCTTAATACAGACCGAGAGAAAAATGTCTTGTAAACAATGATGTAAGAAATTCCGAATAATGTTAATGCACGCGAAAGTAATTCGGGTAAAACAGAATACACCGGTAATTAGTATACACCGGTAATAAGTACATAGGGGATAGGTACTCGATTCTGACAAGTACCCACGATCTATGAACCAACAATAGGAAAATAATGTATACCCACGTAATTCCCATTTTTCTGTATAAAGTCTCTACTGTGTGTGTGTGTGGTGGTGGGGGGGAGGGTATTTCACACACTTGTTAACATGATTTGTGGAGATGCATCTTCGGTGGGGTCTTGTTGTCAGGAAAAATAACCAGACACAAATATTGTCTCCCTTTTTAAACGTGTGGAGTTGAATACAAACAAACAAACACAAAAACTACCTGTAATCATTTCACATAAATTGATACAAGGTCGAATGCGGTTTTCACTTCCTACCCACAAAGATAAATACGAATATAATTTATCAAGTTAACAGATACAAAGCTGTCATTTGAGCTATACGCATCATAACTTCAAGCATCTGACACACCAGATTGAAGATTCTCGAAGAGGCAAAAATGATTACTAATAGGATAACACACACTTGTGGTTTTGAATATATCGAGGATATTTGATTTTTGGGCCGATCGGTTTACGATCGACCCAAATTTACTAAATGGCCAAACGGAATTAATGCTGTTGTCCACGTGACAATCACTGATTCGGGAAAACCAATATTATGTTTTATTAATAGAACTGGAAACGTTGAACTATTTTTATCGATGCAGCAGGAGCTATCTATAGTCTTGACAGGAATCGTGTGCTAGATAATAACCAGATCAGACGCCGCGAGAGGTGGCGTCTGATCAGCAGGTAGCACAGGAATTTCACTGTTTGCTTAAATAGTGGCATTTGAGAGTTAAACGAAATAGTATAAGAATGCTAGATTGCTCATGTAATGAAAGAAAAACAATATCTTAAACCAGGCCATGATGTCACGAGACGTCTTTCAAAACATTCTGTTTATAAAAACCGGCCCCGATAGCTCAGTTGGTAGAGTGTCCGCTCCGGGGAACGGGAGGTCTCGGGTTCGATCCCGGGCCGCGACATATCAAAGTCGTTAAAAATGGTACTAGCTGCTCCTCGCTTGGCACCCAGATTTACGGGGTAGAGCTAGGACTGGTCGATCCAGTGTCAGGATAATGTGAATGGGTGTGGTATCATGTAATGTGTCTGGGACATGATACTTCAGTGAGGCAGCACTATAAACGTGAGCATTGAGCTCCCTGTCGCAACCAGACACCGTCGTGATATGACTGAAAAATTGTTGAAAGCGACGTTAAACCCGAATTCACACACACACACACACACACACTGTTTATAAAACTGTTATACAAATGTATGCCAATGCACTCCTGCTAAGAACTTAATTTTAGAACCCTGAAATGTTTAATTGCAAAAAATGAGTAGCCCAGACTTTATAGGTGGTACAGTTATTAGACATACAGCGTAAACCAAGATCGGATATAGAGTACATTGCTTCTGATCAGGTCGGCACTGTTCGCCATATGTATGTAACAACAGTTTTGAACATGATTCAGGGCCGTACGCAGACTCTGAAAAGGGGCTGGTTGAGGATGCGAATTCCAGGTATTTTGCAGAGGGTGAAAAACTATATGAATCTGAAATAGTTTCCAAAAGATGGGAGGGGGCTGCGTCTGCACCCTCCCCACTCTGTTGAACAAAATCCAAGTACTACCCTAAGACATCAGAGCGCAGCGTAAGAAGAAAATTCTGGACTGTGCTCGTTTGTTTGAGTTAAGGTTTAACGTCAACACTGTATAGGTCATGTGGAGACGTCACTTCCAATATTACGGGACTTTCAGCTCTGCGTGGTAGCATCATGCAGCCCATCTATTTATTCAAGCCCCTATGGGCGGGGGCGGGTGGACTGTGCTCGTACACTTGGGCATTGACAAACAGAATCTACATAATCAGACGCAACATACCGCGATGTCTGATCAGCTCTACTGTGCTTGTTAAATGTTAAACGAACAGTTCGATTCTCAGCTCAGGACTATTTTCCCAACCTACACTCAGAGACGATTGACCCACCAGTACTCTCAGTGCTTTGATTTTTTTCAGTGGACGGGGACGTTAAACCTCAAATCCAACCAAACAAACGAACTTTACAAAAGTACGGTTCAAGGGGGTGGGCGGGGGGTCAAAATTATATAGGCGTGTTTTCGTGATGCATCGTCGGCGAAAGCCACGTGGACAATAGCTGGCGGGAACGATCAGGAGTATTGGTAACTTTGGATCGATTGATAAACAATCGACCCCAAAAAGGTTATATTGCAAATTCATTCAGGTCAAACCGCATTGTGTTATGTTAGCTGATTTTGCAATGGCGTCTTATCTGAGTTATCAAAAATCATACATTGTCTTTGCTTTTGTTTGCAAACCACAGATAAAGCTTCCAAGTGCTACTGGTTTCTGAGTATTGAGATAATTCAGAGGCAAACAGACACTTGTTACAAAGTTCAGTGCGTTTGTGTGGGTGTTGACTGAAGCAGATTAAAGCCATACTTAAATGGCCACCTTGACCCCAAACCCCCTACCCTCCACTTTCGTTTATGTACAGAAAGCTGGATTATCATGCGGGGTCATTATTTATTTATATATTTACAGTCGAATTTGAAAGCTTTGAACACTGTTCCCAGCAGGCACACGTCGCTATGGCAACGTCAAATCAACGTCGGTGCAACGTTGGACCGACGTAGATGTGATGTTGTATAAACGTCATGACATTGCACCGACGTAGATGTAACGTCACAATTACCTAATGTGCATGCTGGCTTAGAACACGTTTTTTTTTTTTTTTGTTTGTTGTTGTTTTTTTCAAAACAGGGATACATTGTAGTTCGAGCCATTGCCGAGAGGCACTGAAAATTAAGAAATTACCCAGCAGGCACACAACGTGGACTCCATGTTGAAACAATGTTTGTTTGTTCCAACGTTGATTCAACATTGCGTGCCTGTGCATGATAGCAAGGTGTATACGGGTTTAACCCACATTTGCCTAGCGGCCTTTTTGTTAAAGGAAATTTGCAAACAATGTAAACCCAGATCAGACGCCGCATTTTGCAAAATTGGTTAACCAATTTTGTACTGAATTGAAACCTCCGCCTTATGTATCACGTGTCCATTCCCAAAGTTGTTTTACTTATAGGACTTAGTTTCGAAAAAGACTGTTTTGATTGAACAAACAGTTAAGGCTCTAATCAAACGCAGTATTCTGAATTTGTTCCTGTAAAATTTGAAAGCATCAACATCAATGCTCGAACACCTTTAGGCCCAAATCTTGTTCGAGAGGCGTAGTTCGAGCCAATGAGAGTTGAATGTAGGGCAAGGTCGGGTGGGTGGGCGGGTGGGGGAGGGATAGTACAGATACATTTTCGATTTTCTTCAAAAATAAAAGTGCATGTATGGAGGCGATTCCAATGAGTACACACAACACACATTTTTAAGATACGAAATAATAACATTATCACCAATATTTTTGATTGATTGATTGATTGATTGATTGATTGATTGATTGATTGATTGAGGGTATAACATCCCGGTCAACACTATTAAAGTCATTTTGGAGACGTTGCTTCCAATTTTGGGACATTCACCCGACATTGAGATGAAATGACATCTCAAGCCCTGCCGCCCATAGAAACCAAAAGGGTTTATATGCATGGACGGTCCGACTCGCACCATTTTGCCTGGGCAGGCTTAGAGCCTATAAGCGGTTTACCGGTACTCATGTGCGCGGTCGGTTTCAGCTCTGCGTGGAAGCATCGTGCAGCCCAATCTATTTCTTCAAGTTATCACCTATATATTTATATCTGCATGCAGTCATTGTAAATTATTCCTAGGAACTCAAGAATGAGTTCTAGACAGCCGAGGTAAACGAGCCATCGGTGTTCGGGCCATCGCAACTACGTCGATTGTTTGTGCGGAGCAAATGTTTAAGGTACACGTCCCTTTACATGTCAAGGTTTCTGTTAGGTTTTTCCATGCTTATTAACCCTATTGGTTTCATTGGGCGACAGGGCTTGAAATGTCATTTCATCTCAATGTCGGGTAAAAGTCCCACAAAATTGGAAGCAACGTCTCCAAAATGACCTATACAGTGTTGACGGGGACGTTAAACTTCAAATCAAACAAACCTGTTAGGCTTTTACATCAGTGCAAATGTAACCCAATACGAAAAAAACGCCTATACAAACACATTGTAACTTTTATCGCTGAAAAAGGAACATTTTAAGATGAAAAATTGTGATATTTCTTTTATTTCTGCTCAAAATATAGATTGTGGGTACAGATTAAATCCGCCTCATAGAGGCGGTTCTAAAGAGTACCCACAATCTATATATTAGAGCAGAAATAAGAAAAATAAGGTTTACCTCCGCCAACCCCAGTTTTACCATATGAAAGAAGGGTTCAAGGGGGTCAAAATTATATAGGCGTGTTTTCGTGATGGACATGCCTGGGACACCGTGCAATAAAGATAACCTTCAAATATCTTCGAAATTTCACTGTAGAATCACTGCTTCAAAAGGACTAGAAAATATAACCCATACTGATTAAGGGTAGGGAGACTCTTTACATCCGTCACACATTAACTTTAAAACCAGCTGTGCTAACGTTAAATGGTGTATAAAAAGGGTAATCCTTTGGAAGCAAACTGAAGACGTAGGAGTGTACACGTTTTTTCGGCCCTCGTCCCTCTGGGCTTGAAGAAATAAATGGGCTGCACTATGCTTCCACGCAGAACTTAAACCGACCGCACACGAGTAATTTTAAACCGCTTAGAGGATCTAAGCCTGCCCATGGAAAGCGGCGCGAGTTGGACCGTCCATGCTTATAAACCCTATTGGCTTCATTGGGCGACAGGGCTTGAGATGTCATTTCACCTCAATGTCGGGTAAAAGTTCCACAAAAATTGGAAGCAACGTCTCCAAAATGACCTATACAGTGTTGAGGGGGACGTTAAACCACAAATCAAACAAACGAACAAACGAGTTTTTTAAGGACCAGACTAGTTTCTTCAAAATCTTTCGATTTACGATAACACGCCTACGAATGGAGTGTAAACTTTACCGCCGGAAAAACGAATTTTTTAAAGTTAAAAAAATTGTGATGTTTTTCTTATTTCTGCTCAAAACATAGATTGTGGGTACTCGTTAGAGCCGCCTCGCCGAGGCGGTTCTCACGAGTGTCCACATTCTATATTTTGAACAGAAATATGAAAAAATATAACAATTTTTATTCTTAACTTTGTCATTTTTTCGGCGATAAAATTTACAATGTATTTGTATAGGTGTGGTTTCGCAATGCTTCCGAATTTTTCGCAATAGAGTCAATGGGCTTGCTTTAAGACAGTTTTTTTTTTTCAAAGTTGTTCTCTATTTTTATTTTTATGTTATTTAACAAAAATGAAAATAATGAAAAAATAAAAACGCTATAAATAAGAAGCACGTGGCATCTCTTGTGAAGCACGCGCCTTAAGATGACGCTGGCAAGTACCTGCTAAGAGCCCACTTCAACATACGATAAAATCAGACGACAAGTTTACAAGTTTGTGAAGAAATGGTCTTATCTCCTTTAAGATAATAACATAATATCATCTCTTCACAGGTCGACCATGTCACTTTAATCTGAGACTTTCAGCTTTAAGACAAAACATTTTCTTGTAACAGGAAAAATGGGAGAAAATTCTAATCTAAATAAAACATCTCAGATTCGAAAAGTGGGATTTTTACGCCGAAGTCTATTCTTGACAAATCATAGCTGGCCATAAGATGCGTTCCGTAGTGACCAACACGGTTTGGCTGGCTGTTGTTTTAGCAGCAGCTAATTGTATTCCATTGCTGGGACGGGCTGACTTACGGAACGCTGTGAAAGTGAGAAAAAGTGGTTTTAAAGACTTTAACGAACAAGGAGACGCTCAATATGAGGACAAAACAGGCCGGCCTGGTAGAGATCGAAGAACAAATTTTGAAGATGGGCAAATGAACAAGAATGAAAGACTTTTGGATTTATTGGGTTTTACTTTAGGGAAGGACGCAAACAGCAGGTATAAGAGACATATTACGCAAGAAAACGAACAGAGTGCGACTCGTGGTGAAAACGGTCTCCCGAATTTTAGAAACGTTCTTGACGAGATTCTTGAAATAGTAGATCCACTGGATAGCGACGTAGATCCAATTGAAAACGAACAGAGTGCGACCCATGATGAAAACGGTCTCCCGAATTTTAGAAACGTTCTTGACGAAATTCTTGAAATAGTAGATCCACTGGATAACGACGTAGATCCAATAGAAGAACGTCTTGAAACAGGACGTGATTTTGATTCTGTTTTGTATGATTTCGTTGAAAGTTTTATTGACCAAGGTAGAAGTAATATGAATGCGAAGACAGAGTTAAACAATCAGCTGAATGAGCATAAAATTGCGGACTCTGTCGTGCGTAACAAACTCGAAGATATTTATATGAGAAAATTGTTGGAGACTTCTGGAATGAGTGGGCTTGATAATGACAAATGGAAAACGCTCCTTCGCTCCCTTGGTGTCAATCTCCCAGGCAACATAAAGAAAAAAAGATCAAAACGCGTTACTTACGATGACGGTAAGCAAAACAAAATACAGTAAAATTCCTATATTAAGACCACCTTTGGAACTGTTCAAAAGTGGTCTTTAAGACCACTTTTGAACAGTCCCAAAGGTGGTCCCTGACCAGAGGACACTGTTTTCAGAAAACACAAAAAATAACTGCAACCCCCTAAATAAACTTTTTAAACCAGAATAAGTCTTAATTTTAGGCGATCTTAATAGCGGAATTTCACTGTACATGTTTGATTACGGGCCTCCGTGGCCTAGTGGATAAGAGCGCTGACTCTTAGTCATTAGGTCTCTCACCGCCGTGGGTTCGAGCCTCGCTCGGGTCACGTGTGAGACGCCAAGTTCTGCAACGGAAGGTCAGGTGGTTTTTCTCCGGGTACTCCGGTTTTCGCCCACCTATGATTAACGATCGGCTCGATATGAGTGAAACAATCTTGAAAGGGCCGTAAAACCCAAAACCAAACCTGTACATGTTTGTTTGAATCTAGGCTTTACGTCCCCGACAACACTGTTTAGGTCATTTTGGAGAAAATGCTTCCAGTTTTGTGGGACTTTTTCCCGACAATGAGATGAAATGACATTTTAATCCAACCAAAGGGTTCAAAAGTAGGAACGGTCCGACTCGCACCACCTTGCCAGGGTAGGCTTAGTCCTCCTATGCATGTGGTTTACTGTGGTTTCATAAAGAAATTACACGGGACTGTCAATGTGACGGCACTTTTCTCTAGATAAATTTGATGCTGTCAGTGCATCATACCATTGTGATATTTTTCTTATTTCTGCTCAAAATATAGATTGTGTGTATTAGTTAGAACCGCCTCATCGATGCGGTTCGAACGAGTACCCATACTCTATATTTTAGATCAGAAATAACAGAAAGGTTTTCCCCAGTAAACCCCAGTTTTACTATATAAAAGTGGTGTTCAAGGGGGTAAAAATTGTATAGGCGTGTTTTCGTTTTAATGGTGAGAAACGGACAGTCCGATAAAAATTAGTCTATGATTTAAAAATCACTCTTTTTCAAATTTTCGGCCCTTGGCCTTCTGCATGGAATCTATTAATTCATCGAACAACTAAGTGACATCCATCTTGTGATGCTGACAGGGAGAAAGTGATCACTTTCTCCCTGTCAGCATCACAAGATGGATGGGGAGGCTTAGTCCTATGCAATTTACCAGTACTCGTGTGTGGTCAGATTGAGCTCTGCGTGGAAGCATCATGCAGTCCAATCTATTTCTCCAAGCCCCGATGGGCGGGGGCATCATGTCCTTTTGTAACGTTTCGGTGCGAGAAATGACGTTACACTATCCAACGTCAAGGAAAGTATGAGTGACGTAATAAATCTGCAGCTTTTAATGACGTCAATCGGAACGCCCTTCCGCTCCGTGATATGTTGCATAATAAAACATAATTCATTTCCATTGCCTATATAGGTGCGCTGTGTTAGAATTAGCATTCTTGCACACCAGATAAGGAAATCCATAGTTTTAGCTTGGGATAGAATTTAAGTTCTAACCATGGTGTTCTTACCCAAAATCGAATATTCTCGCGTGTTTGATAAATGCACTAGTTGGATACGACCTCAAAAGCGCCGTCGTTAAGGTTGACGTCACACGGTCACAGCACGTGACGTAACATCACTAAGCATGCATGTAGTTGGCGACGATTTGATGTCGGATCGACGTTGCTTCATTGTCGCGTGCCTCCCAAACAATGCATGGGTGGGCATAAGTCTGGGTATGTGTGAGTGCATCTAAACTAACTACATTTTACATGTTTCTTTGGGAAATCTACAGTATACCTGAAAACGCACACCTGATAATACACGACGTTGTAGCAGCGCCGCGACTTCGCTCTGACATCAGAGCGCTGCCCCGGCGATGTTTCAACGTTGGGTTGCAAACTCGGCCACGTGTCACGCAAAAGTATTGACATAACTCTTTGCTTAAACCCCGGTCCCACAGAGCTTGCGACCGCGATGCGACCTTTCTGCGACTAAAAAAAATGGCAATCGCGGAGCGGTTTCAGAAGTCGCACGGAGGTTTTATAAAGGTTGCAGCAAGGTCGCGGGTAGGTCGCCGATCAAATTTAGTCGCCGATCGTCTTTTGTGCATGCACAAAAGACTGGCTGCGACTGATTTTGATCGCAGACTAGTTGCAATGGTTTTCTAGACGTCGCAGACCAATATCCGATCGATCGCCGAACAGTCACCGATCGATCCCCGACCGAATTTATGCAAATTTGGCTGTAAATTCTAGCAACCCTACTACAACTTATCGGAGACTGGTCGCAGACCGATCGCCGACTGATCCGCGATCGATCCACGACCTATCGGCGATCAGTCGGCAACTGTTCTGCGATGGGTCGGCGATCGATCGGAGATTGATCACTGATAAGTCGGCGATTGATCTGCGATTGATCTGCAACTGGTCGCCGACAAGCTGTAAAAAGGTGTTAAAACCACCGAACGATTATATCGCCAACTACAATAAAAAACTGTTAAACATCCTAGCATCATTTCGACGACAGCTTTCAAAGAGGCAACATGGTTCGGAGAGGCGGACAAAAAAGAAAACGGCGGCGCAGCCGAAAAAAAACGGGAAGCAAGGCTCGGTCACCAATTTCGGATGACGAGGACTTGCAGCAGCCCAGAGAAGACTCTCAGCAGTCGAAAATTTAGTTTATTTTTGCGGTGTCAAAAAAAAAAAGTCTCCGACAAGTCGCCGATCGGTTTTATCAAGTCTGAAGAGTCGCCGATTGATCGCCGACTAGTCCCCGATCATGTTTCACTTGTTGCAAGTCAGTCGCCGATCATACGGCGATTCTTCGGCGACAAGTCGCTGATCAATCGCCGACTTTGGGCAACATTAATCGCCGATCGTTCGGCGACCGGTCGCGGACTAGTCGGCGACGGGTCGGCGATCACATTTACGGAGCAAATTTAGTTGCAACAGTTGCAAAGGTCGCGGGCCAGTTGCAACGAAATCAGTTGCAGACAGGTCGCATCGCAGTCGCAAGGTCTGTGGGACCGGGGCTTTAAATTCTTTAAATTATACTTACCCAATGCGGTATCCCAAGTCCTAGGAAATTGAATTATATATTCCTTCACACTCGTATGCGTATGACCTTTTTTTAACCAGTTGTATTTTATGAATGAAATCCAATGAAAGTAGCACGTGATAAGTAGGCATACAATTGTCCGCACGAGGTTAACCTTCGTTCCGTCTGACTTGCTACGAATGAAAACCCTCATTGGCCGAATATTTTAGCCTATAGCTAAGCACTGGGTCGCATCGTTGGAGAGCCTCTCTACCATGAAAACGTTCGACAGCAGCGCTGTATAGGCTGTGCCCAGCGCAGCCTGAGTACAGTCTGATTGGTGCGATTATCCCTCGCAGGTTTGTAGATTTCAGACCACGATAGGTTTTCTCTTGATGTGGTACAGTGCGTACGCGACTGAGAAAGGGACATAGCCAGCTGATACAGCTGATCAAAAATCCCCGTAAACCCAGTTTGTTGCCCTCTGTTTTGTATTTAAGTAAGAAGTGTGTAAGTGTATGTGTGTGACTGTATGTTGGTATTCTCTTATATGCCGCCATATACGAAACTGCATTTCAAAGACTGTAATGTCTCATGTTGTACATGTTTTCCATGTAACTGAGAAATAAAGTAAGTTTGAGATGAGATGTTTAGTTTCATCACAATATGGCGGACATCGGTAACCCAAGTAACTGCAGTATTAAAATCCGCGCTAAGAAATGGAAGTTATGCAAGAAAAAGAATCCTATATGGGTGTGAGGGACGGATAGAAAAATCCGTCCCTCGGGATCACTGTCCGGCATCATGAGGCTTGCCGAGTGATGCCGGACAGTGATCCTAAGGGGCGGATTTTTCCATCCACCCCTCACACCCATATAAATTCTTATAAGAAAGCGCCAGAATTACATTTTGTGTCGCCGTACTTCCGGACAGTCCGTGTTTATGTCTTTAGGTCAACAAGTAAACAAACAATCAGATCACAGTTAGGACATAAAACTTCACTTCAGATCTGTTTTTTGTATTCCATCGGTTTTATAGAGGACCGTACATGAGTGCTCATGTATCATTGAATTTATAAAACGAGTTGAGGAGATGCGAGGCTTAGCCGAGCATTTTATGCGTTTTCCTCAACGATTTTGATAAATTCAATCAGTACGAAAACATGCCTATACCAACACATTGTAACCTTTATCGCCCCAAAAAAAATGAAAACTTTAAGATGAAAAATTGTGATAGTTTTCTTAATTTTGCTCAAATCAAGGCGGTACCCACAATCTATATTTTAGAGCAGAACTAAGAAAGATAAGGCTTACCCATGTAGACCCCAGCTTCACAATATAAAAGTGGGGTTCAAATGGGTAAAAATTGTATAGGCGTGTTTTCGTGATGAATACATGAGCGCAAATGCAAGATTCTATTTATCATATAATATTTAAAACGTATTTAATTCACATTTTATTTTGTATAAAAATGTCAATATTCCGCCATAAGTAAACGCGACGTCGTTAAGGACGTTATCTGACTAAATTGCATAATTAATCCACTGGTGGATCATCGAATTTATTACATGACGTTAATACATTCCCAATCGCGACGTCAAGTGATAACGCACCTATGTTTCTTAATTAACCCGTATATGACAATGGAATCTTCCACCTTATAAGTTTGGTGTGGTCCATTTTCAATTTTTGGGGTGGCAGATCTGTTTTGTTTAATGTAAGTTGTTCAAAAATGTATGTTCTTTGAGTAAATAGTGTAGACCCAAATCAGACGCCGCGGACTATGGAGTCAGATCTTGGTCTGCACTGATTGCCAATGTCCCAAAAAGGGCCGCTGTAGGCATATATGGGTTAAGCTCCGCAGATGGCGTAGTTAGAGAAGTATCAAATTATCCATTAAGAAATAGCAACAATATCACAGTACCATATACTGGCACTAAAATTTCCAAAAAATCCTGTATTCCGTCTTCTATCTCTCTATGGAACTCTCTTGATAACAATCTTCGTGCAGCAGGAAGTGTTTCCGCTTTTAAACAACAACTTAAACATAATGCCCCTCAAAATCCTAAATTTCCCGTATATTTTCTTTCTGGTGAAATGTTCTTTTCAATAATACATGCTCGGATCAGGAATAAATGTAGTAACCTTAAAGGTGATTTATATTCTAACCACATTAGTCTTACTCCATACTGTAATTGCTCAGAGGTTGTCGAAGACGCTGAACACTTCTTTTTCAAATGTCCTTACTTTCAAACAGAACGTGTTATAATGTTTCAGACAACAAGGAACTTTCCCCCTTTAAACTTGATTACAGTTCTATACGGTGATGGATCTTTGACCGAATTAGAAAATTCACTTATTTTCAATGCTGTCCAAAAGTTCATTAAAGACACAAAACGATTTAATAATTATTAATGTAATCAAAATACATTTATCCATCTGTTGTTGTTTACCTGTTTCCTCTTATGTACGGCTACCATGACTAACAGATTCTCCCGACAATACCATTTTTATTTACTTATTTATTTGTTTATTTATTTATGTATTTACTTCAACGTATGTTTTTTCTTTATTTTTGTGTTTGATGTTACCACGTGCATAATGAAACTGTGTATGTAACTGTAGGGGAAGGGCTCTAACTAATGTTGAGAGAACTTGTGGCCCAACCCCATTGCTTATTATTATATGCAATAAAACTATGATTGAACTGATGGCGTAGATGATTCGGAACGGCACATTTAGGGAGTTATTGATATACCCTTCTGTTTATATCAAACACTTTTTGAGCTTTCATCAGAAAACACGTATACCTCTCCAAACCCCGAACTTAATGTAAGGAAATTTACCATTCTCGTTGAGGTCTCAACACCATCCTTTGATATTTTAATCACCCGAATGTTAATGTTTCTGGCCAGGCAAAATGTTAACTTTGTGACAGCAACATGCAAAACAACGACACAATAATAGGGAACACATGCTGTCGTTATAACCAGGGTGCTCTTTATAAAGTGGGGTTAACAAGGGTACTGGTTTCAAGAAATTGTTTACGTTTTTATGCATGTCTAGAATGTCTGAAGTCCACAGCTAACAGATCAACTGGTTTTGTCAGTATTAAACGTCAAAGTTAATGCATGCTACAATTTTGTCGTTCAGTGCCTATCAGTCCGTCACTTTCTTTATTTGCTTATATCTTCAAGCGCTATCACAAGACTGCTTCAGAAGCCGATTATCAGTTTCTGTTGGCTGTCATCATAGAATAAACGGTCTTGTGAACTTGTGGACCCGCGCAGCTCTCGATAAAATTTTTGCCTTATTCCTTGGGTCGGGTAACGTGCGGATGAGTATATAATAATTATACAAGCCATGCGTAAAAAAAAAACACAAAAAATACACACACACAACAACGATAACAAAACAACAACAACAAAAAAAACTAGACATTACGAAAACACGGCTATATAAAGGCATTGTAAACGTTACCTTCGATAAAAAGAAAATATTAAGATGAAAAATTGTGATATTTTTTTCTTAATTACTGCTCAAAATATAGATTGTGAGCACTTGTTAGAACCACCTCATCGGGGTGGTTCTAAAGTGTACCCACAATCTATATACTCGGAGCAGAAATAAGAAAAATAAGGTTTACCCCTGTACACCCCAGTTTTGCTATATAAAAGTGGGGTTCAAGGGGGTCAGAATTATATAGGTGTGTTTTCGTGATGCATGCTTTTGTCAACGTGCATAACGAAAACACGTCTATATTATTTTGACCGCCTTGATCCCCAATTTAGCATAGCAAAACTGGGGTTAACAGGGATAAAATATAAGTGGAGGCAATGATCAGGAATCGATACAATCAACCCACAGCTCCCATCAGAGACACCAAAGGGAAAGACACACAGACATGAAACAACAAACCCTAATGGAAACATCAATAGCGGAAAGCCAAAAGGACAGTTACTTTTCCACAAAATGGCCAATAGGCTATCCAAAACAAAATAACATAAGCGACACAAACACCCAAAGACAAACCATAACAAAAATAAACCGCGACAGAAAAACCGCCTTGGAACGGTCAGCGGAAACGAATTCCACTGGGGGGGGGGGGGGGGGGGGTTAGGGGGGGGGTTAGGGGGGGGGGGGGGGGCTTAAATCGATTTTACGTTGCCACAAAAATATAGATTGTGGGTACTCGTTAGAACCACCTAGATGAGGCGGTTCTTACGAGTACCCACAAATTATATTTCAGAGCAGAAATAAGAAAAATAAGGTTTACCCCTGTAAACCCCAATTTTACTATATAAAAGTGGTATTCAAGGGGTTCAACATTATATAGGCGTGTTTTCGTGGTGTATTTTGAATAGTTCCTCCGAAGCAGGCGTAAAAAATATCTGTGTTTCTACTAACATATTGAAAACATTGATCTATATTTTGAGTAGAAATAAGAAAAATATCACAATTTTTCATCTTGAAATGTTCGTGTTTTTTTTTCGGCCATAAGGTTTGAAATATATTTGTATAGGCGTGTTTTCGTAACGGTCTATCGTTGACCATGTACAAAATTAAGGTACCAGTTATATTTTTACAATGCTTGTCTTCTCGCTTTGAGCGCTGTGTAAATGTAAAATCCAAACTGGGCTCGTACAGGGCCATTGACAAACCGTTTTGACCCAGAACAGTCGAGGCGTTAAATACTTGAATTTAAGGGTCAAATAAAACAGTTTAAATCTCGACCCAGGACTATTTCCCAAGCCTACACACTTAGACACTCTACTCGTCTCATAAACCAGGGGTCGTGGGTTCGATCCCGGGCTACTCCAAACTTTCGGATGACTTTAAAGCGAGGTCCCGCCTCCGTTTGAACTTAGCTGTTGGTATGACGTTAAACTTAAACACCCACTTAGACAATCGACCCACCATCGCTTTGATTTTCTTTAAGGGGAATGTATATACCTTCAGGTGAGACAACTCCTTCAAAATTATTTTTGTCTCCTATGTCAAAAGGGGTCATGCCGGCTCTTGGTAGCTCAGTCGGATGCGCGTCTGTCTGGTGATCAGGAGGGCGCGGGTTCGATTCCTGTCGGGGTCGGCAGCATTCTTTCGTGCAGATTGATCATGAAATCTTTTCTACGGTCATTCTCTCCCTTCCGCTGATCCAAGAAGGGCAGTTGTCAGTTTCTGGCGAAAGAATGTGCACTGTATATTGGTTAACAGCTTACGTATAAGCCTGCCCAGGAAAAGTGTGGATAAGTAAACTGACCAGCTCAAAAATGACCTAAATAGTGTTGACTGCGCCGTAAAACCCCAATACAAACACACAATAGGGGTCAACCCTTAAAGGAAGGGTTCTTTCCTTTAAGAGCAGACCCCTTTTCAGCGGGACAGGGCTTATAGTAAAAGCAATCAGGAAGTCCCGAAATTGTCTTCCTTTGAAAATCGCGGACAATCTGCAATCAGGAAGTCCCGAAAATTGTCTTCCTTTGAAAATCGCGGACAATCTGTCAGGTGTTGCCATTCACCTCAAGACAACATCATATACTCGATGACTATCCTAACAGTATAGAACCTGTCCTGATTTTGAACGAGCCGCGGTTAGCGAAAAGTTCCCTGCGGGTATGCGCACACATGAAAGACAAATCTCAGACTGTGCATCAGCCTTAGTGTAAGGCTGTTCACTCAGCGCCCATGGAAGACCAGTGAAGACTCCGATCAGATTGCACATGCGCAGTTTGATCGGAGTCTTCACTACAGGCACACGTCGGAAAAAACATTTTAGCTCAACGCGGTTGAAAATGATTAAGAAATGAAACCTCTACGACACAGTCCTTATCTTCGCAAGTCAGCGTTATCAGTTCTTTTCCTGTCCTCGGTGTACCTTTCAACTCTACCTTCCAAACATTCTAGATCAAATTTATGGGGTGCCGTTTAACTATTTGATCCATATTTATAGATATCCATAATTCTCTTTATTGATATCATTAATTCAGAGCGATTTATTGATATCCATAATTCGAATTATGGAGATCTATAAATCGGGCTGAATATGGATATCCATATTTCGAATTATGGATATCCATAATTCACCGCATAAGCCTAGTCATTATTTATTGTATTTATTTTCCAAGACGAATTATGGATATCCATAAATCGAATTATGGATATCCATAAATTGACCGAATTATGGATATCCATAATTCGAATTAATGATATCCATAATTAAAATTATGGATATCCATAAATCGATCTGAATTATGGGTATCAATAAATCTATTTATGGATATCCATTATTCGAAATATGGCTATCCATAATTCGAATTATGGATTATCATAATTCGACGGATCAATGGTTATACATAATTCGAATTATAGATATCCATAAATGGAATAATGGATATCTAAAATTCGATTTATGGATATCCACGATTTATGGATATCCATAATTCGAATTATGGATATCCATAAATAATTATTGATATCCATAAATAATTATGGATATCCATAATTCGAATTATGGATATCCATAAATAAGTATGGATATCTATAAATTAAATAGAGAATAAATAGTAAAAGGGCGCAATCTGTTTTAAGCAGGCCTACATTAAGTTCCCATAAATAGCGAATACCTTAATACACACATGTATTAAGCAAAAACTTGTCTTAATCAAGCATATTTTTATTAGCCCTTGGTGCCTGCTAAATACAGGTTGGGCTGTTTGTTTGTTTGTTTGAATTGATGTTTTACATCCCCGTCAATATTTAGGTCAATTTGGAGACGTGACTTCCAGTTTTGTGTGACTTTTACCCGACATTGAGATGAAATGATATCTCAAGCCCTGCCGCCCAATGAAATTAGAAGGCTTATATGCATTGGACAGTCTGACTCACACCATTTTGCCCAGGCAGACTTTGTGCAAGAGTGTCAAATCATGTCGCTGATTTTAACACTCGTAATAAAGCCGCTACATGTACATCAGGGATATCGATATCATAAACTTCGGAAAGCATTTTCTAAGTTTTATCGCCGACACTGTCAATTTATTTCTATATTTAAGGGTTTTGCAGCAGGGGATGTCACAGCCTGAGATTTTTGGCGACATTATACATAAATTACGAGGGCAAACCTAACGTTTCGGAACAATTTCAAAATATTATCAAACGTTACAAACGCATTGGATATAATATAAATTCTATTCAACAGTCTGCATGCATTGTGTTTGACCCAATCACGGTCAGATATTATGCTTTCATCTTTAATTGCACGCCGGTGGATCAGGGTTTAGACTCCATGTTGGCTTTGGCTTAAAGCTAGATGTATTTATTTGTTGGTCGGAGCCGGAACTTTTATGTCTGTTGCTTGGTCCAACAGGGTCCAAATGCTGGTTTTCTTTTGCTTCGGTGTTCCTGTTGGCGTTGTGTTCAGCACCGGATGACTCAGAGCGTTTTACTGTCGAATCCACATCCTTGTGTCAACTTGGCTTTGAAAAATCGGCAATAATGTTGTAGTTACCTCCAAATTCTAAAAACCTTTCGCCATTGTTAGAAGAAATCCCGCGATAATCACTGACTGCATCGCGTGAACAAGTCCGTGAAATGAAGACCCCCCCCCCCCTAAACCCCACTTTATATTGGGAAAACTGGGGTTTACGGAGGTATACAATATTTTCCTTATTTTTGCTCCAATACATAGGTTTTGGGTACTCGTTAGAACCGCCTCATCGAGGAGGTTCTAACGAGTATCCACAACCTATGCTTGTAGTATTTATAAGAAAATATTACGGATTTTCATCAAAAAATGGCCATTTTGGAGATGTGTAAAAATGCACCAATTCGCACGGGTGTGTTATTGTAATGGTAACACGTGCTTCGTTTTTTCGGCGGTTAAGTTTACATTGTATTTGTATAGGCGTGTTTTCGTAATGGCAGAGCAGCCACCTCTCTCCTCCAGCCAGCAAAGAACCAGCCAGCAAATAGTTCACGAAGTCTAAATTCGGCCTTGCGGATAAGAGCGCTGATTCTCTCATCACTGCGTTTTGCGCGCCTCGCTCGGGTCACATGTGAGACGGAACACAATGTTTGATGGTTTTTCTCCGGATACTCTGGCTTTCGCCCACCTCTGATTAATGATCGGCTAGAACTGAGTGAAATAAACTTGAAATGGTCGTAAAACCAAAAACAAAACAAACGAACAACTTCGCATCTTACTAGCGAAAAATCAGATGTGAAAAAATGGATGTTTATTTATTTTAAAGTACACCTGCTAAATAAGCACGTTTGTATTCCAGTACCCCACAACCTCGTTATAACACGGTTCATTACAACGCGGTTTGGATATAACACGGTTTCTATAAATGGTCTTCTTCTATACGATCTACACATTTTTGTTTGGATATAACACGGTTTTATAACTAACACGGTTGCTGCTTTTGACCCCATAAATAGTGTTATAAAGAGGTTGTGGTGTATATAAACATATTTATAAGAAAACATAGGTGATGTAGAGGTGTTGGATGATACCTAAACATATCTGATACCTATCCGTCGTATTTTTATTTTTTCAGTGCATCCATGAATTACTGATTTCAGTAATCACTGATTTTTTTTCTGTCTATATCAACCCATACATCACCTCAGTCATTTCCCTCTGCTGAACAGCCGTGTTAAACAGACAGTTTAGGACTTTTTCCAGGTGGCTGCTTAAGGAGGGTATGCATTATATGATTGTAGTTCCACTGTTTTGGAAAACAATGATTTTCTCAGTATATGCGTCCTGTGTTTCATGAAAATACATTAAGACCACCTAAAATTAAGATGAATTCTGCTTTAAAAACCTATTTAGAAGGGGGCAGTTATTCTTCTTCTTTTTTCGTGTTTACTGCACACAATGTCCTCTGGTCAGGGACCACCTTTGGGACTCTTCAAAAGTGGTCTTAAAGACCACTTTTGAACAGTCCCAAAGGTGGTCTTAAAATGTGAATTTTACTGTAATTCTTATCAGTCTCACCAAAAGTGTTTGTAAAAATAAAAATACAGTTATAGACTATGCACGAGAACTTAACAACTTTAATTATTCACAATAGCCTTTATTTTCATTTCAGGTTTTGTCAAAGAGCTTCCGATATCAAGATTTGACCTTGACAGAGCATTCTACATTTCAAACGACCACCTGCTAGAAAGTGACCTCAAAGAGATTTATAAGAAAAAAGGTGCCGAATGTACCATGATACATGGTTACAGGAAAAGCCCCATCATGTCAATTGCGAGGTGTCCCTGGAACGCTGGACAGTCAAACGTCAAAACATTTTGCGAGAACACGATACTCTCTTCCAAATTACAGTACGAGGAGAACGAGATAAACCTGTTGCACACGCCAGTCCAGGATTTGAACGGTTTTGTATATAAAAATCTGTATTGTGCTCAATGTAATGGTGTAAAACATCCAGCTGCCTGGTCCACCGCCCTGGAATGTGAAGACGTGCTCCCACTGGAACTCTCAGACGGACGCGATAAGGTGTTTATAATGGGCGAATATTCCAGCAAAAACCTAGAATGTAAGAAAACTATGAGGCCTGTCTTACTCAGAATGATTCATGAGTGTGATGAGTCAGAGATACAACAACAGGTAGGAATAAGGAGACATCAATCTAGAGTCGGTAGCGGCAGTGATGAGGATTATTCGCCGTTTCCTTTATCATTTTCCATTTTCATGAATTTTGGATTCGACGGAAAAACGCATATATTATTCACCACATCACCGGACGAACAGTTCACAACACAGGTTTGCCCTCAAGGTCAGATGTACGATCCTGTTAATAATATGTGTCGAAATATTTCATGCGAGGACGGTTATAAGCTGGATAAAAATACATGCGTTCGTGCTGCGTCTTATGAGTCAGATACTATGACCAATGATATTGCTTCCCTAAAAGACATAGAGGAAACTGTACAAGTAGTGCTAACACTGAAAAACGTGTCTTTTGCAGAAATACTGCTGTTGACATTTTCATCCGTTGAAGAGACCTTTGTTGCTGACTTGGCCCAGCAGTTCAATATAAGTTCTGATAGAATTACCAATTTAACGGTGAGCGTCGTAAATGCCAGTGCATCTGGAAACACTACCGATAATGAGGTGATAGAAATACACCGCTTCACGACACCACAACCTTTTGATAAACTTCATAGGAACATGAAGGAATCGGCTGAAAATCATGCTACGAAACAAACTCTAACAAAAGCAACAAACGAAACAAAATTGCCGGCATATAGAGTATACACAGGAAGTCACAACAAACAAGAAACTCTTGATGATCCACAAGCGCCTGCTAATCTAAATATTAATGTGACTAGCACTTTGCACAAAACTAATACTGGCCAGTATCATTCAGTTGCCCCTACAGATGGTTCTAGATCATTCGCGAAAGCTTCAACGACAGCAGATGTTCTTAGAACATCGAATAATCCTTCCCAAAATGGTGGGTCATCTCAAAGTGAGGAACCAAATATGAATGTGTGGAATGAATTTCCAACAGTTGATGTACGTGTATCTTTTCTTCTTAAACCAGCTCACAAGAACAGAACCCTAGCAGAGAAGTCTGTTAAAAGCGTGGTACAAACAATGAGTGATCTGATATCTAGCAATTCCTTCAGTATAACAATTAACGGTACTAACTTCAAGGTTGAAGAACTTCAAAACCCTTCCAGTGTAACGTCTATGGATTTGTTTTGTACCAAGGGTGAGACTGCGTATATTTTTGACGAAGACTTCGAAGTCGTAAGACGATACGACGCTGAAAAGAACGAAAACTTGACACTTGTGAAAATAAATGAAACCGGCCAAGTGTTCAAACCTGGGGAGTATGATTTAACACTGACAGTGCACGGAACTGTGGGCAATCTGACACGTGCAAAGGTTGACAGTTTCGCCTTTGTCTGTAATATGCCACAAATAGTCAATGCAGAATGCAGTAGAATAATTTTAACTAAATCAGAATACACAAAATTTGACAATAATTCAATTGAGTTTCGCGACAAAGTTTACAACTTTTCGGAATACGAGTATGAGAATGAAAACGATGATTCTGTAAAGATATGCACACCAGACTGGAGTAATGTGCGAACTGTTTACGACAAGACGAAGTGGGCATTAGTTTGTGGAGATGACCTCCGCAAACTGGCAATAGCTGAGAGCTGGCTGACATTCGGTTTAGGCATAGTCTCCCTAATCTTCATGCTGTCAGTTTTAACAACCTATTTCTTTTTTGAAAAACTGAGAAATTTACCAGGTGTAAACACCATGAATCTAACGATTTCCCTATTTCTTGGAGAATTGGTATTTATTGCGTCTGGTTATGCAAAGCCTCACGAAGAATGGCTTTGCTCCGGGGTAGGCATGCTTCTGCATTATCTCTTTCTTGCGTCATTTTTCTGGATGAACGTTATGTCGTACGATGTATATCGTACGTTCGCAAAGAAATGCATTCTTACGCGAATTCGCAATAAAAATAAGTACATGCCACGTTACGCGGTCTATGCATGGGGAAGTCCTCTTTTGATTGTACTTGTGTGTGCTGTGTTAGACTTCTCTGATATACCGCAGGTAAGGATCGGGTATGGCGGCCAGTTTCGCTCAAGCGCGCCTGACGAAGACCCCAATATAATTTCAGATAAAAATACGTCTGTTGTCAGTCCGAAAAGCACAAATCATGTATATAGTATTGGCTGTTGGATTCAAGAGCCGGTTGCCTCTATGGCTGCCTTTGGTGGCCCTATGATGTTAATTTTGTTAAGTAATATCGTAATGTTCACTCGCACTATCATTTGCATCCGGGCAAGCACGAAGATGACGCAGACTAGTGTGCGCAGATCTTCTTTGAGTCACATGGCAGGTCACGATGATGTCATGTTATACATACGGATGTCAACAGTCATGGGGTTCACGTGGATATTTGGACTGGCTTCGAGCATTATTAGTGCTTTTGCAGGACCGCCGTCAAGGACAATCTGCATTGTTTTACACCTATTTGGAATTCTGTTCATTATTTTCAATTGTTCTCAAGGCCTGTTTATCTTCTTCGCTTTTGTATGCAACCGCCGAGTGGTGAACCTGTACAGGTGTGCCTTATACAAACTGAGACATCGGGGTGATCGGCAACGACCGCTTTCGTCATGTTCAAGTAGTAATACGCTGAGCGTTCGCCTTAGTCAAACGTCCGTGTCACATATAACATGAGCTGAGCCAGAACACTTACAAAGATAGAAAAAGAGGATCTTACACGATCGATCATTTCATATGAATTTCATAAATCGTGTCTCCAGCTCTGTCTGGTCCGTGTCACTGCTAGGCGCATGTCTAGTAAATTTATCTAAATGGACCCTGTTCCATGACATTATAAGCTCATATAAACCCCATATTGTATATGAAAATCACGGGGTTCGCCCGGATATATACAATGAAGACCCCTATTAAGACTGCCTAAGTTTAGACTAATTCTGCTTCGCAGTTATTCTTTCCTTGTGTCCTCTTTTAACAGATAATCTTTCGGGCTGATCAAAAGTGCTATCAAACGACCTCTTTTGAAATGTTACAATGCCGTCTTACATCATAGTGTAGATTGCACGACCCGCAGAAAAAGCGATCGACTGAAGTCGGTTGATTTCTAAGAGTGCCCTAAAATCACTGTGTCATTCTGTCAGTCTGTCAGTCTGTCTGTCCGTCCGTAACCCGTTTGTGAAAATTGGTGATAGTGACTTAACCGCTTGGAATATTTAAACAATTTTTGGCATACTGATAGATATCAATGAGATCTAACCAATGAACTTGCGAAACATTACATTCCATTTAGAATAGCCTCGCCGAGGCGAAAAATGTGAAAACTTTCGAACTGCTTCTCCTCGGAAACCGTTGGGCCGATTGAAGTCAAATTTCATATGGAGCCTCTATGGGATGGGGGAAACCAAACTTTGCTCATGGGGTCCAGGTCACATGACCAAAATGGCCGCCAAGCCATATATGGTAAAAACCCTTCAAAACTAGTCTTCTCCAGAACCACTGGGCAGATTTCCACGAAACTTGATAAATAGCATCTGGGACGTAGGCCCATCATAAATTGCTAAAATGGTGACCCTGGGTTGACCTTGACCTTCTTTGTGCCCAAGTCAAACTTTGACACATATCCTTTTGTTGGAATATTTAAACAATTTTTGGCATACTGATAGATATCAATGAGATCTAACCAATGAACTTGCGAAATATTACATTCCATTTAGTATAGCCTCGCCGAGGCGAAAAATGTGAAAATTTTCGAACTGCTTCTCCTTTGAAACCTTGGGCCGATTGAAGTCAAATTTCATATGGAGCCTCTATGGGATGGGGGAAACCAAAATTTGCTCATGGGGTCCAGGTCACATGACCAAAATGGCCGCCAAGCCATATATGATAAAAACCCTTCAAAAATAGTCTTCTCCAGAACCACTGGGCAGATTTCCACGAAACTTGATAAATAGCATCTGGGACGTAGGCCCATCATAAATTGTAAAATGGTGACCCTGGGTTGACCTTGACCTTCTTTGTGCCTAGGTCAAACTTTGACACATATGCTTTTGTATTGGAAAAGTGAGAATGCATTTTATCCTGCAAACGATTCAGAATACAGTACTAAAGTATAATATATATATTTGCTCCTTACGATAAGGCGCATTTATTTGGGGAACCGTTTTAGGTCCAGGTCACATGACCAAAATGGCCGCCAAACCCATATATGGTAACACTCATAAAGCTAAAAGCATCCGGCGGGTCGTGCACTTCAGCTGAAGCACTGGTTATATTTTCTTGTCCTTTGGGATCATTGATTCCATTGTAGAATTTTGAAAATATCTGAGGGTCACTGATGAGGCCTAATTGGCCGAAACTAGCTAGTCTGACCCAGAAAACATATACACTCCATATTTTTCAGTTCTGTGGTGTATTCTTTGCTTCCAAAGGATAACCCTTTTATAGAACATATTTGTGGAGAAACTTACATTGTAATTATATTATTTTACTTATCGCTGTTCGAATTATATTGTAAAGAACTTATGTTGTAATTATATTATTTTACTTATCGCTGTTCGAATTATATTGTATAGAACTTATGTTGTAGAGAACATTTTTTTTCTGTTTCCTTTTTGCTTTGTTTTTGTTTAGATGTTTGTTTGATTTTTGTTTGTTTTGTTTTGTTTTCTTTCTTTTATTCTGATGATACTTTACCGTAATGTGTCGTGGCCTGACTCACAGTAGTTATTGAAGAAATTATTTTCAATTTTCTGATTTTATCGACGTATGAACATCATTTTGTTGTGTGAAAAGAGAGTTCATGTACATGAACACTTTGCGCCTAACAAAGTATTGTTCATAATTCCACTACGATAACACATCCGTGTGATATAGTGCATTTTTTCATACCTCAAAAAAGGTATTTTTTCTGATGAAAATATGTGATATTTTTCTCATTTATACTCAGAACATAGGTTTTGGGTGCTCGTTAGAACCGCCTCATCGAGGCGGTTCTAACGAGTACCCACAACCTATGTCTTAGAGCAGAAAAAAGGAAAATGATGTTTACCCCCGTAAACCCCAGTTTTCTCTATATAAAGTGGGGTTTAGAGGGGTCTTTATTTCACGGACTTGTTCACGTGATGCGATAATGATTAACCCTTGTCCTGCTGAATAATTTTAATATGCCACACCCGCTACTGATTATCAACCAATCAGATTACTTGATGCAATTTATTGCAATAATCTCATAAACTGAATGACAAATAATGAAGATCCTAGTCGTATGGCTTCTTCGTCTGATCTGGATCTACATTGTTTGATATACAAGGCATATCCAGGCTCAGCAGGACAAGGGTTAAAACCAAAGCACTAATTCCATTGGTGGATGACCTTTACAGTGTTGACGGGGACGCTAAACCTAAAATCAAACAAAACAAAATACCATTGGTGGGTCGATTGTCTTTGAGTGTAGATTGGTATAAAAAGGCCTGGCCGGGGACTATGGCAGCTTCGTATAACCTTTAAAAATGCAAACATTACAGCTCGTGATCAGACGCCGCGTTTTGTGGCGTCTGGTCCGGGTCTACACCGCTTGCCACTGACCCAGTCCCTGCGCCAAGAACAGATTTTACTTGTTACATCACAAAAACACGCCTATATAATTTAGCCTCCTTGAACCCCACGTTTATATAGTAAAACTGGGGTTTACAGGGGAAAGCCTTATTTTTCTTATTTATGCTCTAAAATATATATTGTTGGTACTCGTTAGAACCACCTCAATGAGACGGTTCTAACGAGTACCAATTATCTATATATTGAGGAAAATAAGAAAAATATCACAATTTTTCATCTTAAAATCGTCTTCTTTTTCTGTCGTATAGTTTACAATGCATTTGTATAGGCGTGTTTTCGTAATGCACAGTGCTCTGACGTCACTTTTCAAGCAGAGTACCAGCGCTGCTATTAGTAACCGGTATCTGGATCTTGTCATTGGTCAGCGATAGTCACGTGGGCAGTAGCAGCCGCTGTATTTAGTAATTTTGGGTCGATTGATAAACAACCGACCCAAAACTTGCATATACATACTTGGACAGAACATCTAGGTTGGGTAAAAATATGAAGCATAAAAACATTTGTTCATGAGCAGCCGAACGGCGTCAATGTCGCCATCAACTCGTCAACGTCCAATTAATTGTGTAAACTACTATGGTTCACTTTGACGTCACTTTCGGATAATATTAGTATGTTTCTTTGATTTTAGGCTTTACGTCCCCTTCAACACTATTTAGGTCATGTTGGAGACGTTGCTTCCAATTTTGTGAACGTTCCACATTGAGATGAAAAGACACCCAAAGCCTTGCCGCCCAAGCAAAGCAAAACGGACGGTCCGACTCGCATCACTGTGCCTCTTAGGCCCTCTAAGGGGTTTACCAGGACTCTTCTACGGTCGGTTCCAGCGTTGAAGCATTTTGCAGCCCTATCTATTTCTCCAAGACCCAACGGGCGGTGCCCCTTTCGGATCATATCAGGTCGTATCATCGAATACAGTTATTTAAGAAATAGATCAGCTCTAGCTGTGATTTGTTGAGTAATAAATCAGTTTGGAGGTCAGTTGTAAAGTAGACAAATCACAACCTTTCGCCATTGTTAGAAGAAATCCCGCTAAAATTATCGACTGAAACACATGCATTTATATCCTTTTCTTACGTTTTCGATGCGAGAAAATGACGTTACACCGTCTAACGTCAAGGAAACCGACTAGTAACGTCATAAATTATGAATTTTAATGACGTCACTCGTCACGCTCTTCCCAGCTGTGATTTGTTGCAGAATAAAACACAGTTTTTCCATTGCCTATATAGGCGCGCTGTGTTAGAATAAAGTATAAAGCTCACTGTGCCCCAATGGTTTGTTACATGACACTGAGAATACACTTGTTTTTAGCTCAGCTTTTGTGACTGTGAGATATCCGGCGTCGTCGTCCGTCGTGTGTCGTGCGTGCGTAAACTTTTGTTGTGAACACTCTAGAAACCACAGTTTTGGTCAGAATGATCATCATGACAATATCTCGGTCAAGTTCGAATGTGGGTCATGTCGGGTCAAAAAGTTGGTCAGTAAGTCAAGTCATATAGATAAACCTTGTGAACACACTCGAGGCCACAGTTTTGGTGCGATCACCATCAAACTTCCTCAGAATAATCATCTTGACAATATCTCACTCAAGTTCGAATATGAGCCATGCCGGATCAAAAAGTCGGTCAGCAGGTCAAATCATAGGAAAACATTCTGAACAATCTAGAGGCCACAGTTTTGGTCCAATCATCATAAAACTTGCTCAGAATGGCCATCTTGACAATATCTCGGGCAAATTAGAATTTGGGACATGTCAGGTAAAAAAGTAGGTCAACAGGTCAAATCATAGAAAAACCTTGTGAACATTCTAGAGGCCATACTTATGATCCAATAACCATTAGTCTTGCTCAGAATAAACATCTTGACAATATAGCGGTCAAGTTCAAATATGGGTCATATCGCGACAAAAAGTAGGTCGGTAGGTCAAATCATAGAAAAACCTTGTGAACACACTAGAGGACCTAATTTTGGTCCGATCATCATCAAACTTGCTCAGAATTATCATCTTGACAATATCTCGGCTAAGCTCGAATATGGGTCATGTCCGATCAAAAAATAGGTCAGTACGTCAAATCGTAGAAAAACCTTGTGAACGCTCCAGAGACACACAGCCGCTTATGCTAGTCTACACTTTGCCTAAAAACTTGAGTTTAAGTGTGAAACGAAACAGTTTAAGGGGAATGGGAACACCTGACAGATTTTTTCCGCATTGTTTCAATTTGCTTTTCAATAACCTCTGTCACACTGAAAAATGGGTCTTCTCTTAAAGGAAAGAATTTGCTCCTCCGGAGCAAATTCTTTTCTTTAAGAGTTGACCCCTATTGACATGGGAGACAAAAATACTTATGCAGGAGTTGCCTCCCCTGAAGGTGTTCCCATTCCCCTTAAGTTTCAGTCCAGTACCATTTTCCCAACCGACAATCGACCCACCAGTACTATTAGTGCTTTGATTTTGATTCATTGAAAAAAATATAAGACAGACCCAGGAAGCGCCACAATCACAAGACACAGCTTTCATGCGGACTGAACAAATTGTTTGTCTAAATCGCGAAGGCAGTAAGGGCGAGGTTCCAAGGCGGTTCTTCTGTCGCGGTTTATTTTATGTTTTGTCTTTGAGTGTGTGTGTCGCTTTTTTGGTTTTGGATAGCAAATCGGTCATTTTGTGGGAAAGTGACCGACCTTTTGGCTTTCCGCTGTTGGTGTTTCCATTAGGGTCTAGTTATTTCATGTTTGTGTATCTTTCCCTTTGGTGTCTCTGATGGGAGCTGGGGTTCGATTGTAACGATTCGCACACGCCAAATGGGTCGCAAGCATGTGAACGCAGCGACAACGAAAATAGGACTCCTTGCCCATACAGTCAGACTCTGCAAGGGGAAGCATTTTGTCAGCATCACGAAAACACGCCTATATAATTTTGACCCCCTATAAACCCCACGTTTATACAGTAAAACTGGGGTTTATAGGGGAATACAGTATTTTTCTTATTTCGGCTCAAAAACAGAGATTGTGGGTATTCGTTAGAGACGCTTCGCCGAGACGGTTCAAACGAGTACCCACAATATATGTTTTGAGCAGAAATATGATAAATGTCACGATTTGTATCCAAAAATTTCATTTTTGTGGTAAAATTTTACCAATATATTTGAATAGGCGTGTTTTCGTACTGGCTACCATTTACAAAGTGCACGGTGAAGACATCGCAGTCTAACTGTTGGTTTTCTTTTGCTCCAGCATTTCGGTGGTTTATTGCTGTCGGGTCCTCGCCGTTGTTTCATCTCTGTGGTTGTTTGATTATTTGTGTTCACGGAGATGTTGCACTGATGAGTTGGGAGGCCTTCATGCGGACTGAACAAATTGTTTGTCTAAATCGCGACGGAAGTAAGGGCGAGGATTGTGGCCACGTGAAATCGATTTGGGTCCCCCGGTGGAATTCGTGTCCACTGACCGTTCCAGGGCGGTTCTTCTGTCGCGGTTTATTTTTGTTATGGTTTATCTTTGGGTGTTTGTGTCGCTTATATTATTTTATTTGGATAGCGTATTGGCCATTTTGTGGGAAAGTAACTGTCCTTTTGGCTTTCAGCTATTGATGTTTCCATTAGGTCTGTTGTTTCATGTTTGTTTTTCTTTCCTTTTGGTGTCTCTGGTGGGAGCTGTGGGTCGATTGTATCGATTGCTGATCATTGCCTCTACTTCTATATTGATCAGATAGCACATATGCTGGACGACCACTTTTTCCTTGGCGTGGCACAAATTTTATTTCTTATGTGCACCAAAATAATATAATCACATTAACAAGTCAGTGCCATGAAAAGCCCTGTAAACCCAACTGTATGGAGAAAACTGGGGTTTATAGGACTATACATTATTTTTCTTACTTTTGCTTCATCGCTCCCGCCAATCAGGGCCAAGAGTAATAGATTGGGCTCAATGGTGCTTCCACGCAAAGCTGAAACTGACCACACACGAGTACCGGTAAATCGCTTAGGACAAAGCCTGCGCAGGCAAAGTGGGTCCAATGCATTTAAGCCTTTTGGTTTCATTGGGCGGCAGGGTTTGAGATGTCATTTCATCTCAATGTCGGGTAAAAGTCCCATAAATTGGAAGCAGCGTCTCCGAATTGACCTAAATAGTGCTGACGGGGTTTAAACAAATGTTTCTGCTACTATGCATAGGTTGTCATTCGTTAGATGTTCTATTAAAGGGTAATCCCGCCCATCTTGGCTTGGAGAAACAGACTGGGCTGCGGGGTGATTCCACGCAGAGCTGAAACCGACCGCACACGAGAAATGGTAGACCGCTTAGAAGGTAATGTGTTACGAGTCGGACCGTCCATGCATATTATAAACCCTATTGGTTTCTGTGAGCTGTGGAGTGCTAACGTTACGTTTAAAAGTTAAAATATCCATAACTTACGGAAGCCTATATGTGACATTGTGTTTTGTGTAATGGTCTTTTAAATTTTGTGTTTCTTACTTTTGACTTGATCGTTTCGAATTTTGAGTTCTGTATTTTAAGTTCTTGCTTTTTGTGTTCTTTGTTATTTGTATTGTATATCGTGATTTACGTTGTAAAAGGAGGGATAATCAGAGAAAGCAATTGGAGGAAGCACGGTCACAAAGGAGAAGAAAAAGATAGAGAAAAAAAATGAAAATGGAAATGTGAGTAACAGTATTTGGGTTTAGCTCATTTTTGCTCATCCGACATAATCTCAACAGACATTGGCTATTCGAGTTTTTAGCTCACCTGTCACGTAGTGACGAGGTGAGCTTTTGGGATCACTTTTCGTCCGTCGTCCTTCATGCGTCCGTCCGTGCGTAAACAATTTCTTCAAACGACATCTAAACCACTGATCGAATTTTGACCAAACTTCACAAGAATGATCCTTAGGTGGTCCCCTTTCAAAGTTGTTCAAATGGTTCCGGTTCGTTGCATATCTAGGTCACAGGAGACAAAAATAATTTTTTTTCACTGAAAACTTAAAAAACCTTCTTCTCTGAAACCGCAAGGCCCAGGACTTTGATATTTGGTATGATGCTTCATCTAGTGGACCCCTACCAAGATAGTTCAAATTATAGTGATGGGGCCAAAAATGCCCCCGCACCGGGACCCTTTGGTTTTACATGGGCTTATATAGGGAAAATCTTTAAAAATCTTCTATGAAACCGCAAGGCCCAGGTCTTTGATATTTGGTAGGAAGCTTCATCTAGTGGACCCCTACCAAGATTGTTCAAATTTTAGCGCTTGGGCCAAAAATGCCCCCGCCCCAGGGCCCTTTGGTTTTACATGGGCTTATATAGGGAAAATCTTTAAAAATCTTCTATGGAACCGCAAGGCCCAAGTCTTTGATATTTGGTAGGAAGCTTCATCTAGTGGACCCCTACCAAGATTGTTCAAATTATAGCGCTGGGGCCAAAAATACCCCGCCCCAGGGCCCTTGTGTTTTACAGGGGCTTATATAGGAAAACTCTTTAAAAATCTTCTTCTCTGAAATCGCAAGGCCCAGGTCTTTGATATTTGGTATGAAGCTTCATCTAGTGGACCCCTACCAAGACTGTTCAAATAATAGTGCTGGGGCCAAAAATGCCTCCGCTCTAGGGCCCTTTGGTTTTACATAGACTTATATAGGGAAAGTCTTGAAAAATCTTCTTCTCTGAAACCACAAGGCTTAGGTCTTTGATATTTGTTATGAAGCGTCAGCTAGTGGACCTCTATCAAGATTGTTCAAATTATAGCCCTGAGACCAAAAATGCCCCCACCATTTGGCCCTTTGGTTTTACATAGACTTATATTGGGAAAATATTTAAAAATCTTCTTCTCTGAAACCACAAGGCCCAGGTCTTTGCTATTTGGTATGAAGCTTCATCTAGTAGACTCCTACCAAGATAGTTCAAATTATAGTGCTGGGGCCAAAAAGCCCCCGCCCCGGGGCCCTTTGGTTTTACATAGGCATATATAGGGAAAATCTTTAAAATCTTCTTCTCTGAAACCAAAAGGACTAGGTCTTTGATATTTGGTGTGAAATTTCAACTAGTGGACCTCTATGAAGATTGTTCAAATTATAGTGCGAGACCCTTTGGTTTTACATAGACTTATATAGGGAAATCTTCAAAAATCTTCTCTGAAACTGCAAGGCCATGGTCTTTGATAGTTGGTATGGAGCTTCATCTAGTTGGCCTCTACCAAGATTGTTCAAATTATAGCCATCGGGCCACAAATGCCCCCGCCCCGGGGCCCTTTGGTTTAACATAGACTTATATAGAGATAATCTTGAAAATCTTCTTCTCTGAAACAGCAAAGCCCAAGTCTTTGATATTTGGTGTGATGCTTCATCTAGTGGACCTCTATCAAGATTGTTTAAATAAAAGCCCTGAGGCCAAAAATGCCCCTGCCCCGGGGCCATTTGGTTTTACATAGGCTTACGTAGGGAATATCTTAAAAAAAAAACCTTCTCTGCAACCGCAAGGCCCAGGTCTTTGATATTTGGTGTGTAGCTTCATCTAGTAGACCTTTGCCAAGATGGTTCAAATTATAGATTTATTATATTTGGTATGAAGCTTCACCTTTTTAGACCTCCCTCAACATTATGCACATTATAACCCTAGGGTCAATAATGGATCTCCCCGGGGCCCACTTGTTACTCTATGGATTAGGTGATTGATCCAGGGCCATCATGGCCCTCTTGTGTTTTATATTGCACGACCCGCAGAAAAAGCGACCGACTGAAGTCGGTTGATTTTCTAAGAGTGCCCTAAAATCACCGTGTCATTCTGTCATTCTGTCAGTCTGTCTGTCTGTCCGTCCGTAACCCGATTGTGAAAATTGGTGATAGTGACTTAACCGCTTGAAATATTTAAACAATTTTTGGCATACTGATAGATATCAATGAGATTTTAACAATGAACTTGCGAAATATTACATTCCATTTAGTTTAGCCTCGCCGAGGCGAAAAATGTGAAAATTTTCGAACTGCTTCTCCTCGGAAACCGTTGGGCCGATTGAAGTCAAATTTCATATGGAGCCTCTATGGGATGGGGGAAACCAAAATTTGCTCATGGGTCCAGGTCACATGACCAAAATGGCCGCCAAGCCATATATGGTCTGTCTGTCTGTCCGTCCGTAACCCGTTTGTGAAAATTGCTGATAGTGACTTAACCGCTTGGAATATTTAAACGATTTTTGGCATACTGATAGATTTCAATGAGATCTAACCAATGAATTTGCGAAATATTACATTCCATTTAGTATAGCCTCGCCGAGGCGAAAAATGTTAAAAAAATTTTCGAACTGCTTCTCCTCGGAAACCGTTGGGCCGATTGAAGTCAACTTTCATATGGAGCCTCTATGGGACTGGGGAAACCAAAATTTGCTCATGGGGTCCAGGTCACATGACCAAAATGGCCGCCAAGCCATATATGGTAAAAACCCTTCAAAAATAGTCTACTCCAGAACCACTGGGCAGATTTCCACGAAACTTGATAAATAGCATCTGGGACGTAGGTCCCTCATAAATTGCTAAAATGGGGACCCTGGCTTGACCTTGACCTTCTTTGTGCCTAGGTCAAACTTTGACACATGTTTTTGTATTGGAAAAGTGAGAATGCATTTTATCCTGCAAACGATTCAGAAAACAGTACTAAAGTATAAGATATATTTTTGCTCCTTACGATAAGGCGCATTTATTGGGGGAACCGTTTTAGGTCCATGTCACATGACCAAAATGGCCGCCATACCCATATATGGTAACACTCAAAGCTAAAAGCATCCGGCGGGTCGTGCACTTCAGCTGAAGCACTGGTTAGGATCACTTTTTGTCTGTCAACTGTGCGTAAACAATTTCTTCAAACAACATCTCCTCCTAAACCACTGATCGTATTTTGACAAAACTTCACAGAAATGATCCTTAGGTGGACCCCTTTCAAAGTTGTTCAAATGGTTCCGGTCTGTTGCACATATAGGTCATAGGAGCCAAAAAAATATTTTTTTCACTGAAAACTTAAAAAAATCTCCTTCTCTAAAACCGCAAGGCTCAGGTCTTTGATATTTGGTATGAAGCTTCATCTAGTGGACGTCTACCAAGATTGTTCAAATTAAAGTACTAGGGCCAAAACTGCCCTTGCCCTGGGGACCTTTGGTTTTACATGGGCTTACATAGGGAATATCTTTAAAAATCTTCTTCTCTGAAACCGCAAGGCCCAGGTCTTTGATATTTGGTATGAAGCTTCATCTAGTCGACCCCTACCAAGATTGTTCAAATTATAGTGCTGGGGCCAAAAATGCCTCCGTCCCGGGGCCCTTTGGTTTTACATGGGCTAATATAGGGAAAATCTTTTAAAATCTTCTTCTCTGAAACCGCAAGGCCCAGGTCTTTGATATTTAGTATGAAGCTTCATATAGTGGACCCATACCAACATTGTTCAATTGCAGTGCTGGGGCCAAAAATGCCCCCGCCCCGGGGCCCTCTGGTTTAACATGGACTTATACAGAGAAAATCTTTAAAAATCTTCTTCTCTGAAACTGCAAGGCCCAGTTCATTGCTATTTGGTACGAAGCTCCATCTAGTGGACCCCTACCAAGAATGTTCAAATTATAGTGCTGGGGGCCAAAAATTCCCCCGCCCCGGGGCCCTTTGGTTTTACATAGACTTATACAGAGAAATCTTTAAAAATCTTCTTCTCTGAAACTGCAAGGCCATGAGTGAGTGAGTTTTAGTTTTACGTCCCACCAACAGCGAAGGTCATACGGAGACGGGACCTCGGTTTAAAGACTCTTCCGAAAGTCTGGAGAAGCCCGGGATCGATCCTGCGATCCCTGTTTTACAAGGCGAGTAACGTAACCACTGCACCACGGAGGCTTCTACTGCAAGGCCATGTCTTTGATATTTGGTATGGAGCTGCATCTAGTGGACCTCTACCAAGATTGAACAAATTATAGCCCTCGGGCCACAAATGCCCCCGCCCGGGACCCTTTGGTTTTACATACACTTATATAGAGATAATCTTTGAAAATCTTCTTCTCTATAAACAGCAAGGCCGAGGTCTTTGATATTTGGTGTGAAGCTTCATCTATTGGACCGTTATCAAGATTGTTTAAATTATAGCCCTGAGGCCAAAAATGCCCCCGCCTCGGGGCCATTTGGTTTTACATAGGCATATGTAGGGAATATCTTTAAAAAATCTTCTTCTCTGAAACCGCAAGGCTCAGGTCTTTGATATTTGGTGTGTAGCTCCATCTAGTGGACCTTTGCCAAGATTGAACTCAAATTATTGCCTTTGTTGGTATTTGGTATGAAGCTTCACCTTTTTAGACCTCCCTCAACATTATGCACATTATAACCCTCGGGTCAATAATGGCCCTCCCCGGGGCCCACTTGTTACTCTATGGATCAGGTGAGCGATCCAGGGCCATCATGGCCCTCTTGTTTACTCTTGACACTGTGCTGCTGAAAAGCCGACTTATGTGACACGCAGCCTTGGGTCGAACAGAGCATCCTGGACTCATTTATAAGTAGATTTGAATAACGCTGGGTCAAAGTTAGTGCAGCACGTGTTGTACATCCAATGTCAACGTCTGGCCAACGTTTCCATGTTATCTGGGATCCATCTATATATCGAGGGCCAAAACATCAAACCCATGCCGAAACGTCTTGGGGCTCAAACGTCTAGGAATATTGGAAAATCGGGAGCCAAAATCGTCTAAAGGGCCAAAATGTATAGGGCCAAAACGACTGGGGCCAAATCCTCTGCAGGCAAAAGGTCTTGAAATCAGCGATGTGATGGTAAGTGGGTCCGTTCTGGCTCATGGTACTTGGGTCGTTTTTGACCTGGGCTATTGTGACTCCGGGTCATTTTGACTGTCAATCCCGTGTTTTACACGATCCGTCTGAACAAAAAGCAGATTGAGAAACGAGTTCTGCTTTTTGGATGACGGCGTGATTAACAAATTCATGATAAGGAAATTCAAACCAAAAAAAAAAAAAAAAAATACGACTATTATTACTGTTAACTACTCTTGGAGGCTCTTTCTATGGTTAAGTTCACTGTTATTGCGTTATGATAATGACGCGATGAGAACTTTGGTACTCGACCGGCACGCTGCCTTATGTTACTTATTAATGCACATAGGCCTAATCAGCCGCAGATAAAAAAGTAGGGAAGGCAAATTGTAATTATATAAATAACATTCTATTGCATTACAGAGATCACCGAGGTTAAGTTGCTGGTTTTACTATCATTGGCCACCTCTGTACCGGGAATCTGCATCAAGTTAGGGGTTATGTTGGCAGCAGATCTCGAGGGAATGTCTTGGGCACAAGAATTACTAAATGTATGTAAGAGGCCTAACCGCACCAGGTAAAATACAGTATCGCACTATCAGAAATATCCCGAAGAGTCATTCACCATATTTGCATTATTTGCTGGCTCCCAGCTTGCACATTGTCAATATTGGAAAAACAGGTAACCAAACCCCCCCCCCCCCCCCTGACCTTTCAAGGTTAGGGGGATCTGGTTACCTGTTTATCCAACACTGATAACCTTCAGACTAGGAACCAGCAGATAATGCAAAAAGGCATAGCATTGTCGACGTTCTCCGCCGAATATTTTTTCCATATTTCTTAAGGTAAGGTTGCAAAGAATAATAATTAGATTCTCAGGCAGCGCCGTATTGCATCAAAAGGCTGCGCATATGGATTTCCTGCGTCAGGAGGTAGTCCTCCGTAGGAAAATTATCGGTAACTGATTTCCGGTACCGGATTTTATCTATTCGGACGGTGCGGTCTTTTGCGAGATTGTTGGTTTCGATATCATCATTTCTTGGGTTCGATTTCCAGTTCAAGAAATAAACAAAGTTCGCACTTACAGACAGATAGACAGACAAAACTTTATTCTCTTCAGTCATTTACATGACATATAAGGAATGACATATTAATACAGATATATGGTAGCTAAGGTGGTACAAGGTTATAAACTATTAATAGTATGAGGGAGAATATGCAACTTATATGCTGCATGATCATTATAAAAGGGCCCTTATCGTACATGGAGACAGCGATGGCCTAGTCCCGCTTGAGCAGCTGTACAGTCGAATCCAGGTCATCACCGTCTGCATTCTGCATAAGAGTAACATGTAGGTACCGGGCTTAGTAAAGTGCAATGGTGCAATAAAGTTCTTCTCCCACATTCTATTTAAGTACGTAGCAACTTCAGATAATAGCCGTAGGCTTGTTCTTCATACCTAGGATAAGTAAATAAATGCAACGAACAACATGTCCGGATCTGCTCCCTGTGCCAAATAACAACACCAGCAACATCAATGATAGAATGCCAGTTTCACATCTTACTGTTGTCGGATGATAAGTAGACAGTGGCGTAAGAGAAAACACCACCATAGGTAGGTTTGACAGGCTGCACCGTTATCACCACCACCCCCAAGTTGGCTGGCAGGGCACACCATACCGTTATAATAATCATTGCCAAAGCGTCACCTTTTGACAACAGAGGGCAATGTCCAACGACGATAAAAAAAAAAAAAAAAATCGCCGACGTCACCCTCAACTCCTCATCCGACAACAGTAAACGCATAAAAAGTACGTTTACTATACAATACTACAAGGTCAAGAATTGTTGTAATCAATGAACTGTATACAAACTCGTGCGCGCACGTGGTAGACGGGCCACACCTCAGTATTAAATTTGTGACATCGTTATGATTATGAATGGATTAAAACGGAGTTTTCCAGCTTGGAAATGTGTGGAATATACCATAGTAAGAACAAGTCTACATGACTGTGTAGCAGGATATTACGGACATGCTCCACCCACCTAGTATACACATGAATTGGCAAATGGCAGTGCAAAATATTGTATTCAACTTGGCTGCTAGCCGATACAGTAAAAATCATTAAAGAGTGGGGCATGGCCGTAAATCCTTTTTGTTTGCATGTATTTTACGAGTATAGGATGTCGGTTTATAACAGTATAGTGTTGGACATAGTGTTATCATACGCTATGTACATTTATGCAAAAACAATGGGATAACTCGTCCCTGAGACAAAGTGCATTCATCTAGCATTTTTTGTTTGTGGATACACATATGGTAATTTTTCCTGTCTACGCCGTAGACCCTAGTTACTGGGTGCCCGTCAAAAACGCCTATATGGGTCCACAGTCAAAAATTATTGCGACAGCACGGTATGAATTATCTCTAACACTAGGCACAAACTTACGCCATACAAAGATAGGTTGGAAATCAAAGCACTTAACAACCAATCACATATCATTTGAACAACACACCCGTAAGACAAAGTGCACTTCTTCATATCTACACAACCGGTATCTTCACCCCCGCCCATCGGGCGTCTGGGAAGACAGACTTGGTCGAACAATGCCCCCAAGCAAGGCCGAAACCGGCCACACTTTGGTACCGGCAAACCCCACAGAAGGACCAAGCCTGCCCAGGCAAAGCGAAGCGAACCAGAACCTCCGATGCATAAAGGCCAGCCAGTCCCACTCGACGACAGGGCCTGAGATGCCACCCGCCACAATGCTGGGCAGACGTCCACAAACTTGGGGGTGACCAGTTTTCTTCATATACAACCGAACATAGGAGGTTATCATTACACGGACTCGTTATCAGAGCAGAGCAAAACAGATCATACAATTATTTTTCTCTCAAGTCAAATACATGACATATTAGGAATATACAATAACAGTGACAGTTGTTAACAAGTGTACAGAATATAATATTCAAATAAGGTGGGTAGGAGAGGCTTAGCAAATAGTTATCATATTCAACAATTAAACATAAATTTTAGATCTGGGGAGCAGAGGGGAACTGTGGTGTAGAGTTGTGTAGTGTAGTGTAGTGTAGTGTAGTACAGTGTAGTGAGGAGTAGTGAGATGTAGCGTATATTGAAACTTAGCATAGCATAAGCATGGCATGTCATGACAGAACACGGCATGGCATGACATGACAGGACATGCGATAGTATGGTATCACATGACATGACAACATGGTATAGAAAATAGTCGCATTCCAAGTTGGGCGCAGATCAAGTTGGGCGGATGCTGAGACTTATCCGCGTACTCGATTGGATAACATAGGCTGTAAATCACAGTAAATACCGTTTGAATAGCCGCGCGTGCTTAGCCCGTTCCAATCAGTGGTCAGTCAGACGAACCGATAAACCAGTTATTGGAAATCATTGAACCGAGGGCGACACACGTGAAGAGAGATTTCATTCATAAACTGTGCACAAACACGAAGTAGACACCCACATCGCAACAACGTCGCCAAAGCATCAGTTCATTGATGTCTTGACGACTTTGTTGCTGTGAAGGGTCCCAAATTCCAAGTGTGGTATTAGAATATTGATCTGTAAGAAGATTTCCTTTTTTTCTAGCCCACATATGTTCTCCTTCAAGGCTTGCAATGGCAGATGTCCCTTTGTAGAACAAAAAGGCAGTATTAAAGGGACAAACAATAAGTTTATTTCAAAGGGAACTAAGCCAACATATCGCATCATCGACCGGCGCTGAAGCATTAGCGCCACATATAAGGCGCAGCCTTGGTGGAGATATTAGACTATTCCTTCCTATCTTCACCCCTATCATCGAAACGAAAAACTGATAGGTGGTGAAAAGGATGGAGGTAAATTTTCACATCACGAAAACACGCCTATATAAATTTTGACCCCCTTGGACCCCAGTTCTCTATAATACTGGGGTTTACAGGGGTAAATATTATTATCCTATTTCTGCCCTAAAATACAGGCAGTGTGTGCCCATTAGAACCCCCTCGATGAGGCGGCTACAACAGTTTTTGTGTGATTTATCAAGCCATTGAAGTCAAAGTTGTATGAGGGAAACAATTTTGTTTGATGTGTTGCTCTTTGATAGTTTCAAACTTTTTACATGCTAGTTAACTTTTGTATATATCAGTCGAGTCCGGTAACATTGCGCAGCCGTTTATTTTTGCGCACACTGCATTAACATTTTCACTAACTGTATCCCTAATTATCAGTTTCACTATTATCAGTGCATTGGCGTTAAGTTTAACTTAGCCCTGAAAAACATGGGCTTGCACGTGCAGACGAGCTTGTTTCTCCGAATTTTTTAATTTACTCAAAATACGAAAATTCCGAAATTTTAAAAGTCAAGACTGAGTTTAAAGCTAGCCAAAGGCGCTTTTGTCTTGTATCTAAACGTACTGCATCTGGCAATATTGCAGAAGAACTAATCAACAACTTATTTGAGTCAACCCTCGTGTTCTAACTGCTCGAAACCCGTATCGTGCGCAAAGTTCGGCGACAAAATTGGTAGTTCAATTTCAAGGGGGTATTCCTTTTCGTAGTATTCTTTGTCCTGTATGCTACTAACTTCAGAGGCCAATTTTCATTGCAGCTAGTCGATAGGAAAAAGTTGCAATGTAGTTGATTGTGAAATTTGAGTGGTTGGCTGGAACAAAGTCACACGTACCTATCAAAACTTTATGTGTGCAATGTTACCGGACTGCACCGTATCCGATATATACTCGTAAACGAACGGGTGGGTTTAGGGATGGTATGAAACAAAAGTTGCTCCTCTGTTTATTGGTATAATGAAAAATAAATAAAAATGCCTCCCTGCCTCATCTGTTGTTCCAAAAACGGCCTGAGAATCTAATCATTAATTTTATTGCCTTAAAAGAGAAACGTGTGTGTGTGTGAGTTCGGCTTTAACGTCGCTTTCAACAATTTTTCACTCATATCACGACGGTGTCTGGTTGCGACAGGGAGCTCAATGCTCACTTTTATAGTGCTGACTCACTGAAGCATCAGGTCCCAGACACATTACATGATACCACGCCCAGTCACATTATCCTGACACTGGGTCGACCTGTCCAAGCTCTACCCCGTAAATCTGATTGCCAAGCGAGGAGCAGCTAGTTCCATTGTTAACGACTTTGGTATGTCGCGGCCCGGGATCGAACCCGTGACCTCCCGTTCCCCGGAGCGGACACTCTACCAATTAAGGCGTAACTATACCAAATTTGGTGACACAGAGGCCTTTCTGATATTTAATCTTCATCAGTGTGTCTCAACCCCAAAGTTCTGAAACCGAAACGGATGATGGACAAGACCCGAAAAACACAGCACATCCTCCTCCGAGCACACACCGACTTAAATGTTGTAAAGACGAACTATGCTTGTTTTGTATTTGGATCCATTGCACTTCGTATAGTACCATCTATTGCTCAGTTGTTAACACAATTATAAGTGTCAACTGTAGTATTTAATTGGGCCAACATTTGAAATGTATTTGTTTCCCTTTGGCCGACCTTTTTCAGAAACATGAAGGTCTGTCGGTTTGTGAAATATATTTTTTATTCTTGTGAGAACAAATATGAATTGAAAAGTACGAGAAACCAAACACCAAAACCAATGAAAAAAGTTGACATTGACGGCTGCTAATAACCGGTTGTCAGTAGCGAAATCGCTGCTGACAGCCGGTTACGCAGGTAATTGGTTATCAATAGCTAAATCGCTGCAAACAGCCAGTCGAGATATGGGTGTTGTTAATGAAAATTTTATTTGTTCTATTTATTTATTGGCAGTGGCTATTTGATCGGGACTGGTCAAATAGCGTGGAGATTATTTGACCGATCAAATAGCTATCAATTTGTTTGATTTGAGGTTTAACGTCCCCGTCAACACTGTAAAGGTCATTTTGGAGACGTTTCTTCCAATTTTGTGGGACTTTTACCCAATATTGAGATGAAATGACATCTCAAGCCCTGTCGCCCAATGAAACCAATAGGGTTTATTAGCATGGACGGTCAGCCTCGCACCGCGGTTCCTGGACAGGCTTAGATCCTCTAAGCGGTTTACCAGTACTAGAGTGTGGGCTGGATTCAGCTCTGCGTGGAAGCATCATGCAGCCCATATATTTCTTCAAGCCCCTATGGCCGGGGGCGGTATAAATAGCTATCAAGTACTCAGAGACTATTCGACAGGGGTTCAGGACAACTCGGCCCAAAGACAATTCGGCCCAGAACAACTTGGCCCATAAAAAACTGATCCAAGACAACTCGGCCCAAGTCGTCCCAATTTTTTAAGACAACTCGGCCCAAATCGCCAGAACGTGTAGAAGACATATCGGCCCCCCCCCCAAAAAAAAATCAGACCATGCTCCTCTTAATGTATTAAAATAATTTGATGGTGGCACCTTTATTGCTCTGAGTCTAATGAATTCAAATAGCGCAACATATTCGATCACAAGCAAAGGATAAATAACCTGTACATGTAGTCCAGTAACCTCGGATCGAATGTGCATGTATATGTCTCAAACGGAATGAACCACACTAGTAGCTCTTTCCGTTAAAAACTAGAAGCGTTTCATTACATTTTGTAACCTTTTACGTTTTTTTTTCATTTCACTTTTTAATAAAAGGTTAAAAATGTATCCAGGCCACACCACGAGGAGGTGCTTCAAGTCATGGCCCAAAAGTTTTATGTAGTTTAGCCTTTTTCTTCACAATTTGGAAAATTCAGCCACATCTTTTGACACTTTTAAAATCATATTGGAAAGTTGCCCATAATTTTTACATACTCCAAACAGAATTCACACTAATATATATGTATCCATTAGAATTGTTAGTGTCTATTTTTTACCTTCGTCACTTTTAAGAAATTATTTGGAAACTAGAAACAGACACTTATATATGTAGACATCACCTAAAATATTTTCCAAAGATATTACGCCCCCGGTCCATATATTCCACCACACTTCTTCGGTAAATCATTCACGCTTATAGTCCCTGCTTCATAATCACTCCAGAGGCGAAAAAGTTTCCCTTGTATTTCTCTACTGTTCTTTCTCTTGTAGAGGTGCATTTTTCTTTCCGATACCATCTTGACAGCGTGCTTGTAGAGGAGACTAATGCTAAAATAGAACTGTAAATTTCCCTTCTGTGCCCGTCTGTTGATTCTGTGATGCCATCCCTCGCAGTCGCTATTCGTTCGTATAATCTGGCCGAACACACACCACGACTGGATCTCCCATACAGTATTGGACAACCATGTGTTTTCAACATATCTCATCAGTGCCGTCACTTGTTCGCCGTCCGCTTTCTCTCGCAGATTCCGGAAGGTTGGCTCGGTGTGTTTAGCAGGTAGGAAGGGCAGAGCGAAGACCTTTCTGATGAACTTGTATATGTCGTCTCGTTGCGCGTACGCTACCTGAAACATATCAATATTTGCTATCCAATATAACACATTAAAAATGTAAAATGATAGGCTTTTACTCCATTATTATTGAAACATACAGTAACTCAGTCAAAAATTGAAGAAATTGTCAATTAACAATCAAACACCAGATATCCATGACATAATATCAATGCACATCATAAGTTAAGTGAGAAGCCCCCGTGGTGCAGTGGTTACGCTACTCGCCTTGTAAACCAGGGGTCGCAGGATCGATCCCGGGCTTCTCCAGACTTTCGGATGAGTCTTTAAACCGAGGTCCCGTCTCCGTATGACCTTAGCTGTTGGTGGGACGTAAAACTCAAATACTCACTCACTCACTCATAAGTTAAGTGAAAAACCCTTGACGTTTATTCAAGTTATTGTTCATAATTGGAGATATTAAAATAGCCATCGGAAGAGATGGCAAATCCCCCGACCAAAAGCCAATATTGCCTTCAGAAGATTGTTCGCCAATAGAAAGTGCACCAGAATTAAACCAGCGATATATCACAAAAGTATTGCAGTTATGGCCATCACAAGATTATACTGTCAGGGGAGATAACTAAAAAAACAGGGCACTCAGAATTGTGGTTCTTGCGAATGACATGCCTGCTTAAGCTCATGTATCCCGTACGAAGTACCATCAATATGTCTCAAAGGGTATTGGAGATATGGTGATCACAAGCTGGTCATACTGTTATATTGGAAGGGTAGATAACTCAAATACCACAACACCAACACTTGTGGTTCTTGCACATGACACCCCTTCTGTACCTTTGTATACACTTGCACCAAGTTCCTTCAATATATCTCAAAGGGTGTTGGAGTTATGGCCATCACAAGGTTATATTGTCAGGGGAGATAACTAAAAAATCCAGAGCACCCAGAGTTGTAATTCATGAGCATGACAAACCTGCTTAACCTCATGTACATCTGCATCAAGTACCACCAATATGTCTCAAAGGGTATTGGAGGTACGGTAATCACAATACTATTATATTGCAAGGGGAGATAACTCAAATACCATAGCACCCAGAGTTGTGGTTCTTAGACACGAAGCATCGTCTCAACCTTGTATACAATTGTGCCAAGTACCATCAATATATCTCAAAGGGTATTGGAAATATGGCCATCACAAGGTTATATTGCCAGGGGAGATAATAAAAAACCAGGGTACCCAGAGCCGTGGTTCTTGCATGTGACACGCCTGCTTAACCTCATGTACAACTGTACCAAGTACCATCAACATATCTCGAAGAGTATTGGAGACGTGGCCGTAACAAGTTAGTGCTTCTGTTTTGTTGGAAGGGGAGATAACTCAAAAACCATAGCACCCAGACTTGTGGTTCTTGTGCATGACACACCGTCTCGGCCTTGTGAACAACTGTGCCAGTACCATCAATATATCTTAAAGGGTATTGGAGTTATGGCCATCACAAGGTAGTCACTCTATTTTATTGGAGATAACTAGGGGAGATAACTAAAAAACCATGGGCAACCAGAGTTGTTGTTCTTGTGCATGACACGCCGTCTCAGCCTTGTGAACAACTGTGCCAGGTACCATCAATATATCTCAAAGGGTATTGGAGTTATGGCCATCGCAAAGTAGTCATTCTGTTTTATTAAAAGTAGAGATAACTAAAAAAAGTATGGCATCCAGAGTTCTGGTTCTTGCACATGACACGCCGTCTCAGCCTTGTGAACAATTGTGCCAAGTACCATCAATGAATCTCAAAGGGTATAGGAGTTATGGCCATCACAAGGATGCTTCTACGGACGGACGGGCGCCATGCTGATCGCTATATCCCCCGAGCCTATTCGGTCGGGGGATAAAAATGAAAACATTGGGTCGAGTGAAAATAATCGACCTGGTCGATTGTAAACAAAGCGAGCGACCCGAACACTGTAATCGACAATAAATGAATATAATCGGTTTCAGCATGCGGTATATATGTATCATCCATGCCACATTTAAACATGATATATGAATGACGATATACCTGAATTGCTGAACCTGCCGCCAAAGAGCTGGACTCCAATGGAATACGCAGCCACGAATATCTGGGTTGTCAAAGACACGTCTGAGACCTTGCCGTATCACTACTTCAAAATCTGTTAAGAATCTCTCAACGGATGGCTGAACTGGAAGCATATGAAGAACCGCCACGACAACCTGCAACATACAAAATAATTTTCACTGTTTTTAAGGCTGCATTGGCAATGTAAAACAAAATCCTCTGGCTTTATTAAGTGACTATCCTGTATTCTTTGGAAGTCATCCATATTAACAGGTCTGAGAATTTAGCTATTTCTAAAGACTGTCCATAAAAATAAAGACAGTCTTTAAATTTATGGACTCACGTGTCTGTAGAAAGCAATGCAAATCGTACAAATTTTCAAAAATTCGAAAATCGCAGGACATGTGTTATGCAACCTTCTTTATTACATGATAATCTGCGTGTAGCTGAAAACTGAGTATGATCCGTTGTCTTGTTGATTAATAATTCAAGAAACTAAATAATTGATTCTGTGTAGTTCAGGTTTTCACCCTTACACTATAAACAATGAAATATGTCAACTGATGCATGGCACACTTGTTGTAAAGTATATGAAGGGAGAAAACCTAAACAAGAATATCTTCCGTAGCCGTTTTATATAAATACTCGAAAATTAGACAACAGATTCGAGAAAAATGTTCTGTGTATGTAATTCATAATGTAACGAAGAAGTTTATATAATACATATTCTGCGATTTTCGAATTTTTGAAAATGCCTACGATTTGCATTGCTTTCTACAGACACGTGAGTCCATATATTTAAAGACTGTCTTTATTTTTATGGACAGTCTTCAGAAATAGCTAAACGCTCAGACCTGATTAACACCGAGGTCAAAAACCAATAATCCTGTTTTTAATGGTGTCAGTTAATAAAATGTCATTAATAAAATAATTCCATATTGTCCCAGTTACCAGTCTGCTGTTTTGGCCTTGGCGTTCGGCCCCGGGCAAATACAGCAGACCTCGGACCTGTAACCGGGCCAATACGAAATTACTTGATTAATAACATCATACTATTACAGTCATATGCATGTCACATGTAAGACGCTAAGTTCTGCAACGGAAAGTCAGGTGTTTTTTCTCCGGGGACTCCACTGTTCGCCCACCTCTTATTAATGATCGGCCCAATATAAGTGAAATATAAGTAAAACCAAAAGTCATGCGCAACTAGATTTATCAAAGCACTGACAGGACTAATGGTCCCAGAGTGTAATCTGGGTAAATGGTCCGTTCCTATTTTCAATACGCGGTTCCCATCCATCTGTCAATGATAATCACATAAACAGCTAGGAAATCTTTGTGCATTTTTACTTTGGGTCGATTGTAAACAATGTACCACAAAACAATAAATCGTGTTTGGACGCACAATAAATGCATCGGTGCAGGCGCATACTAAGTAAATATATATACGCCTTGTGACAACTAGTAACGAAATAAAAATCAAAAATGAGTTCCTTTAAGAGCAATGAAAACATTCATAAGAAATAATATGGGTCATACTACGTAGTTTCGGCTAATAAAGCCTCACCAGTGACCCTGTAAGGATCCGGCAAAGAAATCCAGAGGAAGCATACTGCAATTTTGCGAAGTTAGAAAAGGCAGTCGATTCAAAGACTGATATAAATCAAATGGGGTCCAATTAATTAAAAACCTGTCTATAATACGAGTCTAAACCAATAATGTATTTCTGATTTCTCAGAATATTCACGCTGATCTCAAAGGACCAAAAGTAAAATATAAACTGCACTATGGTTGATGTACGGGGAGACGTTTTACGGCCGCCACACGGCACAACACCAGCTGCAGTGAAGGCAAATAAAAATCAAAAATGAGTTCCTTTAAGAGCAATGAAAACATTCATTAGAAATAAGATGGGTCATACTGCGTAGTTTCGGCTAATAAAACCTCACCAGTGACCCTGTAAGGATCCGGCAAAGAAAGCCAGAGGAAGCATACTGCAATTTTGCGAAGTTAGAATAGGCAGTCGATTCAAAGACTGATATAAATCAAACGGGGTCCAAATAATTAAAAACCTGTCTAGAATACGAGTCTAAACCAATAATTTATTTCTGATTTCTCAGAATATTCACGCTGATCTCAAAGGACCAAAAGTAAAATATAAACTGCACTATGGTTAAAAGTCTTGTCTCGACGGTGATTGAATTACCTTTTTATAACCCCGTTTACTCTTCCCTAACATCAAAACAAACATAAGTGGTAACTGCTTCGTATCTTCGCCAGACTTCACAAAACCATGGCTGGATACAAGCTGATAGAACGGCTTGTTCACTATCTTGAATGTCCCATCTATGTACCAGGTTTTGCTTTATACAGGAGTTCCAGCTGTTTGTCGGTGGCGAACAAGAGATGTTGTCTGTCTGAATGGCGAGCGTCTTGTCGAAAGAACACTTCTGGTATCTTGAAACCAATGAAATTACGATCAAGCTGGAATAACAATCAACAAACGGATAGGTCGTTCCCCCGAAAAATGTGTGTGTTGGACATTCGGTTACAAAAAACTCATCATCACCCGAATTCGTACAATTTGACTATCATGGTTGTGGTGATTTGCAAGATTTTCTCAATATAAAACTCGTACTAAGTTTAGTGAAAATCCATTGACAGTTATTCCAGTTATTGTTCGGAAATGAAAATAAAGACGAACCAACGGACGACCTACGTGATAATTTAATACCCCGTCACTATCGTGCAACGGGGCTACAAAGCATGTTTGAACAGATGCGGAGGCTGCTTCGTTTCTGGATGGACAAAAATTATCTTCTGAAACGCGGCTCTGTATATAAGAATTGATAAAATATAGCAAAACAGTGACTCTTATTCAACCGTTTAGTAGCAGTGTTTTTAGTTAAATCTAAATTTACACTTATGTTACATCGTCAGTTTTGTATTTATGGTCACAGACGAGGCCTTGAATGCCAAAAGTAGCTAATTAATTACACAGTTACCTCGAAATCCATATCTTTAGGATCTTCTGGCCTTTGTTTTATGTCTAATCCGGTTACAGTTACGTAGTAAGTTCTGGTAGGCTGGCCTTGAGGCCTCTGGTTCTCGCGGGTCAGCGCCTTCTTCAAGTATCTGGTCTGTAATAACATGTGCAGGCTCAAATACATGGGCCACTGCAACCTCTTTTACCTGAAAGACAAAATGGATGAACAAACTTAAACGTTTTACATCCGGGTATCGGGGTAGTTACTCTCTTTCACAAGCGCAAGTTAATACCCTGTGCCTTAGGTCCAGTCATTAAGTATGAATGTCACCCAGCCTGATTTCTGGGTTGCTTTTAAGGTGTTTTTCGGCCCAGTTAACACTTTATAGCTCATGTATGAGCTTGTCAGTTTCCCATATACAAATTAAGCGGGTAGCTAGTACAGTGCACATTTTTTCACCGCCTAAATGGAGATAATTACAGTAGATAATCCGCATCAGTCTCAGGCCTTTTTATTTTCTACAATAACAAAACAATTACCCGCCCAGTCAGCACTCAACAACGAACCACCGTCGGGCCGACAGCGATACAATGAATCGCTATCGGCCCGCCGTTGACCCGTCATTCTTTGCTGATTGGGTTATTAGACGCCGCTTTGATTACACAAGTATATGTTAATTTTGCTGAAAAAAATGTGAGCAAAAGCTGCTCACATTTTTGTCTGCAAAATACTAGTATATATGTCATACGTTACAATTATGTGTCTTCATGTCACTGATTCGTTTAAGATGGATATAATTACATGTAATTTAAATAGTAAAAAACATTAGCCCTGAAAGTGAAACCCACCTTTTCTGCATTTCAACGGGTCTCAAAATACCCAGTCTAGCAGCATGTAGATGGTCTTTGTGCTGTACGAAGTCGTTTCCTCGCTCTTGAATGGTTACAGGGCACGTCACCGTCTTGTTTCTGACGCCACCTCGCCACTCAACTGTTCCTCCCCTCTTCTTTCTCTGTAAAGTGAATGTAAACCCGTCACTAGACACTAACTTCCTGTACCACTCTCGACGACTTGGAATGTTATTTCTGCATCATCAGGTTCTTCCATGTGTAGCGTGCTGTCTGTCAGCGGCCTGGTATACATTAAGAAAACACGCCTATACAAATACATTGTAACCTTTATCGCCGAAAAATGAAAAATTTAAGATGAAAAATTGTAATTATTTTCTTATTTTGCTCGAAATATAGATTGTGGGTACTCGTTAGAACCGCCTCATCGAGGCGGTTCTATCGAGTTACAGTACCAGCAATCTATATGTTAAGCATAAATTAGGAAAATATACCTCAGTTTTAGTATATAAAAGTAGGGTTTGATGGGGTCAAAATTATATAGGTGTGTTTTCCTGATGAAAAATATAATAATCTCCATCAGGAAAACATACCTATGTAATTTTAAACCCAGTTTTATACAGTAAAAACTAGGGTTTACATGAGTATACACTAGTTTCCTTATTTCTGCTCAAAATCATGGATTGTGGGTACCCGTTAGAACCTTCCCACCGAGGCGGTTCTAACGAATACCCGCAACCTATGTTTTGAGCAGAAAAAACACTCGTTAGAACCGCTCCGCTGAGGATGTTCTAACGAATACCCGCAACCTATGTTTTGAACGGAAATATGAATAATATCAGATTTTTTAATCTGAAAGTTTATATTTTTTTGGTTGTAAGTTTTTCAATATATTTGAAAAGGCAGGTGGAGAGTTAAGCCTAAACTTCTGATTAGCCGATTATTGCATAGCGTCTCAAAAATACACACAGTTTAGACCCAGATCAGATTATTTTGCTCTGAGTACCGACTTTCGCCCCCGCCCATCGGGGCTTGGAGAAATAGATTGGGCTGCATGATGCTTCCACGCAGAGCTGAAACTGACCACACATGAGTACTGGTAACCCGATTAGAAGGACTGAAAGTCCAACAAAATTGGACGAGATGTCGCCAAAATGACCTAATTAGTGTTCGCGGGGGGACGTTAAACCCCAATTCTAACAAACAAATCAGTACAGACTTCCATAAAACAAGTCATTAACGGGTTAGACGTGAAACTTGTTTTTTCCCTAGCCATTTTCAGGTTTAAAATCAAAACAAGATACCGACAGGGAAAAAATGTCTGACGTGGCATTCAGAGCTACGTTAACGCAGAAACTGACGTCAGCGGTTCGAGCGCAGAAAAAATTCTGTTTGACAGTTTTTTTTTTTTTTTTTTTTTTTTAATTTCACGGGAAAATCACAATAATTCGTTGAAACGCATACATTATAAGTATGCTACACTTACTCTAGGACGGGTGTATGGAATGTTCCCAATAGCTGAGAAAGATGTTTCTTGCACACCAGACAAGGAAATCCGTGATTTTACCCTGGGATAGAAATTTATGTTCTGACCCTGGTGTTTCGACCCCAAATCGAATATAATCGCGTGTTTGATAAATGCACTGGTTGATTACAACCTCATGCGCAGCGTCGTCATGCGTGACGTCACTAAACAAGCCTGTTGTGTCATCACAAAATGGCGGAGGTCGGTAACCGAAGTGACAGCAGCATTAAAAATACGCAATAGAAATCGAAGGTATGCAAGAAAAAGAATCCTATATGGGTGTGAGGGGTGGATAGAAAAATCCGTTATTGCCCTTTGATTTTTTTTAAAAAAAAATCTTGTCAGCAAAATATCTCAAAATCTATTGGAGCTAGAGCCTTGTAAGTTGGTGACGAGTAGATGCCCTGATGAACTTTTGACTAAATTCCGAAAAATACTTTGTGGCTAATGGCCCTTTGTCACTTTGGGTACATTGTAGGCCTATGCTATAGCAAAACTTTAGAACCTTGTATGCTAGGGTTTTGAAATTTCATATATGGATTCCTCATGGCAAATTAGCTGAAAGATATTTTTCTCATCCGGATTTTGCCCCTTTTAAGGTTGTTTGAGTCAACCTTTGTGTTCAGTCAGCTCAAAACAGTTATTGTGCGCAATGTTGTGAGACAAAATTTGTAAATCAATTTCAAGGGGGTACACCCCTATTATTTTTCCTGCCTGTTAAGAAGTCAGCGGTCAATTTCTATTGCTGTAAGTAGATAGGACAGTGTTGCAATTGTTCTGATTGTGATTTTTGAGTGGTTGCTTCCACATAGTCACACATAGCTATCAAAATCTTACGTGCGCCATGTTACCGGAATACACCGTATGCACATATTTACGATATTAATTCATTTGATTCTGATGGCACAAATGTGCTTCCATACATTAAAATTTTGTCATGAGACATTGACAAATGTATTTTCCGACCAAAGAAAAAAAAATGTTTATTCTTACAACTTGCACATAGATCTTGTTTATCAATAGCATACATGGAAAATATAAATGACATGTATTAAAAAGATAGAATGTAGAAAGATGCTCTTTATCAATTTCTGACGTAAGTTTTGTTTTTTTGTGACGTCATTTGTTTGCGCGTGAGGAGCCTTACAGCCGGTAAAACAGTGTATGGTGCTGTTATCTGGCCATTACTTATTTAATGCTTTTTCTGCGGATTAAATCCTAATTTTCTCAGAACTGGCACGGATATCGTTTGAGGACTTTTTTTGGTAATTAATATAACAAAGCCCTGTGTTTTGGTGTTAAAAGAATTTCTCAAGGAATTAGTTGGACCATAAAAATTAAAGTACCTCGCCTATTGTAGAATCGCGAGGCTTGCCGAGCGATTCTACATGCGTTCTCGAAGCCGAGCCTGATAAACTTGATATCAAATGACACGAATCTGGTATTCTATTTATCAGTTTATCCCCTTCAACACTCTTAAATTAACAATTCACGATCAGTTATTGTTGATCCTCAGTGCATCCGAGCATTCTAGCGTTCGATATATTTTGTATCAGCTGACCATATTTTCTTATGATATTTTTTTTTCAGGTAATTTTTCCGATTTTCCCAGTAACAATAACATTTTTGTCATTTTCCAGTAATCCGGTTCATTCGTAAAAGTGCAATATCACGTTGACGTGATAAAGCTCTCTTGTCCTGAGATAGCAAATCTTTATCAGGTCAATGCGTTACAATGCAATATATATTGGGGGTAACTGATAAATTGCATTTCTGAAAGCATAGCGTTCCAGGAATAAACAGAATCAAGATCGCACCCTCAGAAAAACAAACAAACAACACTGTTGCATTACAATGGTTGTTTGTTTGTTTGTCTGTATGAGGTTTTACGTCCCCGTCAAGAATATATTGGTCATTTTGGAGACGTTGCTTCCAATTTTGTGGGACGTTTTATGCATGGACGGTCCGACTCGCACCACTTTGCCTGAGCATGCTTAGACCTTCTAAGCGGTTTACCAGTACTCATGCGCGGTCGCTTTCAGCATGCATGGAAGCTTCATGCAGCCCAATCTATTTCTTAAAGCCCCGATGGGTAAGGCGGCGATACGGTTGTAATATGATCTTTATGAACATACAAATACAAGTACCAAGGAATGCTTGTTATCATATTTAACCTTTATTGTTATTTCTGTTGTTGTTGTAATTCCACTCGCGCTTCGCATTCGTGAAACTATGATTTCAGAGCATTTGATGAATGTATTTACACCGAAAGGGCAAACATCTTTTCATTCCTTTATCAATGAAATTTATTAAAAGCCGAGCGAGTAGTAATAAACTGTGTCAAGTGTGTGTGTGTGTAGGGGGGGGGGGGGAGTACGGTTCAATTAAGGCAGAGAAAGCTTGACTTACAACGTCCTCGATAGATCGGTCCACATCGATGCCAGTACTTTCATTCAGCTCGACCTGTTGGATGGAGGGTGTCTGGCGCGGAGGTAAGTTGGAAACAGGCACGGCGATGAAGCTGGAGATGTTGCCGATTGTTTCGCTCTCCACTGGTTCTATTTTCGAGTCTCGGTCCTGAAAATAATTAACATATAACTGATATTTTCCTGTTTCTGCATGGAAGCATAAGTTGTTGGTACACATCAGAACCGCCGAGGCGCCACACTTATATCGCCACGGCAGTTCTAACGAGTTCCCAAAACCTCTGCATCATGAAAACCCGCCTTTATAATGTTGACTTCTTCAAACCCCACTTTTATATAGCAAAACTGGGATTAACAGGGGTATACATTCTTATTTCTACTCAAAACAGATTGTGGGTGCACATTAGAATCGCCTCGCCGGGGCACTTCTAACGAGTACCGTCAATCTATGCTTTGAGCAGAAATATGAGAATTATAAGAATTTTTACCCTGGAAATTTTTTTTTTTTTTTTTTTTGGCGGTAAAAGTTTACCAATATATTTAAATAGGCGTGTTTTCGTGATGCTTTGAGATGATATGAAAAATATCAGATTTTATATCTGAAACATTGGGTTTCTTTCCTTTTTTTTTAAATTTCAATTCGTTTGCATAGGTGTGTATAGGTGTGTATAGGCGTGTTTTCGTTTAGGAAGGTCTAAGTCTCCCAAGGCAAAGTGAGCGAGTCGGATCGTCCATGCATATAAACCCTATATGTCGGGTTAAATGGTTAAAGACTGTCCCACAAAAAGACCTTAACAGTGTTGAAGGGGACGTTAAACCTCAATCAAACAAATAAACATTATCATTCTGCCTACTCCGAGACACTTGCGTGCCAATTTGTTAACTTACCGAACATTCCAAAAAAGGTGCCCACAAAATGACCTAAACGGTGTTGACGGGGACGTTAAACCTCAATCAAACAAAAACATTATCCTTCTGCTAACACCGAGACACTTGCGTCGGAAAATGACTAGACAATTTATGTCAATTTGTTAACTTACCGAACTTTCCAAAAAACGTGCCCACAAAATAGCCTAAACAGTGTTGAAGGGGACGTTAAACCGCAATCAAACAAATAAACATTACCCTTCTGCCTACTCCGATACACTTGCGTCGGAAAATTCCTAGACAATTTGTGCCAATTTGTTAACTTGCCGAACATTCCAAAAAGGTGACCTTGCCTCATCGTTAGTATCATCGCTCTCATCGGCTGGGGTAGTGTGTTCCAGTATAGGAGGCTCAATATCAGTCTCATCTCTCTCATCGGCCGGGGTAGTGAGTTCCAGTATAGGAGGCTCAACATCAGACTCATCTCTCTCATCGGCTGGGGTAGTGAGTCCCAGTATAGGAGGCTCAACATCAGTCTCATCTCTCTCCTCGGCTCGGGTATTGAGTTCCAGTATAGGAGGCTCAACATCAGTCTAATCTCTCTCATCGGCTGGGGTAGTGAGTAGCGCTAGGAATATTAGCAATGCGCTAGGAGGAAAAAAAAAACAGTTTAACAAAATTCCACCTCGAAAACAGACCGATATAATCCCCTCCCCACTCGAAACCAAACTTTTATATGACAAAACTATGGTTTGCAGGGCTTTACATTAATTTTCTTATTTCTGCCTAAAAACAGTGTGTAGGCAATCAAAGAACCGCCTCGCCGAGGCGGCTCTAACGAGTACCCAAAATTAAGGTTGACACGATTAATCGTATAATCAATTAATCGATCGATAAATTCTACAAAAATGATTATCATTGTTGATTTGCTTTTAATCGATTACTTGATATATAATTTACTACCCAAAGTTATGCCGAAAATAGCTGGATGAGTGGCAAACAGTGCAGACCCTGATGAGACGCCGCAGAATGCGGCGTCTCATCTGGGTCTACACTGTTTGCTCAGGCTTGTCTGTTCAAATCTACATATGAAAAAGTGCAACATATGGTAAGAGTCAGGCTAAGAAGAATGCCAGACAGGTAAAATTATGACCAACACCTTAGCGATTACTAATCGATTATCGATCGCAATGACAGGACTGATAATCGATTAATTTTCAGCTCCGATTAGCCAGCACTACCCACAATCTATGTTTTGAGCAGCAATATGAAAATTATCCGTTTTTGTGGCAATTTTCCTGTTTTGATGGTACAATTTTCATTGTTTTCGTAATTATCGTACAGTCAAAGCTGTGTGTACTCATTAGAATCGCCTCATAGAGGCGATTCTAATGAGTACACACAGCATACATTTACAAGAGAATAGGAAAAAAATCCTTAATAACCCTCCCTTTTTCTAATGCGGAGAAATTCCCTCGGGACTCAAGAACGGGTTCTACGCATCCATGGTAAACGAGCCATCGGTGTTCGAGCCATCGAAGTTCTACTGTACTTTCTTAACCCTTTTTGTACCAAATGCAATCTTTCTCCTTATATATGACAGGAGTCAATTTCAAAATGTAGGGACGCCCCCACCCATTGGGGCTTGAAGAAATAGTTGGGCTGCATGATGCTTCCACGCAGAGCTGAAACCGACCTCACACGAGTACTGGTAAACCGCTAAGAGGGTTTAAGCCTGCCCAGGCAAACCAGTGCGAGCTGGCCCGTCCGTGTTCATAAACCCTATTGGTTTCATTGGGCGACAGGGCTGGAGATGTCATTTCATCTCAATGTCAGGTAAAAGTACCACAAAATTGGAAGCAACGTCTCCAAAATGACCCACACAGAATTGACGGGGACGTTAAACCTCTAATCAAACAAACAAACATCAAACTTTAGGGGTGTCAGGTTGTGTTTTCTTCAAAATTTATTTGGAAATTAGCTCAACATTTTTGCAAACAGTATAGCCTCTGATCAGACACCGTGTTCTGCGTTCTGCGGCGTCTGAGCTGGGCCTGCGCTGTTTGCCACTTACCCTTTTGAGGGTTTGCGGTACCAAATGGGTTAAAACAACAGCAGCCTCGAACGGGTATCGAAGAATAAGATCAGACTGCGTGGATGCTCAGGCTGAACGAAGTTTTTATAGTCGCAAAGTAGAAGTAAAACAAAGATCAGGAATCGATAAAATTTTATCAGTCACCCACTATATTGATTGCATTGCAGCACGTTGACCTGATAAAGATATGCTATCTCAGGACAAGTGAGCTTTATCAGGTCAACGTGACATTGCACTTTTGCGAATGAACCGGACTACTGGAAAAATGACAAGAATACTATATTTACTGGAAAAAATGAAAAGATTACTTGAAAAAAATATTATAGGAAAAATATAGTCAGCTGATACTAAATATATCGACCGCCAGAATGCTTGGACGCACTGAGGACCATCAATAATGGATCGTAAATTGCTAATTTAAGAGTGCACAAGGGGATAAACTGATAAATAGAATACCAGAATCGTGCCATTTGATATCAAGTTTATCAGGCTCGGCTTCGAGAACGTATGTAGAATCGCTCGGCAAGCCTCGCGATTCTACAAGCGTTCTCGAAGCCTTGCCTGATAAACTTGATATCAAAAGACACTCACCTGGTATTCTCTATAACTTACTCCACCCATCAAAGACACCAAAGTCATACTGCTGTCCGCGTCATACTGCTCTCCGCGTGACACGCCTCAAAGTGAAATTCTGGAAATAAAAAGCGTCGCTTTCAGCGAACTCGAGTAACGGATAATGATCTACAATGTTTGCCTTTGCATTTTGTCGGAAACTGGTATGTGGACATTTGCCAGCGTATATGAGAACTGATATAAACAGTCCACAAACACGGACTTTTCCCTTAGTTTAATACAGGTTACAAGCCAAGATGTAAAAGACCAATTACACTTACTAAAACCCATCAAAACCTGTTTGTTAGATTCGAGGTTTTACGTCCCCGTCAACACTGTATAGGTCATTTGGGAGACGTTGCTTCTAATTTTTGGGACTTTTACCCGACATTGAGATCAAATGACATCCCAGGCCTTGTCGCCCAATGAAACCAATAGGGTTTATAAGCATGGACGGTCCGACTCGCACTGCTTTGTCGGGGCAAGCTTAGATCCTCTAAGCGGTTTACCAGTGCTCGTGTGCGGTCGGTTCAGCTTTGTGTGGAAGCATTTTGCAGGCCAAATATTTCTTCAAGCCCCGAAGGGCGGGGGCGACATCAAAACCTGCGGGACCTGATGAAATTTCCCTTAAATTATTGAAATTAATATCTAACTGTAGTCATTATCCACTTGCCTTACTTTTCAATAGATCTTTGAGTTTGGTCTTATTCCACACCAATGGAATATGGCAAACATCTCTGCTATATTCAAAGGAAAATGGGATGACCAAGACTCAACCAACTATAGACCCATCTCAGTTACTAGCTGCCTTGGCAAAATCCTGAAAAAAGTATTTTTCAAATATCTATATAATTATTTAGAAGTAAACAAAATCCTAATAAACTATCAATCAGGCTTCCGATCTAGAGACTAAACAGTAAATACAAATCAAAAATGAGTTCCTTTAAGAGCAATGAAAACATTCATAAGAAAGAAGATGGGTCATACTACGTAGTTTCGGCTAATAAAGCTAGTAAACTTGCTTCTTGAACGGTATCAAATTATTGTTGAAAACTAAGACGAAGAATTAGAATTGAAATTCATTTTTTTGCGATATAAGTGAAGCATTTTACGTACTTTGGCACCAAGGACATTTACATGAACTTAGAAACTATGGTATCAATGGAAATATTCTCAAGCGGTTTACAAGTTATCTATCTGACAGAAAACTGCGTGTAACAAGTGAAGGCTTTTCTTTAACTCGGCTACCTACCTGTGCTGGAGTACCACAGGGGTCTGTACAGTTCCCTATCTTTTCTTGTTATATATTTATGACATCGTAAATAACACCGACACAAATATTCGAGTAATTGCAGATGACATCTTTCATAGCCTTCATGCGGACTGAACAAAGTATTTGTCTAAATCGCGACGGAAGTAAGGGCGAGGATTGTGGCCACGTAAAATCGATTTAAGCCCCCCAGTAGAAATCTTTCCACTGACCGTTCCAAGGCGGTTCTTCTGTGGCGGTTTATTTATGGTGTTGTTTGTTACTTACTGTGTGTATCACTTGTGTCTTTTTATTTTGGATGGCCATATGGCCATTTTGTGGGAAAGTAACTGTCCTTATGGCCTTCCTTTGTTTAGGTTTCCATTATGGTCTGGTCGCTTAATGTTTGTGTTTCTTTCCCTTTGGTGTCTTTGGTGGGTGGAGTAAGTTAATTGTATCGATTCCTGATCTTTGTTTTACTTCTACTTTATTTACTGTAATTGAAAATGCTTACTCCATACAGGCCTTGAAGGATGACTTGTATAAACTGCGAAGTGGTTCGAGGATTGTTGCGTAATTCTTAATCCATCTATAACTACATGTACCTCAATGGCATTTACTGAAAAAAGACATTCACAGTCACTCGATATTAAATTTGATAATAAAACACTAAAAGATGCAAAACACCATTCCTACCTTGGTCTAACACTTACCTCTGATGCACCTTGGTATGAACATATTAAAAGAACCTATTTTAAAGCTGCATATGGACTGAACATCCTTAGAATGCTTAAGCATGACTTAGATAGAAAATCTCTCTATACATCCTTCATTAGATCTACCTTGGAATGTGGTGACATAGTCTGGGACACCATCAGCCAACAAAATCAAATTTTTTCTCGAAAATGTTCAACTCGATACATGTAGAATCATCACAGGTTTGCTTAAGGTAACATCTCATAATGTACTGTACAGGAGCAAACAACATAATAGTTTTAAAAAATTTTAAATAATGAAGTCCCTAATTACTTGGATACTATTCTGCACAGATTCAATGAGCAACAGTCTGAGTGTAAAATTAAAACGCCAAACGCCCAAAACTAAATCAGTTTTTTTTTTTATCTGAACAACAAATCTTTGGAATAAATTATCACCTGAACTAAACAACGCAACACCATTATATGCATTTAAGAAATTGCTAAAAAAGAGAAATAACCGAACCTCCTAAACATTTTTCTTTTGCAACATGAAGGTACAACAATAATTTGTCAACCGAGGAATGAGAAAATAGAGGATCTTACATGAGTGTTCATGTATTATTGAATTTATTAAACGAGTTGAGGAAAAGGGATAAAATGCGAGGCTTTGCCGAGCATTTTATCCCTTTTCCTCAACGAATTTAATAAATTCAATAATACATGAGCACGAATGCAAGATTCTATTTATCATATGGCATTTAAAACGCATTTTATTCACGATTGTTTAACAAAAATGTCAATATTACACCATTAGTAAACGCGACGTCGTTAAGGACGTCGTACATGTAACGTTACGGGACGTAGCTAGCTAATTTGCATATTTAATCCACTAGTGGATTATCGAAAATAATACATGGCGTTATTACACTCTCAGACGCGACGTCATATGATAAAGTCAGTTAAACAGTGATCTATTTAAAGACCATCTTAATGACTCGCTCTTTTGTAATAACTGTCATGATAACATAGAGAAAACAACAGTATTCTTTTTATTTTGAATGCACTAAATTTATAGAAGAAGGAATGGAAATGATAAATGATCTTCAAGCTTGTCATTTTTATACAGTAATATTAAACTAACTGCAGTCTGCCTTGTAACAGGCATTAATTCCTTTTCTGATGAATATAACCTTTAACTCATAAACATTGTTGCAGACTTCATAAGGGACACACATAGAGTTGATGGTCAATAACAATTTCATCATACCCATAATATTTCATTGAAGTATGCTCCTACCTCCAGCTTGGCCAGCAGGAATAACATTCAAATCTAAAACCCCGAACCTAGTGTGATTGCCTCAGTGAGGCTGTGCTAATGCACCTCTGCCATGTTGTTATGCCAAACAGTTGGGCTTGACAGGGTGTTCTATTCATGTTATTGTTAACAGTATGGTGCCTATAATACAAGACTATGTTATTAATGATTGTACCGAGTAGTCCTGCCTGGATAAAGCTAAATATTCACACAAGAATATTTAAGCTTGAGGACAAAATTTAGTAATGTATTACAATAGTTGTCCATAGTATTTGGACTTACAGGCTTAAGCGAACAGTGCAGACCCATATCAGATTGTTCTGAAGGTGCAGTCTGATCAGGGTCCACACTGTTTGCAATTCTGTCTACATTTTTGACCATGTACAAAACCCATGTATCGGTTATTTATTGCAATGCTAGTCTGCTCCCTGTGACGTCAGAGCGCTGTGCAGAAGGTAATATCTGGACTAGGCTCGTTTACGGGGCATTGGCTTATCAATCGACCCAATGGCAATCTAGACTGGGTTCGTGTACGTGGTATTGGCTTATCAATCGACCCAAAGTAACGAACTACAGACGGGAACACGGTTCCCGGTTCCCGTCTGCTTTTTCCAACTGACTGACGCTGACGATGTATAACATTCAAGTACCGGTTGTTTATAGCATCGGTAGTCACCTCCCTGTGACATAAGAGCGAAATCTTGACTGAGCTTGTGCATTGGAACATTGGCAAACAGTGGGTATCTTACCAGACGCCACATAACGCGGCATCTAATCAGGTCAGCACTGCTTGCTTAAAAATACTGGAATTTAATGGTTAAACGAAAGCTCAATTCTCAGTTCAGGACTATTTGCTCAAACCTACAATCAAAGACAATCGACCCACCAGTACTCTCAATGATTTGATTTATTTTGAGTACTTGAGTCTTCCCGTACTTCAAACGGTATTTATATTTTTATTTCTTTCGGTTCATTATCTTATTTTTAGTAGATTCGACATTTAAGACATAAGCTTACCATACTTAAGACAAACTTTTAAATACACAAATAAATACGGAACTTTTAAATTCTAAAATACTGAAATCATCTCTGAACCGCAAGTGCGCAAAATAAAAATGCGCTATCACAGTTATGTTTTCTAATGAAACACATGGCTATAAGTGACAGTGGAAAAGTTTGATATCGTTTCCTATTTCTGCCCAGGACACGGATCGCGCCCTCACATTAGAACCCTGTCACTGAGTGAGGCCGAGAACCCACAATCTGCACACTCCAAAGCAGAAACAAGAAAAAATAAGTGCATCAACGTCATATAATCACAGCGACGGGTCGCTCGAGGGCACTTTGATACTAGTACACGTATCAGTACACCGCAATCGACGAGCGAAGGGTACTCAATCGTACTGACAACCAGCAGTATATGCTGGGTACTGATCACCTTGCCAACCGATGACGAATAAAGGGTGCAATTATGACAACCAACAGTGTACAGTGTAACCGCTCCAGTCCGACATACTGGTTCGGCGAGCACAAGGTACACCCTCAAATTTCGTTTGGAACCACACGATTGTTAAAAAAGCGCATACAGACGCACGCGACGTCTGACTAGAGCCTTTGACAATAAATAATAATTACATTGATAATATTTCTTTATAACCTTTCGTTGCATCTGATCAGAGACTTCAATGGAAGGCAAAATGAACAATACCACCATTACTGCATTATCCAATGCTGCGTCTGATCAAGACCCTCAAGCCAATAAAACGCTTAATAACGAGTGATGTGTGTGACCTTAAACTGTGCCTGATCAGAATCTACATTAATTACATTTCTGACAATGCGTGCAGGCATGCATGCGTGCGTGTGTGCATGTTCTGTGTGCGTGCTCATGAACAAACGCTGTCATACACGGTATATAAATCGCCACCTGGTTTGTTATATGTGGGTTTACGGCGTCCCGCAAACCCCCATGCTGACAAGACGACCGAGGGTGGTCTCTGACAGGTGAACGGGCAGCTGTGGGGCAAGGCACAAGAAAGATATTATATGGAAGACATAAATTATTAACAGTAACTATTTACAACAATCAACAATACGAACACTAAACATTACATTTATTCTCCTCTATAATCGTTTCACGGCGCACGCCCCGAAAGAAAAACTACGTTTTGTGCTCCAGACGGCGGCAGCAAATAACAAAATAAACGAACAACAAAAACAAAACCAAAAAAAAAAAAAAAAAACGTGACTGGCCAGATATAAGTCCACTTGGGGTGAACTGCGTCGACGCGCTGGTATACTGAGAATTTAAATCATGTTAACTTGACTATCACTTTTAACTTGATTATCACTGTCAAGTATCACTGTCAACTTGACTATAAGTTGACTATCAGTGTCAACTCGACTATCACCAACAACTTGGCTATCACGACGCTCTGTGTAACGGTGCTGCCCGCCTCTGCAGGGCATCTGGGCCGATACGTCGTACCAGTAACTGCTCCTATCGACCAGGGAGCAGCAGGTCACCACACGTCATTGTGCCTGCAAATTACGATAATCGATTAAAATACAGTTCACGAAACGTGATCCCTGCCCCGTCAAAACACGACTGGCCAGATATAAGTAACCTTGGGGTGAACTGCGTCGACGCGCTGGTGTACTGAGAATTTAAATATTGTTTACTTGACTATCACTGTCAACTTGATTATCACTGTCAAGTATCACTGTCAACTCGACTATCACCAACAACTTCGCTATTACCAGCAACTGGGACCGATCCTGCGATCCCTAGCTGGCAAAGCGAGTAGCATAATCACAACACGACAGAGGCTTCCAGAATGAATCCAGAAAAGGCTTTAGAAAGTTTGGGTATACTAGAAGAAAACCGCTATAAAACCTACAAGCATGTACAAAAAATAATACTAAACATAGATTTTAACATACCGTCAAAGATTATTCGTCACAATACTGTAGGTATATTTCCACAATTGACCTGCTGCTGGTATAGTGTTCATTTTTCAGGGTATTTGATATCTATGAATACTACAGGAAAGTCATAATCATGCATACCCGTGCTAGCTCGCTAAAATTGTGACAAGTAAAGATACTTTCGATAATCATAGCCATATAACAAATTTCAACAGATCACTGATTTACGGTACAATTGTATTTCCCTTAGGGAAAAAATTATGAAACTTCCCTACAGATCAATGGTATAACTCCCGACAGTACGAACACCCACAACATTGTAACTGGCATGAACAATTTGGCGGTTGGCGACTTTTAAGCAAACTATATAGAAATCAACCTTATAGCGGCCGACTGTATGGTAAATAATTTCCCCAACAAACCACTCATGCATACATTGTATGATATGTGCACGATTTGTGCGTGGAGCGGCATATTTTGCCAACCGTATTTCACCTAAAATATTTCAGTCGCGCTGCCTTACCATACACCTAATAAAATAATTTAGATGTGCATAAGCACCAGAAAGGTTTCCTATTCCATCTCGTAACACGGTTATCTGCCCCTGCAATGAATGGTACAGAAATTGTAACGCAATTATCTACACTTACAATGGCCAGTGAGCTATGGAAGCAGCAAATCCAGCGCGTGGGACCCATTTTTACATGTGGGTTTACGGCGTCCCGCAAACCCCCATGCTGACAAGACAACCGAGCGTGATTCCTGACAGGTGTACGGGCAGCTGTGGGGTAAGGCACAAGAAAGATATCAAATGAATGACATGGATTATTTACAGTATCTATATACAACAATACTAACACAAATCACATTTATTTGCTTCTATAGCCCATTCACGACGTCCGTCCCGAAGGCAAAACAATGTTCTGTGCTCGGACCGGGTGACGTGAGTGTCTACAGAAGCAAATAACAAACACAACTACAAAATAAGAAAAAGAAACAACACACAAAGGCGACTGGCCAGATTACAAGTTAACTTAGGGTGAACCCCTCTCGCGCACTGCTAACAACTAGTTTGTCGACATTGTCGACCACAAGTTGATTTATATTATTTATCGATTGAATACGAACTTGAAGTCCCGGTAACGTCTTCGATTGAATCGACTCCAGTTTGTTTTCCACGACCTGTTTAACATGGTTGAATTGACTCTAGGTTGTTTTCCTCGACCTGTCTAATATGGTCTCGAAGGTCTGTTATTGGGTCTGTCCGCCCTTGCCGGGCACTAAACCGACAGCGTCGCACCAGTACCCGCTCCTATCTGGCAGGGAGCAGCAGGTCACCACATATCGTTGTGCCTGCAAATTACGATAATCGACTAAAGATATAGTTCACAAAACGTACATGCTACATCATGATCCCCCTCCCGGAGAAGTAAGAATATGTTCATGCATATACCGTTATTGCGTACGCGCCGACCAGACACACAGGCTGATCAGTGAATGCACAGCAGAACTCAGCAGATCTCAACTTGACCGTGCATCAAATTATCAGCACCCAGCGCTTGACACAAGAATACTCAATGTTTATGCTTCCTTACTGAGCACTACAGAAATTAATTTACGCTAACTACTACTGAGCCTAATACCCATCAAATTCGTGCTCACTACATTAGCACAGGTAAGAGGCAATGGAACAGACCACGCCTTTGCGCTACCTGGTCAACCGCCAATTACAGGAAACGTAACAAACTATTTCATACCCTTGTCACATATAACAAATTTCAGCAGATCACTGATTTACGTTACAATTGTATTTCCCTTAGGGAAAAAATTATGAAACTTCCCTACAGATCAATGGTATAACTCCCGACAGTACGAACACCCACAACATTGTAACTGGCATGAACAATTTGGCGGTTGGCGACTTTTAAGCAAACTATATAGAAAACAAACCTTATAGCGGCCGACTGTATGGTAAATAATTTCCCCAACAAACCACTCATGCATACATTGTATGATATGTGCACGATTTGTGCGTGGAGCGGCATATTTTGCCCTCCTTATTTCACCTAAAATATTTCAGTCGCGCTGCCTTGCCATATACCTTATAAAATAATTTAGATGTGCATAAGTACCAGAAAGGTTTCCTATTCCATCTCGTAACATGTTTATCTGCCCCTGCAATGAATGGTACAGAAATTGTAACGCAATTATCTACCTTTACAATGACCGGTGAGCTTCGGAAGCAACAAATCCAGCGCTTGGGACCCATTGTTACATGTGCGTTTACGGCGTCCCGCAAACCCCCATGCTGACAAGACAACCGAGCGTGATCCCTGACAGGTGTACGGGCAGCTGTGGGGTAAGGCACAAGAAAGATATCAAAAGAATGACATTGATTATTTACAGTATCTACATACAACAATACTAACACAAAACATCACATTTATTTGCTTCTATAGCCCACTCACGACGTCCGTCCCGAAGGCAAATCAATGTTCTGTGCTCGACCACAAGTTGATTTATACTATTTATCGATTGAATACGAACTTGAAGTCCCGGTAACTTCTTCGTTTGAATCGACTCCAGGTTGTTTTCCACGACCTGTTTAACATGGTTGAATTGACTCTAGGTTGTTTTCCACGACCTGTCTAATACGGTCTGGACGGTCTGTTATTTGGTCTGTCCGCCCTTGCTGGACACAAAACCGACAGCGTCGTACCAGTACCTGTTCCTATCTGGCAGGGAGCAGCAGGTCTCCACACATCGTTGTGCCTGCAAATTACGATAATCGACTCTAAGATACAGTTCACAAAACGTACATGCTATATCATGTCCAAACTTTACGTCTCACCAACATCTAGGGTCCGAATAAGACAGGACCTCGTTAAGACTCATTCTACTGCTGGAGAAGCCTGGGATCGATGCTGCGACCTCTAGCTGGTAAAGCTAGTAGCCTAATCACTACACCCAAGAGGCTTCAAAAGTGAATTCAGAATAGGCTTCAGAAAGTTGGGATATACTAGAAGTAAACCCCTCCAAAACCTACAAGCATGTTCATACAAAAAATAATAATAAACAGATTGAACATACCGTTCTATATTCATTCTCTGTCCAGCCACGATGTTGTGTTCATTTATCCGCACTTGACCTGCTGCTGAATAATACTTGTTTTTCAGGGTATTTATACCTATGAATACTACCGGAAAATCATGCATACTCGTGCTAGCCCGCCAAAATCGTGGCAAAGTGAAGATACCGTCCACAATCATAGCCATATAGCAAAAATTGAGTAGATAATTGATTTGCCTTAAAATAGTATTTCCTCTAGGGAAAAAATGATGAAACTTCCCTATAAATCAATGGTATTATTCTCGTCAAAACGAACACACAACATCGTGACTGGAATGAAAATTATTATGGCACAATTTGGCGGTTGGCGACTTTTAGGCAAATTTTATAGAAATCAGCCTTATAGCGGCCAACTTTAAGGTAAAAAATCTCCACAAACCACTCATGCATACATCGTATGATATGTGCATGACCTGTGCATGGAGCAGCACATTTTGCCTGCCGTATTTCACCTAAAATATTTCACTCGCACCGCCTTGCAATATACCCACTAAAATAATTTATATGTATATAAGCACAAGAGAAGTTTCCTATTCCATCTCGTAACACCCATTTCTCATCTGCACAACACATCCCTGTATGCTGTACAGGGAGACAATGGCAATATTAACATGAGAAGAACATTACATGAAAGAGAAGCGCTGTTTCTAGAAAAACAAACAAAAAAAAAAAAAAAAAAAAAAAAAAAGATAATAAAACTATTTTACTCACTGCTGACCCTGCAACTTCACCTATGAAAATGTTCTGTCCCACAGACGACGCTAAAAGGTCCGTAACTTATATAGGGATTTGTCAGGCCATGTAATTCGATCATGCGATGGCCATACAGCATTTGCTCACATAAAAACGATTTGCATGATCGACCTGTCGCCTGTATGGAATATTGCACAGGCCAACCAGAAGCGAATATCAAGAGCTGCGACTTCATTCAAAGGGTTGGAAAATACAACCATTTGACTAAATCTGTCTGATATGACAGGGGATAAAATAACATGTTACGGGCATGTATGAAACTGCCCATGAAAGCAATATATTTACTGTTATTAAGAAAAATAGAAGCAGACCATTATACTGACAGAGCATATCAACCGTTGGATACAAGTCAACAAGTCGTATATGCGCACTTGAACGGTTCTGAGCCATCTTAGCGTTTATATGCTTGTAAGTTTGAGGTTTACGAAAGAAACGCCTTGTCGTGACACTAAAATACAAGTACATGTGAATTCTTGCAAGGGCATTAAAACCCAAAGCCGCTAGTTAGTAAAATAAAAAAAAACTACATGAAAGCATGTGAAAATTCTCAGATAAGCAGATGAAGACGGAAATTTACATCACCAGAATAAGTCCGTGTAATGAACACCCCCGGAACCGGGGTTCACCTGGGTACGCGTTTTTTCTCCTTATTTATGATAAATGATCAATACATCGGTTGTGGGTACTCGTTAGAACCGCCGAAATGCGGCGGCTCAAATTAGCACCTATATCTTATGTTTTCGAGAATACGTGAGGAAAAAAATGAATACTACAAATTTTCATTAAAAAAATTTCAGTTTTGGAGAAATAAAAGAATACACTTTATCGTCTGAGAATGTAATAACGTCGTGTTATAAATTCGGAAAACCTCTAGTGGATTGAATATGCAAATTAGTTAGATACGCCCCGTAACGTTACATGTATGGCGTTTACTAATGGCGACTATTGGCATTTTTGTTGATCAATAGTGAACAAGATCCGTTTTACATGGAATCTTGCATTCGTGCTCATTTATTATTGACTTAATTAAACAATTTATCACTTCTCCTCAACTCGTTCAATAAATCCGATTATACATGACCACTCATGTAACTCATGTAGGATCCTACATATGACGCACAAATGTTATCGTAATAACGAAACCTCACACCTCCAGCCAAGACACCAAAGGGAAAGAAATCCATCACGAAAACACGCCTATAAAAATGTGACCCCCTTAAACCACACTTTTATACAGTAAAACTGGGATTTGCAGGGGTAAACATTACTTTTCTTATTGATTTTTCGTTGGTAAGTAAACTTACTTATGTTTAAAAATAATCTTCGTATAAGACTATCTCCTCCCAAGTCACCCATCCTTCGAAAATATACTAGGACTGGAAACTTACCATTTTAAAACTAGTGAATAAACGCATTTCTTTCTATTCTCAAAATACTAACTTATTACCTCCTAAGCCTAAGACGTCTTTACGTCATCTTAAACTACGTATTCAAGAATTTCAAAAGAAGTTTGGCTCATCGGAGTCTAACTGTTGGTTTTCTTTTGCTCCAGCATTTCAGTGGTTTCTTGCTGTCGAGTCCTCACCGTTGTCTCACCTCTGTGGTTCTTTGATTTCTGTGTTCACGGTGATGTTGCACTGATGAGTTAGGAGGCCTTCATGCGGACTGAACAAATTATTTGTCTAAATCGCGACGGAAGTAAGGGCGAGGATTGTGGCCACGTAAAATCGATTTAAGCCCGCCAGTGGAAATCTTCCACTGACCGTTCCAAGGCGGCTCTTCTGTGGCGATTTATTTATGTTGTTGTTTGTTACTTACTGTGTGTATCACTTGTGTCTTTTAATTTTGGATGGCCATATGGCCATTTTGTGGGAAAGTAACTGTCCATATGGCCTTCCTTTGTTTAGGTTTCCATTATGGTCTGGTCGCTTAATGTTTGTATTTCTTTCCCTTTGGTGTCTTTTATGGATGGAGTAAGTTAATTGTATCAATTCCTGATCTTTGTTTTACTTCTACTTTGTTTTGGCCCCTGCAGACAAGGCAGCTAACAACGTCGTCGTTGTTTGACGGCTCCACTATTTTAACACGCTTAAGCAGGAGCTTGGTGGTACTGAGGCCTATGAACTGCAGCCTTTAGCTGAAGAGAGAGCTATAGTTGATGAACATATTTGTCATTCAGCTACCAAGTTTGCAGTGTGTGCTACAGAAGGCCAAGACAAGCTTCCTACGCTATACTGGTTACCAAAACTTCATAAAGACCTTACAAAGCACGGTTTATTGCAAATTCAAGCTCTTGCACTACCACTGAACTTTCTAAATTATTAACTTCCTGTCTTACTGCTATTAAAACGCATGTGATTAAATATTGTGATAAAAGTCTTTGAAAGATCAGGAAGAAACCTGTGTTGGTCTATAAAAATTCGAATGAGGTTTTAAATAAATTGAAATCCAGACGTTTACGTGCTTCAAGTCTGTCTACTTACGATTTTTCCACTCTTTACACTACACTTCCTCATAATCTTATAAAAGAAAAGCTTAATGATTTAATTGAATGGGATTTTCACAGAGAAGATTCTCTCTATCTTGCATGTAATGTCAGAAATGCTTTTTCACTTCTAAAGAGCATAAGAATTATACACTTTGGTCAGGTCAGAAATTTGGTGATGCCCTCACTTTTCTACTTGACAATATTTATATTAGATTCGGTGCTAAGTAGAAGTAAAACAAAGATCAGGAAATGATACAATTAACTTACTCCATCCACAAAAGACACCAAAGGGAAAGAAATACAAACATTAAGCGACCAGACCATAATGGAAACCTAAACAAAGGAAGGCCATATGGACAGTTACTTTCCCACAAAATGGCCATATGGCCATCCAAAATTAAAAGACACAAGTGATACACACAGTAAGTAACAAACAACAACATAAATAAATCGCCACAGAAGAGCCGCCTTGGAACGGTCAGTGGAAGATTTCCACTGGGGGGCTTAAATCGATTTTACGTGGCCACAATCCTCGCCCTTACTTCCGTCGCGATTTAGACAAATAATTTGTTCAGTCCGCATGAAGGCCTCCTAACTCATCAGTGCAACACCTCCGTGAACACAGAAATCAAAGAACCACAGAGGTGAGACAACGGTAAGTTATTTAGACAAATTGTGGGTATTCCGATGGGTACGAATTGCGCACCTCTTGTGGCTGATCTGTTCTTGTATTGTTATGAAAGAGACTTCATGTTGTCGCTTTCCATTGATAACCAATCTGAAATTATTGAAGCTTTTAGATCTACTTCTAGATATTTAGATGATTTGACAATACTTACTTTGATGGTTTGATCAGTCAGATTTATCCCCTAGAACTTCAGTTAAACAAGGCAAATTCCTCTGATACCGAGACTCCCTTTTTGGATTTACATTTATCTATTGTAGATAGATTTGTTTCTTGCAAAATTTATGATAAACGTGATGTTTTTGATTTCGAGATTGTAAATTTTCCTTTTTTGGACGGTGATGTTCCTTGTGCGACATCGTACGGGGTTTATATTCCGCAGTTTATTCGATTCGCTAGAGTGTCTAGTGCTGTTAAAAATAATTAAGTTATCCAGACAACCGTTGGTATAACTTAAAGCGGAAAGTGAAGAAAAAAAAATAAAAATAAAGGATTCTGTAAAAGGCACATGCACATTTTCAGACCATGATCAAAACAGCTGTAAAGATTCTGAAGGATCGGCTTTAAACTGTAGGAGGAGTTGCACTCACAATGTACCTACTAAATATCCAGTTTCATATTATAGATGTGCAAAAAAACTGAAAAAAAAAGGTTAAAAATGTGAAAAAAGTGAAAAGAATTCTTTTAAGATTCTGTAAAAAAGCAGACCATAATTCAAGCATTTTTTAAGTTTTGGAAGGATAGGTATTAAACAGTTAGAGGAGTTGCGCTCACAAGGTACCTACTGCATTATACTCTTTCATAGAATTGATGCATGAAAAAAGTCTAAGTTAAAAATGTGAAAAAAGTGATCAACAAAATAATTAAAGAATTCTGAAAAAAACATATGCACAACTTCAAACCATGATAAAGACACCTGAAAAATTTGAGATGGATAGGTATAAAACTGTAGGAGGAGTTGTGCTCACAAGGTACCTACTATGAATTCGGAACAATGCAAAAAAAAATCTAAGTTAAAAATGTGAAAAAAATGTGAAAAAAAATTATTCAAGGATTCCTAAAAAAGCACATGCTCAACTTCAAACCATCATTAAGACACCTATAAAATTTCAGAAGGATCGCTTTAAAACTGTAGGAGGAGTTTGTGCTCACAAGGTACCTACTACATTATACCCTTTCATAGAATTGATGCATGAAAAAAGTCTAAGTTAAAAGTGTGAAAAAAGTTAAAAAAATAATTGAAGAATTCTGGAAAAAGCATATGCATAACTTCAAACCATGATAAAGGCACCTGTAAAATTTCAGAAGGATCAGTATAAAACTGTAGGAGTTGCGCTCACCAGGTACCTACTTTGAATTCGGAACAATGCAAAAAAAAAAGTCTAAGTTAAAAATGTGAAAAAGGGGAAAAATAATTCAAGGATTCTGAAAAAAGTACATGCACAACGTCAAACCATGATAAAGACACATATAAAATTTCAGAAGGATCGGTTTAAAACTGTAGGAGTTGCGCTCACAAGGTACCTACTACAAGCTCGGAACAACGCACCACCCATCACGCACCCCGCACCACGGAAAGCCGAATACTATGTCCCCTCGCTTTTCTTCGAAAAGGCGGGGGACAAAAAAAAGCTCTGTTTTACGAAAACACGCCTATTCAAATTCATTGCAAAGTTCACCGCCGAAAAATAAATTTCAGATGTAAAATTCTGATATTTTTTCAAAATTCCTCTCAAAATATAGATTGTGGGTACACGTTAGAACCACCTCATCGAGGCGGTTTTAACGGGTATACACAATCTATATTTTAGAGCAGAAATTAGAAAAATAAGGTTTACCTATGTAAACCCCAGTTTTACGATATAAACGTAGGGTTCAAGGGGGTTAGAATTATATAAGAGTGTTTTCGTGATGGGGGCTAAAATAGATTTGACATGACCACAATCCACGCCCTTGGTTTTGTCTTAATAATTCGTCCAGGCTGCGTGAAGGATTTCTTTCTCATCGCCACAACTCCGAGAACATAAAACTTGTCAAAATACAGCATCATAATAACAAATCCGTGCGACAGAGTACATTCATTCATATCGCCAAAACAGTTAATGTTTTGACGAAATTTTTTGATAAGAGTGCCGAAAAAAACGAACCTGACGGTAATCGCCAGTCTGTCAGAATCCTCAATTTGTAAGCTAGAGTGACCTAATGGGTAAGATTATTAGGGGTTAAGAGCGGTGACTGCTCGGGTCACATGTGAGACGAAAGGTCAGGTGGTTTTTCTCCGGATACTCCAGTTTTCGCCCACCTCGAAATCGGGGGCTAATTATCTTAAAAGTGCCGTAAAACAAAAATATCCTATCTCTAATATGTCTTTAGGTATCAATTATGAAAGCATTCGCTACAATTGTTTTATGATGCTCTTAAATTATTATTAAAATATCCCATTTTCTAAAATATATATAAACAAAACATTTAGAATCAGAAATTCCGGATGGACCCTATTAATGATCAACTGCTTCTAAACAATGTCTAATTAATTTTATGATAGCATCGTAAACAATTGTACCCGGGGACTGGGACGAGGACCCTGCTTTCGTAGTCCCCACGGACCGGATGCAGGCTGGAAACAGACATGCTGGTGCATTGGCAACTGAGAGCAGTTGCTGGCAACAGAGGGCTGTTGCAATGGCTAAACAGACTGGTATTAGCCATATGACCCAGCAGGCACTCAGCGTTAAAATGACGTCCTATCAACATCGATGCGATGAGATGACATCACTCCGATGTTGACACGTCATTTTAACGTTGTGTGCCCACTGGGGACAGACAAATTCCTTGATGGTATTCCGTTTTCCAATTCTGACCTCAGAACCCTGACGTGAAGAAAGACCGTCATCAGTAAAGAGAACCCATTTGTAACTATGACACAGGAATTACTACATTACTTCAAGTAGACCCTCACTGCGAGCTTCGGCGAAAAAGGTAATTAGGAAGTCGCATGCAAGGAAGTGCCCAGCCTCTTTGCAGACATGCACATCTGCAGAAAGCCAGAATGCCTCTGGCTGGTAAAGAGACAAAATAGTCGAGCCCACCGGAGTCCAACAATTGGTTTTCTTTTGGTCCAGCAGTTATTATGTAATGCTGTGGAGTCCTCGTCGTTTTCGTTTAATTTAATGTTCTCGGGAATGATGCCCTGATGAGTTACAAATCCTTCATGCGGACTGAACAAATTGTCTAAACCACGACTGAAGCAAGGGTGAGGACTGTGGCTATGTAAAATAAATAAATAAAACGTTTTTACTGACCTTAGCAAGGCGGTTATTCTTTTGTGGTGTATTATTAATTGATTAGCCTATATTACACAAGGTCAACCAATATTCAAAAATCATGAATCACGTTTTTAATTGTGTCAGTTAATAAAATTGTCATTAATCAAATAATTTCGTATTGGCCCAGTTACAGGTCCACGGTCAGCTGTATTGGCCTCGGCCTCGTGCCAATACAGCAGACCTCGGACCTGTAACTGGGCCAATACGAAATTATTTGATTAATAACATTATATTATTGTTATAGTTCGTTTTTGCATATTTGTATAGCTAATGTCTCGTCTTAACTTCTGACTAAAACAAATAACCAACAAATTGGTGCAGATTGACGCGCCTAATGGACAAATAGTACGTAGTGGTGGTTGAAAAAAAAAGCCTTGTGGAAATAATAATTCGATATTTTCTGACATTACCGGAGGACTGTGTGTGACAACATATTAGATTTATACATGAATGTCTGATTGTTAACGTTTGCATACACGATGTTTCTCTCAAATATGATACATTCATAACGCGCAATTGGTTGCAGAGTGGAATTTTGTTGAAACAGAGAAGCCTCCGTGGTCGAGTGGTTACGCTACTCGCCTTGTAAACCAGGGGTCGCAGGTTCGATCCCGGGCTTCTCCAGACTTTCGGATGAGTCTTTAAACCGAGGTCCCGTCTCCGTATGACCTTAGCTGTTGGTGGGACGTAAAACTGAAACACTCACTCACTCTTGTTGAAACAGGCGATCATTCGTCACCATTGGATCAAACTACCTGATCCGATCAATACAAAATTACTTTGTGAGCTGTACACTGTAGGAATTGATCACATCTTGGTAACTGACCACGTGACATATCTCTACTTGACTATACTACACGGCGTTGTTAACGACAAGACAAATATTCCGATCTATCGGAATGCTATTTATTTTTATTTTGGATAGCCTTTCGGCCATTTTGCGGTAAAGTAACTGTCCTTTTGGCTTTTAACATATGACTTTTTCATTATGGTGAAGTTATTTTATGTTTGCATTTCTTTCCCTTTGGTGTATTTGATGGGATGTGTGAGGTAAAGCCATTACGATAACACACCAGTGCGACATAATGTTTTTTTCACATCTCGAAAATGGTTATTTTTCAGATGAAAATATGTGCTATTTTTGTTATTTTTACTTCATACATAGGCTGTGGGTGCTCGTTAGAACCACCTCATTGAGGCGGCTCTAACGAGTACCCACAACCTATGTCTTGGAGCAGAAATAGGAAAAAATAATGTCTACCCCCGTAAACCCAAGTTTTCTCCACATAAAGTTGGGTTGGGGGGTGTTCATTTCACGGACTTGCTCACGTGATGCTATCGATTCCTGATCACTGCCATCATTTCCATACGGCTACAAAGGAACCAAGTATTGTTAATCAAGTAATCCGCAGATTGCTATGTTGTGCCTTATGGACTTGAACGTTATTGCGAGGGTTGTCGCAAATGTTGACAGCTTGATAAACGAACGGTCGGAAACTGTACGCCTATATATTGCCATGCTTAAAATAGATTCAACAAAAATAGCGAAGCAAAATACACAGAGCTAGAAATGCAAAGCTGAATTAAGCAAAAATAGCAGCTTGTAAAAAGAGGATCTTTCACGAGTGGCCATTTCATATGATATTTATGAAACGAGCCCTTGGTAAATTTCATAAATTCCATATGAAATGAACACGAACGCAAGATTATGTTTATCATATGACCACTTTAAAAAGGATTTTATCCCCTTTGAATTTGACATTTTGTTTTCGCAAAAAAAAAAATACATGGACGTCGTCATGACGTTACCTACTCCCGCCAAAGTGTTATTGAACGTGTGGTCATACGATATTAATTACAGGACGTTAACCACTGCTTATCAATGACGTCATGTAATAAAGTAAAGTATTAGTTAGAACAAGAATTCCAATCACGAAAACACGCATATAATTTTGACCCCTCGAAATCCCACTTTTTATAGTGAAACTGGGGTTTACAAGGGTAAACAATTTTTATGTTTCTCTTATTTCTGCTAAAAATATAAATTGTGGATACTCGTTATCACAGTCTCGTCGACGCGTTTTAAACGAGTACCCACAATTTATGTTTTTTTTTTTTTTTTTTTTTTTGTTTTTTTTTTTTGGCAGACGTACGAAAACTTTCAGAATCTTATCTGAAAATTTTCACTTTTTGTTGGTAGGCGTTTCACTATGTTTGAAAAGACGTGTTCCCATAATGCACCGAAGGTTATGTCCTGTCTGTATGGACTTGGACTGTTGCCGTAAATGCTTAATTTTTTGTTTGTTTGTTTAGGCGTTTAACGGCCAAGTCAACACTATTTAGCTCATACCTCCACATTTTTCCTGGGCAGGCTTTTGCGTAAGCGGTTAACCAGTATAATACACATTCTTTCACCAGAAACTGACAACTACCAGTTTGTTTGTTTGTTTGTTTAATGTCCCCGTTTACACTGTATATGTCATTTTGGAGACGTTGCTTCCAATTTTGTGGGACTTTTACCCGACATTGAGATGAAATGAGATGAAATGACATCTCAAGCCCTGTCGCCCAATGAAACCAATAGGGTTTTTAAGCATGGACGGTCCGACTCGTGCGCACCGCTTTGCCTGGTCAGGCTTAGATCCTCTAAGCGGTTTACCAGTAATCGTGTGCGGGTCGGATTCAGCTCTGCGTGGAAGCATCATGCAGCCCATATATTTCTTCAAGCCCCGATGGGCGAGGGCCGGACAACTACCAGTCTTGATCGAATCAGCAGAAGGGAGAGAATGACCGGATAAAAGATTTCATGATCAATCTCCACGAGAGAATTCTGCCGATCCGGGCAGGTATCGAACCCGCGTCCTCCTGGTCACCAGTCAGGCGCGCATCCGATGGAGCTACAGCGGTTGCTTGATGATTGAAAGAACGATGGTAAACCCAGATCCCGATATGCATTACAAAAAAAGCCTCTAAACATAAATTGTGCCGGGCTCGGTAGCTCAGTCGGATGCGCGTCTGTCTGGTGATCAGGAGGGCGCGGGTTCGATACCTACTGGCGTCGGCAACATTCTTTCGTTGAGATTGATCACGACATATTTTCTACGGTCATTCTCTCTCTTCCCCTGATTCAAGAAGGGCAGATGTCAGTTTCTGGCGAAAGAATGTGCACTGTACTGGTTAACCGCTTACGTATAAGCCTGCCTAGGAAAAGTGTTGAAAGGTTAATTGACCGGCTCAAAAATGACCTAAATAGTGTTGACTGGGCCGTTAAACATCAATACAAACAAACAAAACATGGATTGTGGGGACTCGTTTGAATCTCCAAGGCGAGCTGGTTCTTACTATTAACCACAATGCTTTTGAGGTGGTTCTTACGAGTAATCAAAATCTATGCTTTTGAGCAGAAATGAGAAATAATGAATGCCCCTGTAAACCCAGTTTTCTATTATATAAAAGTGGGGCTTTAATGGGTCAAAATTATATGGGCGTGTATTCGTGACGGATTAAAGCAAGATAAACTGAAATTTTAAGCAAAAGTAAAATACAAAGAGTCTGAAATGCAAAGCTGAATTAAGTAAACGTAACAACCCGTAAAACAAATCATTAATTAAGAACTAGAATTCCAGCGAAAATATGTTTCGCTTGTATGCACGTCAACCTAAGGATGAACACTAAGGTTATAGCAAAGGTGAGGGCTCGGCGAACAAACAAATGGATGAACAAATGGATGGAAAGCATCTGCAACAAATATTTATGAATGACAAAACAAATACATACATGTATGAATGACAAAACAAATACATAAAAATGGCATACAATAAATACATATAAATGAGACAAATTTTCATTCTAAATACCGGCAAACATGCACAAACACATTTATACATTAAGATGAAACATTCAAAACGAAGCAAATTTGGATATAACTAAAAACAAGACAAACAAAAAAGGTGAATTTAACACCGACTGTCGAAAAACATATTCATGACAGATCAACTCAATGAAGACCTCGTCGCAAACAAACGTCCGAAATACCAACACAAGAACGACAATCCATATACACACACATCTAAGACCTACTTAAGAAAACCGACCTTTCAAAGACCACCGCAAGCAACAAAACCACTTAAAACAAGCCTGATAAACCAACAAACAAAACACCAAATAGCCATGGAAAAGTCCAACAGCACAAACCTCTCAAAACAAACTTAAAAAGCCAATGAAGCAAAAGTATCACATTAAGAAACACAAACAGAAGACCACCTAACGCACATAAACTCTTGTTATTCAAGTAAGCACCACACCCCAAGCCCCTAAAAAGACGGAGATACGACTAAAGTAGGATTCAGTAATGAACACAACGGCAAACACCAAAAGAACCCATAAAATGACAAAATAATAACACACGTGACAAAAAAGACACCTACCAACTCAACAATGAACACAACGACAAATATAAAAAGAGCCAAAAATGACCAACTAATAACACAACTAAACCAAAGTAGACAGGAGAAAACAGCTCGCCAACGGTTGCGAGCTATTACCTCGTATATATTGCAACGGAGTGTCTTTCAGATATGATTATCTACCTATGGCGCACACAAGGGTAGTCCGAAAACAAAAGAAAACTAATCGGAGGGAATGAAGTCCAAAACTGAGAAAAATGGAGCATTTTTTTGTATCTGACACGCTATCTTGACCTCATACTCAAGATTGGTCAGAATATTCCGGACGAACTGACAGCCGGCCGGAAAACACATTCTAATGGGCGTATAAAAACTTTCGAACCCCGCAATTTACAGTTTCGTGATGTAGTCCTTGCTTCAACACGGTTATAGAACATAATAACTCCTTTGGCAAGACCAGGCCACCTCTGTAATTTTTAAAAGTCCTGGAGCAACTGGTGCTAGATGAGAGAAAACAAGAGATCGGAAAAAAACCGATGAAAGCAAAACGAGCAGAACAGAGACAATAATGAGACAGGCTGATCTGAACTATATAGGTATTCGGGGTAGGTAACGTGCATTACATATCTTAGATAGTGAAAATTTATATTCTTAAAAGGCCATAACACTTTAATTAGACAAAATATCAGCATATATACTGAACTGAAACAAAATAAATACATGTAAATCCACCTGTGCTCAGCGCCCCGTGCAATTACAGGCTTTTTCAAAAAACTATGGGAAGTCAAGCAGTTGTAAAGGGGAAATTTATATTCTTGTAGGACAGAGCACTCAACACTACTGCAGTACAAAAAATGAAAAACAAAACCCTACCCTTCTTACGCTGTGCCCCGCATCGCACTATGGCGCACGTTGTACAGCACGGTACCCCCAACCATGAAACGGGTTGTACTGGTTGCATGACACTTACCAGCAGCAAGCCAGGACCTGACAGATGGCATAACAAAAGACAGCTGTGTACAGGGTATTACCTTATTCCGGAAAGGTTAAAATAAAAAAAAACAGACATAGCCCACTGACAAATGCATCTTATCATAAGAAATAACAATATATATGGTGTAGCCGTGGGGATCTGTCTAAGTTGCCATTGCAACCAAACTAAAGAGTTGATTTTCATAAAAACCGCAAACTTTCAATCCCCCAGCCCAAGGATACTACAGATGAAATTTGGGCCCAATCGGCCCAGTGGTTTCAGAGGAGATGTCGTTTGAAAGTGTTGAAGCCAGACGACGCAGACGCAGACACAGACGCAGACGCAGACGACGACGGACAACTGCCTATCCTATAAGCTCCCCCGGAGCCTTCGGCTCTGGTGAGCTAAAAAAACTCTCATTCATTCATAGCGCCCCACGTCATAGGAGCCCTCTTCCACATACCATTGGTAACCTGGTCTTTTTACAGAGAAATTTATATTCTTGAAGGGCCATAGTTATCAAATCAAACAATCAACCAGCATATTGGCAGGGCAGCAACACAAACACAAGCATGCATGCGCAGCGCCCCATGACATTGGAACCTTCTTCAACATACCGTGGAAATTCTAGTCTTTGTACAAGTGAAATTTACATCCATGAAATGCCATAGCACTCAAACAGATGTCACCTATTACCTTATATACAATACCGCAGCAAAAAAAAAAACAAAAAAAAAACGTCAACCCTTCGTGCGCAGTGTTCCGCACTACGCCAAGGCGCATGTTATACAATGCGACAGGATACACGTTGTACTGGTTCTGCAAGGCTGTTCCCAAGTAATAAGCCATAAGCAGCGCCCGCACATTGGGCGCCTTCTTCAACACAAAATAGGAAGATGTGAAATTTATATTCCTGAAGGGCCTTGGCACTTATAACCTACCAGCATATGTATAGACTGCAGCACCTAAAATAACATCCAATGCCTTGGGAGCCTTCTTCAACATACCAAAAAAGTCTAGCCTTTGTACAGGGGAAATTTATATTCTTGAAGGGCTATAACCCTGAAATCATTTGTGACCTACCAGCGTGTGTGTACATGGCTGCAACGCCTAAAACCTCTATCCGTGCGCAGCGCCTCGTGCCATAGGAGCATTCTTCAAAATACCACGGAAAGTCTAGCCTTTGTTCAGGAGAAAATTACATGCTTGAAGGACCTTAGCACTCAGATCAGGGGTAATTTACCAGTAAATGTATTGCAGCACAAGAAAAAAACCGGTTCGTGTGCAGCGCCTCGCTCCATTGGAGCCATTTTCAAGGTAACATAGGAAGGCTAGCCTTTTGGGGGGTGGGGGGGGTTTATATTCTTGAAGAGCCATGACTTTCAATTTGCCATAACCTACGAGAATATTATCAAATAAACCAATTAATGCACAGCGCCCCATGCCAAAGGAGGTTTCTTCATCATACAACCTGAAGTCTAGCCCTTGAACAGGAGTAATCAATATTCTTGGAGGGCGCACGCATGTCAGATGTTACCTACCAGCAAATGTAGAGTAAACGCCTCTGTGCGAAGGGACCCATGCCAATAGGATGTCTAGCTTTTGTTCAATGGAACTTTATATTCTTGAAAGGTCATAGCACTTAAACCGTACCAGAATATATACTACCAGAATATGAATATATAGAATATGACCTACCAGCTAATAGTGTAGAGTACTGCAGCACAAAACAATAAATGAAAAATAAAACCAACCCTCCTCTTTTATAACATAGGAAGGCTAGCCTTTGACAAGGGACATTTATGTTCTTGTAGGGCCATAGTACCCATATTAGACACGACCTACCAGCATGTGTAAAATACTGCAGTTGAAAAAATATAAACAAAATCCACACGACCGTACGCAGTACCCCGTGTCATGGGAGACTTCTTCAACATATCCTAGGAGACCTAGCATTTGTATTTAGATTAAACATATTTTATTGCATAAACATACAAAGGGATTGGACACAAGTTATGACAACATTAGATAGTCCTTTCCCTAAACATAACAACAAATCATTTCAATGGGAGATAATTTATATTCTTGAAGGGCTATGACACCCAAATCAGACATATCGGCAAATGCACAGGGCTGCACCAAAAAAAAATATCAGTATGCGGGGTCCTGTGCAATTGGAGCCTTCTTCAACATACCGTGTAATGTCGAGACTTTGTTCAGAGTGAATTTATATTCTTTGAGCGCAAAAGTACTCAAATCAGACGTAGCCTACCAGATTATGTTCAGTACTTAAGCACAAAAAAGAAAAAGAAAATCTACCTTCCGTGTGCAGCGCCGCGCAGCGCACCTGGCCATGGCACACGTTGCACAACGTGACACCACCCACCATGATACAGGTTGCATTAGTTCCTCATGGTCTAACCTGACCTGAAAAGCTGGAAACAGCACAAAGCAACGGTGTCCTTTGTACAGGGGAAATATATATTCTTAACCTTCCAGCAAGTGCATATTACTGCAGCATACATAACCCACCCTCCTTGTGCAGCGCCCCGCGTCATTGGACGATTCTTCAACATAAGAAGGCTAGCCTTTCTACGGGAAATATATATATTTTGAGGGCCGTGGCGCTCAAATCAGACATGTTATACCCGCTTGTGTACAGGGCTGCAGCACAAGAAAAACACCCACTCTTGTGCAGTGACCCGTGCGATGTTAATCTGAGTTTAAACATATGGATGCCATTGAAGAATATAATTCAATGGCATCCATATGTTAAAACTCAGATTCAGCAGGTGGAGAAGGTGCAGAGGACAGCTTCTCGATGGACCTGCAGACGATGGCGAAATAGAAGTAGCGTCGGTGACATGCTTGATGAACTAGAGTGGCCATCCCTGGAGACCCGTCGTAGGCAGTCCTCCTTAACCTTCTTCTACAAGATAGATTCTGGTACAGTATCAATTAACAAGGATAGGTATTTAACCCCTGCAACAGTGTCAACCCGGACAAGGGCATCAAGAGCAAATAACTCACAGTATCGTAGGTACCAGTCCTATAGTTATGCCCTGAAAAACTCTTTCTTCCCTAGAACTATTCCTCAGTGGAATAGTCTTCCATCTTCTGCGGTGAATGCCAAGACTGCAGAGGAGTTCAAAGCTCACACAGTATAAGATTGAGACTCAGAGGTATGCGTTTTAGGATACCTCTGTGCTTGGATTGTAAATAGTTTTAAGGACTCATCCAGAGATGATTTTTTTTGTGCTAAATTCTAAATTTAGCCACCCACCCAACTGAGGTAATGGCCAAATATGACCGACTCTGTATAAGAAGATAGATAGATAGCACTCATATATCAACAATTAGCTAAAGTACAGTACTGCAACACAAAGATAAAATAAAAACACACCCTCCGTGCGCAGTACTCCCCAGTGCGCCATGGCGCTCCTTGTACAACGTGACACCACCCAACATGATATAGGTTGGACTGATTCCGCATGGCTCTTGTCCAGTAGCAGGACAAGTGCAATCTAAACAAAACCCAACAAGCTGGAACCTTTCTTCAACATAACTTAGCAAGGCCACCCTTTGCACAGGAGAAATTCATATTCATGCAAGCTGGACAAGGAAATCCGTGTTTGACCCTGGGATAGAAATTTGTGTTCTGACTGGTGTTCCGACCCAAAATCGAATATAATCGCGTGTTTGATAAATGCACTGGTTGATTGCGACCTCATATGCGCCGTCGTTAAGGTTGACGTCACAGCACGTTACGTAACGTCACTAAACATTCCTGCAGTGTCGACACAATATGGCGGACGTTGGTAACCGAAGTGACTGCAGCATTAAAATCAGCGGTAAGAATTGGACGGTATGCAAGAAAAAGACTCCTATAAGGGTGTGAGGGGTGGATGGAAAAATCCGTCCGTCGGGATCACTGTCCGGCATCACTCGGCAAGCCTTGTGATGCCGGACAGTGACCCTTGTGACGGATTTTTCCATCCACCCCTCATACCCTTACAAGATTCTTATATTCTTGGAAGAACCTTAGTACTCAAATCAGACATATCCTACTAGCATGTAGAGTACTATTGCACAAAAAAGAATATACAAATCTTATATGGGTGTGAGGGGTGGATTGAAAAATCAGCCCCGAGGGTAACTGTTTGACATCACGAGGCTTGCCGAGTGATGCCGGACAGTGATCCCGAGGGACAAATTTGTATATCCACCCCTCATACCCATATAGGATTCTTTTTCTTGCATACCTTACAATTCTTAGCGCGGATTTTTACTGCTGCAGTCACTTCGGTTACCAACGTCCGCCATATTGTGATGACACTACAAGAATGTTTAGTGACTTCATGTAACGTGCTGTGACGTCAACCTTAACGACGGTGCATATGAGGTCGTATTCAAACACGCCAGAATATTCGATTTTGGGTAAGAACATCAGGGTAAGAACAGAATTTCTATCCCAAGCTAAAATATTATTGATATCCTGATCTGTTGTGCAAGAAAAATTAAGCATCCATCCGTTTGTAGTATCCCGTGTCAATGGGAGGATTCTTCAACATAACATAGGAAGGCCGTGTCTGAAATAGGGGAAAGTTATATTCTTGCAAATCAGACATAACCTACCAGCATATGTACAACGCTGCAACACAAAAATAGCACCCATCCGTGTGCTGCGACCCGTGCCATGGGAGTCTTCGACATACCAATGGAAGACTAGCGTTTGTGCAGTGAAAATTTACATTTGTGAAGGGCAATGCCGATCTTGGTAGCACTGAAGAACTGAAACTTGAGTGACATAATCTTTTCTTTTAATCAGCTAAATGCCATTAAACTCTCAGCATGTCAGTGGTCTGGAATAAATTCTGGCTATCAGGTCAAGTACATGTACAGATTACTGAACTATGCCTGTGCTGGAAAAAGCCAGTAGTAAAATGTAATGCGTATTTCCTATTTGATCCACAAAATGTACTTAATGTCAAACAGTGTAGACACATTGCAGTATAAGTCCATGGACCACCCCTCTAAACCTCACTTTATATGGAAAACTGGGGTTTATAGGGGTGTACATTATTTTGTTATATATTACTCCAGGACATAGGTTATTGCTACTCGTTAGCACCGCCTCATTTAGGCGGTTCTAACGAGCACCAACAAACAATGTTTGGAATACATAAAGGAATACTATAACATTTTTATCAGAAAAAATTACCCTTTAGATATATCAAAGAATGCACTTTGTCTCTTGGACTTTGTCTAATGGGTGTATTTTTCACATCTGTAAATGTAAAAACCTGGGTTTCATTAGAACTGCCCCAATGAGGTGGTAATGAGGCAGATCTTGGAACAAAAATGAGAAAAATGTACTGCCCTTGTAAACCACTTGTTTCATTGTACACAGCGGAGTATACATTTTCATGGACTTGTTAACATAATGTGACCATATGAATCATTACGTCAGCACACCTATATAACTTTGACCCCTTTAAACCCCACTTTTAAAACTGGGGTTTACAGGGACAAACCTTATTTTTCTTATTTCTGCTAAAAACAGAGATTGCGGGTACTAGTTAGAACGATATGGTTCTAATGTGTTCCCACAGTCTATATTTGGATCATATCAGAATTTTTCATCTGAAATTTCCTTTTTGGCAGGTGGGGGTTGGGGGTCAAATTTATTTGAATGTGCGTGTTTTCGAAACCTGAAAATAGAAATTTTGCATAACCTGCATTTTCGTCGAGAAATATTTTGTATAAATTCTATTGCATGCAGAATGTTTGTGATAGTTTTGTATATTTTTGTTTCTGTTGAAATATAATGTGTTTTATATCTCTGATTTTTCTTTCATTTCTTACATTAGGATGGTAGTTTCCACACATGAAAGGCCTAAAATTCAAAGGGACGTTCAGTAAACAAACTTGGTGGTACCTATGTGTAAACAACGCCGTTTTCAACCTGAGTTCATGTGTAAAAAAAGGCCTGTCAAAATATTGTGATTCAGCTGGTTGACATAGTGAATCTGTAATGCAATACTGACAAAGCTAAAAAAAGCAAAGAAGCTATACAAAGTATTTTACAAAAGCCCCAGGTTGAGCTAGTTCAGCATGTTTGCTTTTTATTTTACCACAGATTAATTTGAGCCCACCTTTGTGAAAAAGGTACTTATGCTATAGGTGAACAGCAGACTCTCGGGCGAGCCTGCGCATATGGACAGACTCACCAACGCCTTTCCTTTTATAGACATGTAACATCAGCCGGCAAAGAACCATGTCTCCGCCCATGTTTGGAATATTTAGTGTTACTGTGTAAGTAAAGCAAAAAAAGAAAGCAACAACAAAATTTCTCTGTGTTTAGGGCTAACATCCTACATGATAAGGTCTATAATTACACATGAAATAGCTCAATTAATTTGAGGGATCAAGTTTTTAATCTGTTGCTTAATCTGTTGCTTGACTGGCCGATATGCATGTGAAAATGCAGGGATGACGGTGAACATTTCTGCATGGTTACTTTATATATAAAGTCCATCCAGAAATAAAAAAGTTATTGACTGGACACAAAAAAAAACAACTTTTTTTAACCTCTGACCTCTTAGTATGACCTTGATCTTGGAGGTACCGACCTGGGTCTAGCGTGCTCCACATCGTCTCATGATGGTTAACATTTCTGCCAGAAAGTTATTGACTGAACCTTAAAAAAGGCCCCTTTTTGTCCTCTGACCTCTTAGTACGACCTTGACAATTGAGATGCCAACTTGGGTCATGCACGCAACACATCGTCTCATGGTTGTTAATATTTCTGCAAAGTAGTTTCAAAATCCATCTAAAAATAAGAAAGTTATTGACAGAACACAAAAAGGCCACCTTTTATACCTTTAACCTCTATGTATGACCTTGACCTTTCAGGTACCCAACTGGGTCATGCGTGCAACACATCATCTCATGGTGGTTAACATTTCTGCCAAGCAATTTCAAAATCCATCTAAAAATAAAAAAAAAATGACCAAACACGAAAAAGCCCCTTTTTTGACCTTGACCTCTATGTATGACCTTGACATTTTAGGTACCAAAACTGAATCATGCATGCAACACATCGTCTCATGATAGTTAACATTTTTTCCAAGTAACTTCAAATTCCATTCTAAAAATAAGCAAGTTATTGACAAAACCCGAAAAAGGCCCCTTTTTACCTTTGACCTCTAAGTAAGACCTTGACCTTTGTGGTACCAACCTGGGTCATGCATTCAACACATCGTCTTATATTGGTTAATATTTCTGCCAAGTGATTTCAAAATCCATCTCAAAATAAGAAAGTAATTGACCAAACACGAAAAAGGCCACTTTTTTACCTTTGACCTCTAAGTATGACCTTAGCCTTTCAGGTACCGACCTGCCTCATGCGCACCACACATCGTCTCTTGGTTGTTAATATTTCTGCCAAGTAATTTTAAAATCCATCTCAAAATAAGAAAGTTATTGACCAAACACGAAAAAAGGCCCCTGTTTTGACCTTTGACCTCTAAGTAAGACCTTGACCTTTGAGGTACCGACCTGCCTCATGCGCAACACACATCGTCGTGTTGTTGTTAATATTTCTGCCAAGTAATTTTAAAATCCATCTGAAAATAAGAAAGTTATTGACCGAACACGATTTGCCCATACATATATACATACCGACAAACTTCCAAGGGAGATAATTCAAAAGTATAAATGCTAGAGTTATAGTTCTTGCGCACTGCACGTCGTCTAATGCTGATTAATATTTATATAAAGTTTCGTGAAGATAGCTCGAACGGTTTTCAAGGTATAGAGCGGACACGAATGTGTGACAGACGGACAGACGGACAGACAGACAGACGGACAGATAGACGCCCGGGGGAAAACAATATGTGTCTCCGAAAAATTTGTTTTCGGGGGAGACATAATGAAATCCAACCACGCGCAGCACCCCATAACGCGTCTGCGCACACGTATACAACGCGACAACACCCATCATGATTCAGGTTGTACTTGTTCTGTACATGGCGCTTGCCCAGTAACAACAAAGGCCCCATCTGACGTGTCACCTTCAACATAACAAAGTAAGCATTGCCTCTGTAATGGGTAACTTTATAATTTTTTGAGGGGCCATAGTACTGAAATCAGACATGTCCTAAAAACATATGTACGGTACTGCAGCACACAAAATGGAAAAACAATACCCATTCATCCGTGCGCAGCGCCCGACGCCATCGAGAATTCTTCAACATAACCTACAAAGGCTAACCTTACTACCCGGAAAATTTATATTCTTAAGGGCAATGAAACTCAAATCGGGCATGACCAGACAGGATATGCATAGGGCTGCAGCAAACATCCATCTGTTTGCAGCGACCCGTGCCAAGGGAACCTTATACAACATATCATGGGAAGCCTAGCCTGTGTGAAGAGTAAATTTCTTTTCTTGAAGGGCCATGTCACTCAAATTATGGTATAACCTGCCGAAAACTGCAGTATGCAGCACAAAAAATACGAAAAGAAGGTCCAATTTCTATTGCTTTTGGTCACATGACTGTCACTGACCAATAAAGTTAATTCGTCCAAAGTTTATTGCTATTGGTCAAATGACTGTCACTCACCATTTAAGTAAAACATCCGAATTATATTGCTATTGGTCACTGGACTGTCGGTGACAAATAAAGTTAAAAAAACTTACTGTATTGTTATTAGTCACATGACTGTCTTTGAACAGTAAATGTAAAACATCTAAACTGTATTGCTAATGGTCAGTTGACTGTCACTGACCAATATAGTAAAATATCCAAATTGTATAACTATTGGCCACTTGAATGTCACTAAGTAAAACATCCAAAATGTATTGCTGTTGGTCACCTGACTGTCACTGACCAATAAATTAAAACATCCGAACTTTGTTGCTATTGGTCAAATGACTGTCACTAACCAATAAAGTAAAACGTCCAACCTATATTGCTATTGGTCACATGACTGTCACTGACAAACAAAGTTAAAACACCATTACTGTATAGCTATTGGAAACATGACTGTCATTAACCAGTAAAACATCTAAACCATCCAAAATGTATTGCTTATGGTCACTTGACAGTCAGTGACCAATAAAGTAAAGCATCCAGACATACATCATAGTGTAGTTTATATTTTCTTGTCCTTTGGGATCATTGATTCCAATGTGGAATTTGAAAATATTTGAGGGTCACTGATGAGGCCTAATTGGCCGAAACTAGCTAGTCTGGCCCAGAAAACATGTACACTTCATATTTTCCAGTTTTGTGGTGTATTCCTTGCTTCAAAAGGATATCCCTTTTATAGAACATATTTTACGTCACTACAGCTGGTGTCTGGAAATGTGTGGCGGCCGTAAAATGTCTCCCTGTCCTACATCATAGTGTAGTTTATATTTTCTTATCCTTTGGGATCATTAATTCAATTGTGGAATTTGAAAATATTTGAGGGTCACTGACGAGGTCTAATTGGCCGAAACTAGCTAATCTGGCCCAGAAAACGTGTACACTTCATATTTTCCAGTTCTGCGGTGTATTCCTTGCTTCCAAAGGATAACCCTTTTACAGAACATACATGTATTTATTGCTATTGGTCGCATATAAATATAAATAAAATAAATCGTTCAATATGTATTGATATTGGTCACATGACTGACACTGACAAATAAGGCAAAACGTCTGAACTAGTTTGGTTTGGTCACATGACTGTCACTGACCAATACAGTTACATCGTCCAAACTGTTTTGTTATTGGTCACATAACAGGCACTGACCAATAAATTAAACATCCAGTCTTTATTGCTATTGGTCTGACCAATGAAGTTAAACATCCCTGCTGTATTACTATTGGTCACATGACTCACTGACCAAAAAAGGTAAACATCAAAATTTGTTGCTTTTGGTCAAATTACTGTCACTGACCAATGGAGTAAAACGTCCAAATTATATTGCTATTGGTCACATGACTGTCACTGACAAATAAAGTTAAAACACCCGTAGTATATTGCTATTGGTTTGTTTGTTTGATTTGAGGTTTAACGTCCCCGTCAACACAGTATAGGTCATTTTGGAGATGTTTTATTGCTATTGGTCACATGACTGTCATTTACCAGTAAATGTAAACATCTAAACTGTATTGCTAATGGTCAGTTGACTGTCACTGACCTAACAGGTAAAATATCCAAACTGTATTGCTATTGATCGCATGACTGTCACTGACCAAGTAAATTAAATCATCCAAACGTTATTGATATTGGTCAAATTACTGTCACTGACCAATAAAGTAAAACCTAAAACCTGTATTGCTATTGGTCACATGACTGTCACTGACAAATAAGGTTAAAACACCATTGCTGTATTGCAATAGGTCACATGACTGTCATTGACCAGTAAAACATCTAAACCACCTAAACTGTATTGCTAATGGTCACTTGACTGTCACTGGCCAATAAAGTTAAAAATCCAAACTTTATTGCTATTGGTCACGTGACCGTAACTGACCAATAAATATTGCTTTTACAAGGCATGAATGTCGGTCACCTGAATCAGACCCACAAGATCGAGACTATCCTGGAATGATAACAGGTTATGGTAATGACTCAGGAAGTTGAAACAAACCAAAAACAATACAAAAAACAAGAATTCCGCCGAAGGCTATGTCGCGCCTGTGGGGGTGCAAAGTCTCCGAACCATGACATCTAGGCCAAGGTCAAACATAGAAGCTTGCTTAAAAGTTGCCATTCTTAAATGCAAGCTTGTATAAAGTATCACTAATGGAGGTCTAATAATTCTTGAGAAATGAACTTAACCGTTAGGGTGAACGCTAGGGTAGTTGCAATATTTTACAAAGTCAGTGAACCATAAAATGTAGGTCAAGGTCAAATAAGGATGCTTGCATTTGAATTTCAACCTCCAGATACAAGTTTGTACCAAGTATTATTAATCAAGCTCTTATAGTTCTTTTGAAATGAACTTGACCATTTTGGTGAACGCTAGGGTGGTCGGAATATTTTACAAAGTCAGTGAACCATAAATCGTAGGCCAAGGTCAAATATGGATGCTTGCATTTAACTTGCCACCCCCAAACACAAATTTGCACCAAGTATTATTAATGAAGGTCTTATAGTTGTTGAGAAACTAAATTGACTATTGGGTGAACGGTAGGGTGGCCGTAATATTTTGCAAAGTCAGTGAACCATAAAATGCAGGTCAAGCTTAAATATGGATATTTGCATTTAAGTTACCATCCCGAGATTTAAGTTTGTACCAAGTATCATTAATGAAGCTCTTATAGTTCTTGAGAAATCAACTTGACCATCAGGATGAACGCTAGGGTAGTCGCAATATTTTACAAAGACATCGAGCCATAAAATGTAGGTCAATGTCAATTACGGATGCTTGCATTTAAGTTCCCATCCCCAGATACAAGTTTGTACCAAGTATCATTAATGAAGCTCTTATAGTTCTTGAGAAATCAACTTGACCATCAGGATGAACGCTAGGGTAGTCGCAATATTTTACAAAGACATCGAGCCATAAAATGTAGGTCAATGTCAATTACGGATGCTTGCATTTAAGTTTCCATCCCCAGATACAAGTTTGTACCAAGTATCATTAATGAAGCTCTTATAGTTCTTGAGAAATAAACTTGAACCTTGAGGTGAACGCTAGGGTGGTCGCAAAGGTTGACGCCTTGACAAACGGACGAACGAACGGACGGAAGACCGGACGCCTATATAAAAAAACGACATGAAGTCAGAATAACTGAAAGTGAAGCCATCTGAGGCCAAAAAAGTAGCTATTGGATTCTGTGTTCCTGATCAGAATCAGCAAAACCAGTTTAAATGAAGAAAAGACATATGATCATAGAGTCCTCCATTCAAGAGACATATATGTAGCATCCAAAGTACAAAAGTACAAGCCCTGTGGTCCGGATATGGAGACACCAAAAGGGGATCGCTCCCACCCATCGGGGCCTGGATAAAAAGATTGGGCTGCACGTCGCTTCCACGCGGAGCTGAAACCGACAGAACTTTAGTACTGGAAAACAGCTTAGGTCTGAGCCTGCCCAGGAAAAGTGATGCGAGTCGGATCGCAACTTAAATCCTAGCGGTTTCTATGAGCGATAGTGCTTGAGATGTCATTTCATCTATCAGTATGCCAAAAATTGTTAAAATATTCCAAGCGGTTAAGTCACTATCACCAATTTTCACAAACGGGTTACGGACGGACAGACAGACAGACCATATATGGCTTGGCGGCCATTTTGGTCATGTGACCTGGACCCCATGAGCAAAGTTTGGTTTCCCCCATCCCATAGAGGCTCCATATGAAATTTGACTTCAATCGGCCCAACGGTTTCCGAGGAGAAGCAGTTCGAAAAGTTTCACATTTTTCGCCTCGGTGAGGCTATACTAAATGAAATGTAATATTTCGCAAGCTCATTGGTTAGATCTCATTGTTATCTATCAGTATGCCAAAAATTGTTTAAATATTCCAAGCGGTTAAGTCACTATCACCAATTTTCACAAACAGGTTACGGATTTTTCGCCCTGGCGAGGCTATACTAAATGGAATGTAATATTTCGCAAGTCCATTGGTTAGATCTCATTAATATCTATCAGTATGCCAAAAATTGTTTAAATATTCCAAGCGGTTAAGTCACTATCACCAATTTTCACAAACGGGTTACGGACGGACAGACAGACAGACCATATATGGCTTGGCGGCCATATTCGTTATGTGACCTGGACCCCATGAGCAAATTTTGGTTTCCCCCATCCCATAGAGGCTCCATATGAAATTTAATCTGCCCAACGGTTTCCGAGGAGAAGCAGTTCGAATATTTTCACCTCGGCGAGGCTATACTAAATGGAATGTAATATTTCGCAAGTTCATTGGTTAGATCTCATTGATATCTATCAGTATGCCAAAAATTGTTTAAGTATTCCAAGCGGTTAAGTCACTATCACCAATTTTTACAAACGGGTTACGGACGGACAGACAGACTGACAGACTGACCGAATGACAGAATGACACGGTGATTTTAGGGCACTTTTAGAAAATCAACCGACTTCAGTCGGTCGCTTTTTCTGCGGGTCGTGCAATGTAAACACTGCAACATGCAATACATTGGTCAAACAAATCAACGCGCTTCCAAACGTATGAACAGCCATATATATGATATCGATACGTACGATGGTCAAAGCTACGCTACCAATATCGCGTCACAGTACAACCAATTTCACTTGACGATTTTAGATTTATTCCTATCGATGTTGTCAATAATGAGATGGATAGTTTTACTGGTTTCATAAACTTGACTTTACATCCAAAAGGCATGAATTCAAAGTTACTGTATACTGGTAAGTAGACTAGCATACACTTTAATTGTTCCTAATATCACTTGTGTATATGCTCTATTGGTATTACTTGCATAATCATTGATCCATAATTATATCTTGCTAGTCTGCTTTTGTGTCAGGGCACTACTGGATCCCGTGGACGCTGGCCCGTGTCTGTGCCTTTTCAGGTTGGGTGGTAGCGCAACCTGGTTGGGTCTAGACTTTGCGACCAATAGGTACCTTAAGTATTTTGACGCTCCGCTTATAATTTGGCCAGCTTGCGTTTTGGCGCGGCCTGATAATTTATCAATATTTTTGTTTTGCGGGCCGTTGGTATTGGGTCTACGAGGGTTTAAGTACCTAGGCTGGTGATAACGTTTAGGGATGCAGCGATTCATTAGATTTACATGCGCGCCCGGCTATGTCCTGGATCAGCCTGTGCGTTTGCGCAGTCTGATTCGGGTCTTCGCTGTGCGTGTTTCGGATGACTGGAACCTAGTTATCTTTTATGCGTCCCATGGGGATTTATCAGGCTGCGCGGCCTGGCCCCGGGGTTATAGTACTTTTTTATGCCTGCGTCTGCTTAGCATGGAATTTATTATGCTCATAAATACTGAAATACATATGAAAGAGGCGGGTTTCCTGCTCAGACCAGCACAGACTGTTATTTGTCCTGCTTATAAATTTAAAAATGCCAACACTTTTGAAATTTATGAGCGGCTCATGTTTCGTGCTCGGATGGGTTGAGCATGTATGGGTGTGGGGGTGTTACCACGGACACTAATCTTGGTATTCGCATTCCGCATGTATTGCTCTGCTCCGGATTACTTATTGTACACCGTCGCTAATTTTTGTGTAACGTAGCTAGCGTGGCTCACCGTATCACGTTACGTTTTCGTGTGCGACGCCATCAATGTCTATTGTTTATAACATCATGAAGAAGCCTTGAAGGCGAAACGTTGATGTTAATACACGATAAAGATTAGTTCGTGATGGTGTTGATTTAATATACAAAACTTGATACGGTTAATAATTCCAAATATACGGTATGAAAGGCTTGGGAGCCAGAGCCCCATAAGCCCTGAACAATGAGGCTAAAAGTTTTTAAAATGAGCCTATAGCCCCAATGGTGTCTGAAAGAAAAATTGGAAGTCTGACGAAGGCACTACTACTGGGATTCCCTTAAGATAAATGGAAGGGGTTATCCACAATTAAGTGCCCTTACGACCAAATAGAATTGGAGGCAATGATCAGGAATCGATACAATCAACCCACAGCTCCCATCAGAGACACCAAAGGGAAAGAAACACAAACATGAAACAACAGGCCTAATGTAAACATCAATAGCGGAAAGCCGAAAGGACAGTTACTTTCCCACAAAATGGCCAATAGGCAATCCAAAGTAAAATAATACAAGCGACACAAACACCCAAAGATAAACCATAACAAAAAGATTAAATAAACCGCGACAGAAGAACCGCCTTGGAACGGTCAGCCCAAACGAATTCCTATTAGGGGGGGGGGGCTTAAATCGATTTTACGTGGCCACAATCCTCGCCCTTACTTCCGTCGCCATTTAGACAAATAATTTGTTCAGTCCGCATGAAGGCCTCCTAACTCATCAGTGGAACATCTCCGTGAACACAAATAATCAAACAACCACAAAGATGAAACGACGGTGAGGACTCGACAGCAAAAAAACAAAACAAAAAAACACTGAAATGCGGGAGCAAACAAAAACCCAACAGATGGACTCCGATGGGCCCGACAAGATATAGAGCATCAGGCACCAACCAACATTACCTTGAATTAGAACTCTCTAATTCTCAATAAGCCTTTACGCTGGAACCGCCATAGAATCTGAGGCCTGACCCATCGGCTGGGGAATAAGAATTGTAAAAACGTGACTGATGTGATTGGTCAGTGACAATAATGAGTTCTGTTCCAATACAGAAACAGTGTGTTATCTTTATTGATCAGTGACATCCATGAGACCAATATCAATACAGTAAGGGTGACAATCATGAGACCGCTATCAAGAGAGTAAGAGGGTGCTGGCTGCTTTGGTCAATGGCAATAATGAGACCAATATCAATACAGTTAGGGTGGCTTATATATTGGTCAGAGACAAATAATGAGTTCTATACCAATACAGAAACAGTGTTTATCTCTATTGGTCAGTGACATCCAATAGACCAATATCAATACAGAAAGGGTGGGTTATCGTTATTGATCAGTGGCAGTCATAAGGCCAATATTAATACAAGTGAGTGTTAACTTTATTTTGATGGCAATCATAAGACCAATATCAATGCAGTAAGGTTCTATTATCTTTATTGGTTAGTGACAATCATGAGACCGATATCAAGAGAGTAAAAGTGTGTTGGCTTTTTTGGTCAATATCAATACAGTAAGGGGTGTTATCTTTGTTGGTCAGAGACAATAATGAGTTCAATACTAAGACAGGAACAGTGTGTTATCTTTATTGGTCAGTGATATCCATGAGACCAATATCAATAAAGTAAGGGTGACAATCATGAGACCGATATCGAGGGAGTAAGAGTGTGTTGGCTTTTTTGGTCAATAGCAATAATGAGACCAATATCAATGCAGTAAGGGGGTCTTATCTTCATTGATAAGAGAAAATAATGAGTTCAATACCAGACAGAAACAGTATGTTTACTTTATTGGTCCGTGACATCCATAGACCAATATCAATACAGTATGGTTGTGTTATCGTTATTGATCAGTGACGGTCATGATACCAATACAGTAAGGATGTGTTTACTTTATTGGTCAGTGACAATATTGAGACAAATATCAATACAAGCGTATGTAAACGGTACTCTTGGGTGTGTGTTTGTTTGATCAAAGAAATGAAAATATGAACTGTACATGTTTTCTGGGCCTCATTTGCTAGTTTCGGCCAATTAGGCCTCATCAATGACCCTCAAATATTTTCATATTCCACAATGGAATCAATGATCCTAAAGGACAAGAAAATAGAAACTACACTATGATGTAGGACAGGCAGACTTTTGTACGGCCGCCACACATTCCTGGACATCAGCTGTAGTGATGTCAAATATGTTCTATAAGTGTTATTCTTTTGAAGCAAGGAATACACCACAGAACTGGAAACCATAGAGAAAACTTGGATACTGAGAAAACTTTACATTAATTTTATTATTTTTGTCCAATACGAAGGCTTTGTGTACTCGTTAGAACCACCTCAATGAAGCGGCTCTAAGGAACACTCACAACCTATGTGGGAAGAGTGTGTTATCTTTGTTGGCCAGGGACAATAATGAGACCAATATCATTACAGTATGAGTGTATTACCTTTATTGATCCGCCACAATAATGAGACCAATATCATTACAGTATGAGTGTATTATCTTTATTGATCAGTGACGATGATGAGACCAACAGCAATAGAGTAAGGGTGTGTTACCTTTTGTGGTTACTGACAATCAGTTACAGTTATGAGATCAATATCAATAGATTAAAGTGTGTTATCTTTATTGGTCAGTGGCAATAAGGAGCTTTATATCAATACAGAAAGAGTGTGTTATCTTTATTGTTCAGTGACAATAATGAGACTAATATCTGTACAGGAAGGCTGTGTTATCTTTATTGGTCAGTGACAATATTGTGACAAATATTAATACAGCAGGATTTTGTTATCTTTATTGGTCAGTGACAACAATGAGACCCATACCAATACAGTAAGAGTGTGATATCTTTATTGGCCAGTGACTATACTGCACTCTATGTCAATATAGTAACAATGTGTTATGTTATTGGTCAGTGACAATAATGAAACCAATATCAACACAGAAAGAATTTGTTATCTTTATTGGTCAGTGAAAAAATGAGACCAATATCAATACAGATAAGTGTGTATAACCTTTATTGTTCACTGAAAATAACGAGACCTCTATCAATATTTTAAAAGTGTGTGATTTAGTGAGTGTTTGAGTTTTACGTCTCACCAACAGCAAAGGTCATACGGAGACGGCACCTCGGTTTAAAGACTCATCCGAAAGTCTGGAGACGGCCGGAATCGATCCTGCGACCCCTAGTTTACACGGCGAGTAGCATAACCACGGCACGACGGAAGCTTCTCAATATTTTAAGAGTGTTACTCTTTATTGGTCAGTGACAATAATAAGACCAATATCAAAACAGTTAAAGTATATTATCATTATTGGTCAGTGACAATAATAAGACCAAGATCAATACAGTGAGTGAGTGTTTGAGGTTTACGTCCCAACAACAGCTAAGGTCATACGGAGACGGGACCTCGGTTTAAAGACTCATCCGAAAGTCTGGAGAAGCCTGGCATCGATCCTGCGACCCCTGTTTTACGAGGCGAGTAGCGTAACCACTACACCACAGAGGCTTCAAATATCAATACAGTAAGGTTGTCATCACGTGAACAAGTCCGGGTCTCTGATGAGAGCTGTGGGTTGATTGTATCGATTCCTGATCATTGCCACCACTTCTATTTTGGAAGCAATGAATACACCACAGAACTGGAAAATATAAGGTGTACATGTTTTCTGGGCCTCAATTGCTAGTTTCGGCCAATTAGGCCTCATCTGTGACCTCAAATAGTTTCAAAATTCCACAATGGAATCAACGATCCTAAAGGACAAGAAAATATCAACTACACTATGATGTAGGATAGGGAGACGTTTTACGGTCGCCACACATTCCCAGACATCAGCTGTAGTGATGTCAAATATGTTCTATAAAAGTGTTATTCTTTGGAAGCAAGGAATACACCAAAGAAATGAAAATATGGAGTGTACATGTTCTCTGGGCCTCATTTGCTAGTTTCGGCCAATTAAGCCTCATCAATGACCCTCAAATATTTTCACATTCCACAATTGAATCTATGATCCTAAAGGAAAAAAAAATAGAAACTACACTATGATGTAGGACAGGCAGACTTTTTACGGCCGCCACACATTCCCAGACATCAGCTGTAGTGATGTCAAATATGTTCTATAAGTGTCATTCTTTGGAAGCAAGGAATACACCACAGAACTGAAAAATATAGAGAAAACTTGGATATTGAGAAAACTTGTACATTAATTTTATTATTTTTCTCCAAGACAAAGGCTTGTATACTGGTTAGAACCACCTCAATGAAGCGATTCTAAGGAGCACTCACAACCTATGTGAGAAAAAAACCATATTCATCAGATAAGTAGCCATTTTGGAGATTCGGAAAGGCACTATGTCGCACGGTTGTGTCATCGTACTGGTTATCATTATTGTTCAGTGACATTAAAAAGACCAAAATCAATACAGTAAGGTTTAGTTATCTTATTGTCCGTGACAATAAGGCGACCCATTTCAATACAGTAAGAGTGTGTTATCTTTGTTTGCCAGGGACAATCATGAGACCAATATCATTACAGTATGAGTGTATTACCTTTATTGATCTGTCACAATAATGACACCAATACCATTACAGTATGAGTATATTATCTTTATTGATCAGTGACAATGATGAGACCAATAGCAATAGAGTAAGGGTGTGTTAGCTTTTGTGGTTAGTGACAATCAGTTACAAATATGAGATCAATATCAATAGATTAAAGTGTGTTATCTTTATTGGTCAGTGGCAATTATGAGCTTTATATCAATACAGAAAGAGTGTGTTATCTTTATTGTTCAGTGACAATAATGAGACCAATATCTGTACAGGAAGGTTGTGTTATCTTTATTGGTCAGTGATAATATTGACACAAATATTAATACAGTAGGATTTTGTTATCTTTATTGGCCAGTGACAACAATGAGACCCATACCAATACAGTAAGAGTGTGATATCTTTATTGGTCAGTGACTATAATGCAATCTATGTCAATATAGTAACAATGTGTTATGTAATTGGTCATTGACAATAATGAAACCAATATTAACCCAGAAAGAATTTGTTATCTTTATTGGTCAGTGAAAAAATGAGACCAATATCAAAACAGTTAAGTGTGTATAACCTTTATTTTTCACTGACAATAATGACACCTCTATCAATATTTTAAGAGTGAATGATTTAGTGAGTGTTTGAGTTTTACGTCTCACCAACAGCTAAGGTCATACGGAGACGGGACCTCGGTTTAAAGACTCATCCGAAAGTCTGGAGAAGCCCGGAATCGATCTTGCGACCCCTGGTTTACACAGCGAGTAGCATAATCACGGCACCACGGAGGCTTCGCGATATTTTAAGAGTGTTACTCTTTATTGGTCAGTGACAATAATGAGACCAATATCAAAACAGTAAAAGTGTATTATCATTATTGGTCAGTGACAATAATTAGACCAAGATCAATAGAGTGAGTGAGTGTTTGAGGTTTACGTCCCACCAACAGCTAAGGTCATACGGAGACGGTACCTCGGTTTAAAGACTCATCCGAAAGTCTGGAGAAGCCTGGGATCGATCCTGCGACCCCTGTTTTACAAGGCGAGTAGCGTAACCACTACACCACGGAGGCTTCAAATATCAATACAGTAAGGTTGTCATCACGTGAACAAGTCCGGGTCTCTGATGAGAGCTGTGGATTGATTGTATCGATTCCTGTTCATTGCCACCACTTCTATTTTGGAAGCAATGAATACACCACAGAACTGGAAAATATATGGTGTACATGTTTTCTGGGCCTCAATTGCTAGTTTCGGCCAATTAGGCCTCATCTGTGACCTCAAATAGTTTCAAAATTCCACAATGGAATCAATGATCCTAAAGGACAAGAAAATATCAACTACACTATGATGTAGGATAGGGAGACGTTTTACGGTCGCCACATATTCCCAGACATCAGCTGTAGTGACGTCAAATATGTTCTATAAAAGTGTTATTCTTTGGAAGCAAGGAATACACCAAAGAAATGAAAATATGGAGTGTACATGTTCTCTGGGCCTCATTTGCTAGTTTCGGCCAATTAAGCCTCATCAATGACCCTCAAATATTTTCACATTCCAAAATTGAATCTATGATCCTAAAGGAAAAAAAATAGAAACTACACTATGATGTAGGACAGGCAGACTTTTTACGGCCGCCACACATTCCCAGACATCAGCTGTAGTGATGTCAAATATGTTCTTTAAGTGTTATTCTTTGGAAGCAAGGAATACACCACAGAACTGAAAAATATAGAGAAAACTTGGATATTGAGAAAACTTGTACATTAATTTTATTATTTTTCTCCAAGACAAAGGCTTGTATACTGGTTAGAACCACCTCAATGAAGCGATTCTAAGGAGCACTCTCAACCTATGTGAGAAAAAAATCATATTCATCAGATAAGTAGCCATTTTGGAGATTTGAAAAGGCACTATGCCGCACGGTTGTGTCATCGTACTGGTTATTATTATTGTTCAGTGACATTAAAAAGACCAAAATCAATACAGTAAGGTTTAGTTATCTTATTGGTCCGTGACAATAAGGCGACCCATTTCAATACAGTAAGAGTGTGTTATCTTTGTTTGCCAGGGACAATCATGAGACCAATATCATTACAGTATGAGTGTATTACCTTTATTGATCTGTCACAATAATGACACCAATATCATTACAGTATGAGTGTATTATCTTTATTGATCAGTGACAATGATGAGACCAATAGCAATAGAGTAAGGGTGTGTTAGCTTTTGTGGTTAGTGACAATCAGTTACAAATATGAGATCAATATCAATAGATTAAAGTGTGTTATCTTTATTGGTCAGTGGCAATTATGAGATTTATATCAATACAGAAAGAGTGTGTTATCTTTATTGTTCAGTGACAATAATAAGGCCAATATCTGAACAGGAAGGTTGTGTTATCTTTATTGGTCAGTGATAATATTGACGCAAATATTAATACAGTAGGATTTTGTTATCTTTATTGGTCAGTGACTATAATGCAATATATGTCAATATAGTAACAATGTGTTATGTTATTGGTCGGTGACAATAATGAGACCAATATTAACCCAGAAAGAATTTGTTATCTTTATTGGTCAGTGAAAAAATGAGACCAATATCAATACAGTTAAGTGTGTATAACCTTTATTTTTCACTGACAATAATGACACCTCTATCAATATTTTAAGAGTGAATGATTTAGTGAGTGTTTGAGTTTTACGTCTCACCAACAGCTAAGGTCATACGGAGACGGGACCTCGGTTTAAAGACTCATCCGAAAGTCTGGAGAAGCCCGGAATCGATCCTGCGACCCCTGGTTTACACGGCGAGTAGCATAACCACGGCACCACGGAGGCTTCTCAATATTTTAAGAGTGTTACTCTTAATTGGTCAGTGACAATAATGAGACCAATATCAAAACAGTAAAAGTGTATTATCATTATTGGTCAGTGACAATAATTAGACCAAGATCAATAGAGTGAGTGAGTGTTTGAGGTTTACGTCCCACCAACAGCTAAGGTCATACGGAGACGGTACCTCGGTTTAAAGACTCATCCGAACGTCTGGAGAAGCCTGGGATCGATCCTGCGACCCCTGTTTTACAAGGCGAGTAGCGTAACCACTACACCACGGAGGCTTCAAATATCAATACAGTAAGGTTGTCATAACGTGAACAAGTCCGGGTCTCTGATGAGAGCTGTGGGTTGATTGTATCGATTCCTGATCATTGCCACCACTTCTATTTTGGAAGCAATGAATACACCACAGAACTGGAAAATATAAGGTGTACATGTTTTCTGGGCCTCAATTGCTAGTTTCGGCCAATTAGGCCTCATCTGTGACCTCAAATAGTTTCAAAATTCCACAATGGAATCAATGATCCTAAAGGACAAGAAAATATCAACTACACTATGATGTAGGATAGGGAGACGTTTTACGGTCGCCACAGATTCCCAGACATCAGCTGTAGTGACGTCAAATATGTTCTATAAAAGTGTTATTCTTTGGAAGCAAGGAATACACCAAAGAAATGAAAATATGGAGTGTACATGTTCTCTGGGCCTCATTTGCTAGTTTCGGCCAATTAAGCCTCATCAATGACCCTCAAATATTTTCACATTCCACAATTGAATCTATGATCCTAAAGGACAAGAAAATAGAAACTACACTATGATGTAGGACAGGCAGACTTTTTACGGCCGCCACACATTCCCAGACATCAGCTGTAGTGATGTCAAATATGTTCTATAAGTGTTATTCTTTGGAAGCAAGGAATACACCACAGAACTGAAAAATATAGAGAAAACTTGGATATTGAGAAAACTTGTACATTAATTTTATTATTTTTCTCCAAGACAAAGGCTTGTATACTGGTTAGAACCACCTCAATGAAGCGATTCTAAGGAGCACTCACAACCTATGTGAGAAAAAAATCATATTCATCAGATAAGTAGCCATTTTGGAGATTCGAAAAGGCACTATGTCGCACGGCTGTGTCATCGTACTGGTTATCATTATTGTTCAGTGACATTAAAAAGACCAAAATCAATACAGTAAGGTTTAGTTATCTTATTGGTCCGTGACAATAAGGCGACCCATTTCAATACAGTAAGAGTGTGTTATCTTTGTTTGCCAGGGACAATCATGAGACCAATATCATTACAGTATGAGTGTATTACCTTTATTGATCTGTCACAATAATGAGACCAATATCATTACAGTATGAGTGTATTATCGTTATTGATCAGTGACAATGATGAGACCAATAGCAATAGAGTAAGGGTGTGTTAGCTTTTGTGGTTAGTGACAATCAGTTACAAATATGAGATCAATATCAATAGATTAAAGTGTGTTATCTTTATTGGTCAGTGGCAATTATGAGCTTTATATCAATACAGAAAGAGTGTGTTATCTTTATTGTTCAGTGACAATAATGAGACCAATATCTGTACAGGAAGGTTGTGTTATCTTTATTGGTCAGTGATAATATTGACACAAATATTAATACAGTAGGATTTTGTTATCTTTATTGGTCAGTGACAACAATGAGACCCATACCAATACAGTAAGAGTGTGATATCTTTATTGGTCAGTGACTATAATGCAATCTATGTCAATATAGTAACAATGTGTTATGTTATTGGTCAGTGACAATAATGAGACCAATATTAACCCAGAAAGAATTTGTTATCTTTATTGGTCATTAAAAAAATGAGACCAATATCAATAAAGTGTGTATAACTTTTATTTTTCACTGACAATAATGACACCTCTATCAATATTTTAAGAGTGAGTGATTTAGTGAGTGTTTGAGTTTTACGTCTCACCAACAGCTAAGGTCATACGGAGACGGGACCTCGGTTTAAAGACTCATCCGAAAGTCTGGAGAAGCCCGGAATCGATCCTGCGACCCCTGGTTTACACGGCGAGTAGCATAACCACGGCACCACGGAGGCTTCTCGATATTTTAAGAGTGTTACTCTTTATTGGTCAGTGACAATATTGAGACCAATATCAAAACAGTAAAAGTGTATTATCATTATTGGTCAGTGACAATAATTAGACCAAGATCAATAGAGTGAGTGAGTGTTTGAGGTTTACGTCCCACAAACAGCTAAGGTCATACGGAGACGGTAACTCGGTTTAAAGACTCATCCGAAAGTCTGGAGAAGCCTGGGATCGATCCTGCGACCCCTGTTTTACAAGGCGAGTAGCGTAACCACTACACCACGGAGGCTTCAAATATCAATACAGTAAGGTTGTCATCACGTGAACAAGTCCGGGTCTCTGATGAGAGCTGTGGGTTGATTGTATCGATTCCTGATCATTGCCACCACTTCTATTTTGGAAGCAATGAATACTCCACAGAACTGGAAAATATAAGGTGTACATGTTTTCTGGGCCTCAATTGCTAGTTTCGGCCAATTAGGCCTCATCTGTGACCTCAAATAGTCTCAAAATTGCACAATGGAATCAATGATCCTAAAGGACAAGAAAATATCAACTACACTATGATGTAGGATAGGGAGACGTTTTACGGTCGCCACAGATCCCCAGACATCAGCTGTAGTGACGTCAAATATGTTCTATAAAAGTGTTATTCTTTGGAAGCAAGGAATACACCAAAGAAATGAAAATATGGAGTGTACATGTTCTCTGGGCCTCATTTGCTAGTTTCGGCCAATTAAGCCTCATCAATGACCCTCAAATATTTTCACATTCCACAATGGAAGCTATGATCCTAAAGGAAAAAAAAAATAGAAACTACACTATGATGTAGGACAGGCAGACTTTTTACGGCCGCCACACATTCCCAGACATCAGCTGTAGTGATGTCAAATATGTTCTATAAGTGTTATTCTTTGGAAGCAAGGAATACACCACAGAACTGAAAAATATAGAGAAAACTTGGATATTGAGAAAACTTGTACATTAATTTTATTATTTTTCTCCAAGACAAAGGCTTGTATACTGGTTAGAACCACCTCAATGAAGCGATTCTAAGGAGCACTCTCAACCTATGTGAGAAAAAAATCATATTCATCAGATAAGTAGCCATTTTGGAGATTCGAAAAGGCACTATGTCGCACGGTTGTGTCATCGTACTGGTTATCATTATTGTTCAGTGACATTAAAAAGACCAAAATCAATACAGTAAGGTTTAGTTATCTTATTGGTCCGTGACAATAAGGCGACCCATTTCAATACAGTAAGAGTGTGTTATCTTTGTTTGCCAGGGACAATCATGAGACCAATATCATTACAGTATGAGTGTATTACCTTTATTGATCCGTCACAATAATGAGACCAATACCATTACAGTATGAGTGTATTATCTTTATTGATCAGTGACAATGATGAGACCAATAGCAATAGAGTAAGGGTGTGTTAGCTTTTGTGGTTAGTGACAATCAGTTACAAATATGAGATCAATATCAATAGATTAAAGTGTGTTATCTTTATTGGTCAGTGGCAATTATGAGCTTTATATCAATACAGAAAGAGTGTGTTATCTTTATTGTTCAGTGACAATAATGAGACCAATATCTGTACAGGAAGGTTGTGTTATCTTTATTGGTCAGTGATAATATTGACAAAATATTAATACAGTAGGATTTTGTTATCTTTATTGGTCAGTGACAACAATGAGACCCATACCAATACAGTAAGAGTGCGATATCTTTATTGGTCAGTGACTATAATGCAATGTATGTCAATATAGTAACAATGTGTTATGTTATTGGTCGGTGACAATAATGAGACCAATATTAACCCAGAAAGAATTTGTTATCTTTATTGGTCAGTGAAAAAATGAGACCAATATCAATACAGTTAAGTGTGTATAACCTTTATTTTTCACTGACAATAATGACACCTCTATCAATATTTTAAGAGTGAGTGATTTAGTGAGTGTTTGAATTTTACGTCTCACCAACAGCTAAGGTCATACGGAGACGGGGCCTCGGTTTAAAGACTCATCCGAAAGTCTGGAGAAGCCCGGAATCGATCCTGCGACCCCTGGTTTACACGGCGAGTAGCATAACCACGGCACCACGGAGGCTTCTCGATATTTTAAGAGTGTTACTCTTTATTGGTCAGTGACAATATTGAGACCAATATCAAAACAGTAAAAATGTATTATCATTATTGGTCAGTGACAATAATTAGACCAAGATCAATAGAGTGAGTGAGTGTTTGAGGTTTACGTCCCACCAACAGCTAAGGTCATACGGAGACGGTACTTCGGTTTAAAGACTCATCCGAAAGTCTGGAGAAGCCTGGGATCGATCCTGCGACCCCTGTTTTACAAGGCGAGTAGCGTAACCACTACACCACGGAGGCTTCAAATATCAATACAGTAAGGTTGTCATCACGTGAACAAGTCCGGGTCTCTGATGAGAGCTGTGGGTTGATTGTATCGATTCCTGATCATTGCCACCACTTCTATTTTGGAAGCAATGAATACACCACAGAACTGGAAAATATAAGGTGTACATGTTTTCTGGGCCTCAATTGCTAGTTTCGGCCAATTAGGCCTCATCTGTGACCTCAAATAGTTTCAAAATTCCACAATGGAATCAATGAACCTAAAGGACAAGAAAATATCAACTACACTATGATGTAGGACAGGGAGACGTTTTACGGCCGCCACATATTCCCAGACATCAGCTGTAGTGACGTCAAATATGTTCTATAAAAGTGTTATTCTTTGGAAGCAAGGAATATACCAAAGAAATGAAAATATGGAGTGTACATGTTCTCTGGGCCTCATTTGCTAGTTTCGGCCAATTAGGCCTCATCAATGACCCTCAAATATTTTCACATTCCACAATGGAATCTATGATCCTAAAGGAAAAAAAATAGAAACTACACTATGATGTAGGACAGGCAGACTTTTTACGGCCGCCACACATTCCCAGACATCAGCTGTAGTGATGTCAAATATGTTCTATAAGTGTTATACTTTGGAAGCAAGGAATACACCACAGAACTGAAAAATATAGAGAAAACTTGGATATTGAGAAAACTTGTACATTAATTTTATTATTTTTCTCCAAGACATACTGGTTAGAACCAAATCAATGAAGCGATTCTAAGGAGCACTCACAACCTATGTGAGAAAAAAAATCATATTCATCAGATAAGTAGCCATTTTGGAGATTCGAAAAGGCACTATGTCGCACGGTTGTGTCATCGTACTGGTTATCATTATTGTTCAGTGACATTAAAAAGACCAAAATCAATACAGTAAGGTTTAGTTATCTTATTGGTCCGTGACAATAAGGCGACCCATTTCAATACAGTAAGAGTGTGTTATCTTTGTTTGCCAGGGACAATCATGAGACCAATATCATTACAGTATGAGTGTATTACCTTTATTGATCTGTCACAATAATGAGACCAATACCATTACAGTATGAGTGTATTATCTTTATTGATCAGTGACAATGATGAGACCAATAGCAATAGAGTAAGGGTGTGTTAGCTTTTGTGGTTAGTGACAATCAGTTACAAATATGAGATCAATATCAATAGATTAAAGTGTGTTATCTTTATTGGTCAGTGGCAATTATGAGCTTTATATCAATACAGAAAGAGTGTGTTATCTTTATTGTTCAGTGACAATAATGAGACCAATATCTGTACAGGAAGGTTGTGTTATCTTTATTGGTCAGTGATAATATTGACACAAATATTAATACAGTAGGATTTTGTTATCTTTATTGGTCAGTGACAACAATGAGACCCATACCAATACAGTAAGAGTGTGATATCTTTATTGGTCAGTGACTATAATGCAATCTATATCAATATAGTAACAATGTGTTATGTTATTGGTCAGTGACAATAATGAGACCAATATTAACCCAGAAAGAATTTGTTATCTTTATTTGTCAGTGCAAAAATGAGACCAATATCAATACAGTTAAGGGTGTATAACTTTTATTTTTGACAGACAATAATGACACCTCTATCAATATTTTAAGAGTGAATGATTTAGTGAGTGTTTGAGTTTATCGTCTCACCAACAGCTAAGGTCATACGGAGACGGGACCTCGGTTTAAAGACTCTTCCGAAAGTCTGGAGAAGCCCGGAATCGATCTTGCGACCCCTGGTTTACACAGCGAGTAGCATAACAACGGCACCACGGAGGCTTCTCGATATTTTAAGAGTGTTACTCTTTATTGGTCAGTGACAATAATGAGACCAATATCAAAACAGTAAAAGTGTATTATCATTATTGGTCAGTGACAATAATTAGACCAAGATCAACAGAGTGAGTGAGTGTTTGAGGTTTACGTCCCACCAACAGCTAAGGTCATACGGAGACGGGACCTCGGTTTAAAGACTCATCCGAAAGTCTGGAGAAGCCTGGGATCGATCCTGCGACCCCTGTTTTACAAGGCGAGTAGCGTAACCACTACACCACGGAGGCTTCAAATATCAATACAGTAAGGTTGTCATCACGTGAACAAGTCCGGGTCTCTGATGAGAGCTGTGGGTTGATTGTATCGATTCCTGATCATTGCCACCACTTCTATTTTGGAAGCAGTGAATACACCACAGAACTGGAAATATAAGGTGTACATGTTTTCTGGGCCTCAATTGCTAGTTTCGGCCAATTAGGCCTCATCTGTGACCTCAAATAGTTTCAAAATTCCACAATGGAATCAATGATCCTAAAGGACAAGAAAATATCAACTACACTATGATGTAGGACAGGGAGACGTTTTACGGCCGCCACATATTCCCAGACATCAGCTGTAGTGACGTCAAATATGTTCTATAAAAGTGTTATTCTTTGGAAGCAAGGAATACGCCAAAGAAATGAAAATATGGAGTGTACATGTTCTCTGGGCCTCATTTGCTAGTTTAGGCCAATTAGGCCTCATCAATGACCCTCAAATATTTTCACATTCCACAATGGAATCTATGATCCTAAAGGAAAAAAAAATAGAAACTACACTATGATGTAGGACAGGCAGACTTTTTACGGCCGCCACACATTCCCAGACATCAGCTGTAGTTATGTCAAATATGTTCTATAAGTGTTATTCTTTGGAAGCAAGGAATACACCACAGAACTGAAAAATATAGAGAAAACTTGGATATTGAGAAAACTTGTACATTAATTTTATTATTTTTCTCCAAGACAAAGGCTTGTATACTGGTTAGAACCACCTCAATGAAGCGATTCTAAGGAGCACTCACAACCTATGTGAGAAAAAAAATCATATTCATCAGATAAGTAGCCATTTTGGAGATTCGAAAAGGCACTATGTCGCACGGTTGTGTCATCGTACTGGTTATCATTATTGTTCAGTGACATTAAAAAGACCAAAATCAATACAGTAAGGTTTAATTATCTTATTGGTCCGTGACAATAATGCGACCCATTTCAATACAGTAAGAGTGTGTTATCTTTATTTGCCAGGGACAATAATGAGACCAATATCATTACAGTATGAGTGTATTACCTTTATTGATCTGTCACAATAATGACACCAATACCATTACAGTATGAGTGTATTATCTTTATTGATCAGTGACAATGATGAGACCAATAGCAATAGAGTAAGGGTGTGTTAGCTTTTGTGGTTAGGACAATCAGTTACAAATATGAGATCAATATCAATAGATTAAAGTGTGTTATCTTTATTGGTCAGTGGCAATTATGAGCTTTATATCAATACAGAAAGAGTGTGTTATCTTTATTGTTCAGTGACAATAATATGACCAATATCTGTACAGGGAGGTTGTGTTATCTTTATTGGTCAGTGATAATATTGACACAAATATTAATACAGTAGGATTTTGTTATCTTTATTGGTAAGTGACAACAATGAGACCCATACCAATACAGTAAGAGTGTGATATCTTTATTGGTCAGTGACTATAATGCAATATATGTCAATATAGTAACAATATGTTATGTTATTGGTCAGTGACAATAATGAGACAAATATTAACCCAGAAAGAATTTGTTATCTTTATTGGTCAGTGAAAAAATGAGACCAATATCAATACAGTTAAGTGTGTATAACCTTTATTGTTCACTGACAATAATGAGACCTCTATCAATATTTTAAGAGTGAGTGGTTTAGTGAGTGTTTGAGTTTTACGTCTCACCAACAGCTAAGGTCATACGGAGACGGGGCCTCGGTTTAAAGACTCATCCGAAAGTCTGGAGAAGCCCGGAATCGATCCTGCGACCCCTGATTTACACGGCGAGTAGCATAACTACGGCACCACGGAGGCTTCTCGATATTTTAAGAGTATTAATCTTTATTAGTCAGTGACAATAATGAGACCAATATCAAAACAGTAAAAGTGTATTATCATTATTGGTCAATGACAATAAATAGACCAAGATCAATAGAGTGAGTGAGTGTTTTAGGTTTACGTCCCACCAACAGTTAAGGTCATACGAAGACGGGACCTCGGTTTAATGACCCATCCGAAAGTCTGGAGAAGCCTGGGATCGATCCTGCGACCCCTGGTTTACAAGGCGAGTAGCGTAACCACTACACCACAGAGGCTTCTAATATCAATACAGTAAGGTTGTCATCTAGTGAACAAGTCCGGGTCTCTGATGGGAGCTGTGGGTTGATTGTATCGATTCCTGATCATTGCCACCACTTCTATTTTGGAAGCAAGGACTACACCACAGAACTGGAAAATATAAGGTGTACATGTTTTCTGGGCCTCAATTGCTAGTTTCGGCCAATTAGGCCTCATCTGTGACCTCAAATATTTTCAAAATTCTACAATGGAATCAATGATCATAAAGGACAAGAAAATATCAACTACATTATGATTAAGGACAGGGAGACGTTTTACGGCCGCCACAGATTCCCAGACATCAGCTGTAGTGACGTCCAATATGTTCTATAAAAATGGTATTCTTTTGAAGCAAGGGATACACCAAAGAAATGAAAATATGAAGTGTTCATGTTTTCTGGCCCTCATTTGCTAGTTTCGGCCAATTAGGCCTCATCAATGGCCCTCAAATATTTTCATATTCCACAATGGAATCAATGATCCTAAAGGACAAGAAAATAGAAACTACACTATGATGTAGGACAGGCAGACTTTTTTACGGCCGCCACACATTCCCAGACATCAGCTGCAGACAAAGACAAGCCATAACAAAAATAAACCACGACAGAATAACCGCCTTGGAACGGACAGTGAAACGAATTCCATGGGGGGGGGGGGGGGGCTTTAATCGATTTTATGTGGCCACAATCCTCGCCCTTACTTCCGTCGCGATTTAGACAAATAATTTGTTGGAACCGCTTGAATGCCTCCTAACTCATCAGTGCAACATCCCTATGAATACAAAAATCAATCAACCACAGAGATGAAACAACGGTGAGGACTCACTGAAATGCTGGAGCGAAAGAAAACCAACAGTTAGACTCCGATGCATTGAAGCAGAGACAGAGCTTCGGCCATCAACCAACATTACATAAAATTAAATTCTCTATAATTCTCAGTAAGCCTTGACGCTGGAACCGTCCTGACTAAGCCTCTCTGGATAACTGAGATGCCTCTTCGACTTGCCTAGGCGGGTCGCGCGGCTTTAAACGTTTTCAAATGATATAATGTCCGTTTTAAAATGGGGGACCAAACCACCGTTGCATACCCCAAATGGGGTCTAACAATGGATTTGTACAGATTAAAAAAAAATTCATGTCCATGAATTCAAATGTTTTGTATTTAAGCCCAAGATTTCTATTAGCAATTCCTACTTTTTTGGCAATGTGTTCTCTGAACAGAGGCATATTATCCATAATAACGCCAAAATCTTTTTTAAGATGACACCTTTTGTATTTCAATTAATTCACCACTAGTATTCATCAGATATCTAAAACTTTGGTCATGTGATCCAATATGGACATGTTTACATTTACCAAAGTTAAAAACGTTTCCCACTCAAGGGCCCACTCTTCGGAGTTGATAACAGGTTTTTCTAACCTAGTGGCTATGTATTGCACGACCCGCAGAAAAAGCGACCGACTGAAGTCGGTTGATTTTCTAAGTGCCCTAAAATCACCGTGTCATTCTGTCAGTCTGTCTTTCCGTCCGTAACCCGTTTGTGAAAATTGGTGATAGTGACTTAATCGCTTGGAATATTTAAACAATTTTTGGCATACTGATAGATATCAATGAGATCTAACCAATGAACTTGCAAAATATTACATTCCATTTAGTATAGCCTCGCCGAGGCGAAAAATGTGAATATTTTCGAACTGCTTCTCCTCGGAAACCGTTGGGCCGATTGCAGTCAAATTTCACATGGAGCCTCTATGGGATGGGGGAAACCAAAATTTGCTCATGGGGTCCAGGTCACATGACCAATATCGCCGCCAAGCCATATATGGTCTGTCTGTCTGTCTGTCTGTCCGTCCGTAACCCGTTTTTGAAAATTGGTGAAAGTGACTTAACCGCTTGGAATATTTTAACAATTTTTGGCATACTGATAGATATCAATGAGATCTAACCAATGAACTTGAGAAATATTACATTCCATTTAGTATAGCCTCGCCGAAGCGAAAAATGTGAAAATTTTCGAACTGCTTCTCCTCGGAAACCGTTGGGCCGATTGAAGTCAAATTTAATATGGAGCCTCTATGGGATGGGAGAAACTAAAATTTGCTCATGGGGTCCAGGTCACATGACCAAAATGGCCGCCAAGCCATAAATGGTAAAAACCCTTCAAAATAGTCTTCTCCAGAACCACTGGGCAGATTTCCACGAAACTTGATAAATAGCATCTTGGACGTAGGCCCATCATAAATTGCTAAAATGGTGACCCTGGGTTGACCTTGACCTTATTTGTGCCTAGGTCAAACTTTGACACATATTCTTTTGTATTGAAAAAGTGAGAATGCATTTTATCCTGCAAACGAATCAGAATACAGTACTAAAGTATAAGATATATTTTTGCTCCTTACGATAAGGCGCATTTATTCGGGGAACCGTTTTAGGTCCAGGTCACATGACCAAAATGGCCGCCATACCCATATATGGTAACACTCAAAGCTAAAAGCATCCGGCGGGTCGTGCACTTCAGCTGAAGCACTGGTTTGACACTATTTTTGCATCGTCAGCATATAGCTTAATACAACATGCGATAGCATCCGGCATATCACTTATGAAAATCACAAATAATATTGGCCCTAAAACAGAGCCCTGGGGGTAAACCGGAGGTTACATTTGACAATTCAGAGCATTGACCGTTCACTACTACCCTTTGCCTTCGATTTGCTAGAATTTCTTTTATCCAATCATTAGCTTTTTAAGAAGGCGTCCGTGCGATACCTTGTCGGACGCTTTCTTAAAATCCAGGTAAATGACGTCGACATCTTCACCACTGTCTATGGCCTCTGAGACTTCTTCTACAAACTCTATTAACTGAGTAATGCACGATCTGCCATCAACGAAACCATGCTGAAGCTTATTCTTTGTCACATGGTCTACAGCTGCATTTCTAACATGGAACAGATGTCAAACTAATTGGCCTGTAGTTTTTAGCAAACTTCCTGTCACCACTTTTAAAAATAGCACTAACGTTATCTTATTTCCAGCTGCTTGGTAATGTTGATTCTTCAAGTGACGTTTTTTTAAATATGTATGATAGAAGTGGAGCTTGTGCTGAACTGGTTTCCTTTAGGAGGATGGAGTAATTTGGTCAGGGCCCTGGGATTTGCCTTTTTGAGCTCTTTTGTACTTTCCAAAACTTTTACCTCAGTGATTTCTATTGAGTCTGGAGGTTCTTCACTGTCCCGACTGCGAAATTCAGGCCTAAAACAAGATGTGTTTGTAAAACAATGATGCCCCCGGACAGCGCATGTTAAATATGAAAGCAGTATCACTAAGCAATCGAAAGATATGGACAATGATCAAACCGTAAAAAAGTAGGCCAAGGCCACACGGTCAAAAATTATGGTACCACTTGAAAAGTCTTGTGGCAAGGAATGGACATGTGAAATACGAAAGCCCTACCACTGACCAAGGTCAAGAGGTCAAGAATCATGTCACCAGTAGAAAGGTGTGTGTGTGAATTCGGGTTTAACGTCGCTTTCAACAATTTTCAGTCATATCACGACGGTGTCTGTTGCGACGGGGAGCTCAATGCTCACTTTTATAGTGCTGCCTCATTGAAGTATCATGTCCCAGACACATTACATGATACCACACCCAGTCATATTATTCTGACACTGGGTCGACCAGTCCTCGCTCTTCCCCGTAAATCTGAGTGTCAAGCGAGGAGCAGCTAGGATCGAACCCGTGACCTCCCGTTCCCCGGAGCGGTCACTTTACCAACTGAGCTATCGGGGCCGGTAATCACTAGAAAGGGCTTGTGACAAGGAATGCACATGTGAAATATGAAAGACCTACCACTTACCAATCGAAAGTTATGGTCAGGGTTAAAGTTTTAAAAAAGTAGATCAAACATCAAGGCCAAGGTCACGAGGTCAAAAATTATGGTACCACTACAAAGGGATTGCGACAAGGAAAGCACATGTGAAACATAAAAGCCATACCACTTACCAATCGAAAGTTATGTTCAATGTTAAAGCTTTGAAATTGTAGGTCAAACGTCAAGGTCAAAGTCACGATGTCAAAAATTATGGTACCACTAGAAAGGGCTTGTGACATGGAATGCACATGTGAAATATGAAAGCCTTAACACTTACCAATCGAAAGTTTTTTTTTTTTTTTTTTTTGGTTTGGGTTTTACGGCCCTTTCAAGATTATTTCACTCATATCGAGCCGATCGTTAATCATAGGTGGGCGAAAACCGGAGTACCCGAAGAAAAACCACTGACCTTCCGTTGCAGTACTTGGCGTCTCACACGTGACCCGAGCGAGGCTCGAACCCACGGCGGTAAGAGGCCTAATGAGCGCTCTTATCCATTAGGCCAATCGAAAGTTAAGGCCAATGTAGAAGTTTTAAAAAGGAGGTCAAAAGTAGATCAAATGTCAAGGTCAAGGTCACGAGGTCAAATTTTATGGTACCTCTTGAAAGGTCTTGTGATAAGGAATGCACATGTGAAATTTGAAAGCCCTACCAGTTACCATTCAAAAGATATGCCCAATGTTAAGGTTTTTGCGGACAGAGAAACAGACAAACAGACGGACAGACAGACGGACCCAAATATATATGCCCCCAAATCTTTGATTCCGGGGCATAAAAACAGCCGTGTTTCCACTAACCTGACCGACCCTGCTTCAGCCCCCCCCCCCCCCCCCCCCCACACACACACACATACATCCCCACATACACACCACACACACTCCGACTCTATTATTTTTATCATTAAAAGAACAAAATAGAAATTGAAACACCGACCCTACCATTTTCAATTTCCGGCCCAACCCAGTGTCGTCTTTGCATTTTCCCATAATTTCGCGTTTTAAGTACATTTTTGAAGTTTTGGGCATTTAGTACCTTCCAAAATTCAGAGCTGACTTTTTTAGCATCTAAAATGAATTATGATATACAGTGCAAATCTCAACATGGCAATTTTATTAACAACAAGAGGGTCATCATGGCCCTGGATCGCTCACCTGATCCATAGGGTAACAAGTGGGCCACGGAGTAGAGCCATTATTGAAACCAGGGCTATAATTTGAATAATCTTTGTAGTGGTCTAAAAGGTGAAGCTTCAAACCAAATATCAAAGACCGGAGCCTTCTGGTTTCAGACAAGTACATCTTTTCATTATATAAGTCTATATAAAACCTGCGGGCCCCGGGGAAGGTCCATTTTTGAACCCAGGGCTATAATTTGAACAATCTTGGTAGAAATCCACAAGACAAGCTTCATACCAAATTTCAAAGACCTAGGCATTCTGGTTTCAAACAGGAAGATTTTCAAAGGTTTTCCCAATAAAAGTCTAGGTAAAACCAGTGGGCAACAGGGTGGGCCCATTTTGGACCCAGGGCTATAATTTGAACCATCTTGATAGAGGTCCACTAGACAAAGCTTCATACCAAATATCAAAGACCTGAGCCTTCTCGTTTCAGACAAAAATATTTTTAAAGATTTTCCCTATATAAGACGACGAAAACCAAAGGACCCCATGAAAGGTTTTGACCCTATGGCTATAAATTTAACAATCTTGATATAGGTCCTTTAGATGAAGCTTTACACCAAATATCAAAGACCTGGGCCTTGCGGTTTCAGAGAATGAGATTTTAAAAGATTTTCCCAATATAAGACTATGTAAAACCAAAGGGCCCCGGGCCGGGGGCATTTTTGGCCCTAGGGCTATAATTTGAACAATCTCGATAGAGTTCCACTAGATGAAGCTTCATACCAAATATCAAAGACCTGGGACATGCGATTTCAGAGAAGAAGATTTTTTTTTAATTTTCCAAATATAAGTCCATGTAAAACCAAAGGGCGCCGGGGCGGGGGCATTTTTGGCCCAAGGGATATAGCTTGAATAATCTTGATAGAGATGCAGCAGATAAAGCCACACACCAAATATCAAAGACCTGGGCCTTGCGGTTTCAGAGAAGAAGATTTTTCAAGATATTCCCTACATAAGCCTATGAAAAAACCAGAGGGCCCCGAAGCAGGTGCATTTTCGGCCCTAGGGCTATAATATAAACAATCTTGATAGAGGTCCACTAGATGAAGCTTCACACCAAATATCAAACACCTGGGCCTTGCATTTCAAATATTTTCCTTATATAAAAAGTAGAAGTGGGGGCAATGATCAGGAATCGATACAATTAACCCACAGCTTCCATCAGATACACCAAAGGGAAAGAAACACAAACATGAAACAACAGACCCTAATGGAAACATCAACAGCGGAAAGCCAAAAGGACAGTCACTTTCCCACAAAATGGCCGATAGGTTATCCAAAATAAAATAACACAAGCGGTACAAACACCCAAAGAAAACGTAAGTCTATGTAAAACCAAAGGGCCCCGGGAAGGGGGCATTTTTGGCCCATGGCTACAATTTGAACAATCTTGGTAGAGGTCCACTAGATTAAGCTTCATACCAAATATCAAAGACCTAGGCCTTGCAGTTTCAGAGAAGAAGCTTTCTAAAGATTTCCCCTATGTAAAACCAAACTCTATGTAAAACAGAAGGGCCCCGGGGTGGAAGCATTTTTGGCCCTAGGGCTATAACTTGAACAATCTTGACAGAGGTCCACTAGATGAAGCTTCACACCAAATATCAAAGACCTGGGCCTTGTAGTTTCAGGGAAGAAGATTTTTTAAGATTTTCACTATGTAAGTCTATGTAAAACCAGAGGGCCCCGGGTGGGGGCAAGTTTGGCCCCAGGGCTATAATTTGAACCAATCTTAGTAGAAGTCCACTAGATGAAGCTTCATACCTAATATCAAAGACCTGTGCCTTGCGGTTTCAGAGAAGAAGATTTTTAAACAGTTTCCCTATATAAGCCTAAGAAAATCAAAGGGCCCCGGGGCGGGGGCATTTTTGGTCCCAGAGCTAAAATTTGAATAATCTTGATAGAGGTCAACTATATGAAGCTTCATACCAAATATCAAATACCTGAACCATGCAGTTTCAGAGTAGAAGATTTTTTTTTAAATTTTCAGTAAAGATAATCTATTTTTAGCTCCTGTGACCTAGATGTGCAACGAATCGGAACCATTTGAACAACGTTGAAAGGGGGCCACCAAAGTATCATTCCTGCGAAGTTTTGTCCAATTCCGATCAGTGGTTTAGAAGATGTCGTTTTAAGAAATTGTTTACGCTCACATGGACGGACGGACGAACGGACGGACGCACGCCCGCAAGACGAACAAAAAGTGATCCCAAAAGCGACAGGTGAGCTAAAAACATGTACAAAAACACATAAAACTACAGGCCCGACCCTGTTTTTCCTTCTCGCGAGAAAAAATAAAATAACTAGAATTTGTTTTCCTACAAAAACACAGATGTCCCCCCATTTTTACCTCTAAGTATTACCTTGGCATTGGAGGTATTGACCTTGGTCTTGTGTGCAACACATCATCTAATGAAGGTGAACATTTCTGCAAAGGAACTTTACAAAGTCCATCAAGAAATAAGAAAGTTATTGACCGTACAAGAAAAAGGTCCTTTTTCACCTTTGATCTCTAAGTATGACCTTGACCTCTGAGGTCCCTTGGATCTAATGCGCAGCACAACTTCTCATGGTGGTTAACATGTCTGCAAAGTGTTTTCATAATCCATCAAAGAATAAGATAGATATTGGCCGTACACAAAAACAGCCCTTTTTGAACTTTGACCTCAAAGTATGACCTTGACATTGGGGATACGGACCTTGGTCATACACATGACACATCGTCTAAAGAAGGTGAACATTTCTGCAGGTTACTTTAAAAGTCAATCCAGAAATAAAAAAAGTTATTTACTGGACACGAGAAAAAGCCCCATTTTTTACCTTTGACCTTTAAGTATGACCTTGACCTTGGGTCATGCGCGCGACAATCATCTCATGGCGGCCTACATTTCTAGAAATTAATTTCAAGATCTATAGTTATTGACCGGACACGATTTGCCCGTACATACATACACGATTTTGTACCGGTCACAAACTTCCAAGGGAGATAACTCAAAAAGTATAAATGCGAGAGTTATGGTTCTTGGCCTCCAAGTATGACCTTGACCTTTAAGGTACCAACCAGAACCGTGCTCTCGACACATCGTCTCATGGTGGTTAACATTTCTGCCAAGTAATTTCAAAATTCATAAAAAAATAAATCTATTGACCAAACACAGAAAAAAGCCCTTTTTTAACTTTGACCGCTAAGTATGACATTGACCTTTGAGGTACCAACCTGGGTCATGCCCGTGACACATTGTCGCATAATGGTTAACATTTCTGTCAAGTAATTTTAAAATCCATCTAAAAATAAGAAAGCAATTGACCGAAAACGAAAAAGCCCACTTTTTTACCTTTGGCCGCTATGTATGACATTGACCTTTGAGGTACCGACCTGGGTCAGGCGCGCGACACATCGTGTCATGGTGGTTAACATTTCTGCCAAACAAATTTAAAATCCATCTAATAATAAGAACGTTACTGGCCGGACACGATTTGTCCATACATACACGATTTTGTAACGGTCACAAACTTCCAAGGGAGATAACTCAAAAAGTAAAAATGCGAAAGTTATGATTCTTGAACCCCAATTATGACCTTGACCTTTGAGGTACCAACCAGACTCGTGCTCTCGACACATCGTCTCATGGTGGTTAACATTTCTGCCAAGTAATTTCAAAATACATAAAAATATAAATCTATTGACCAAACACAGAAAAGGGCCCTTTTTTACCTTTGACCGCTAAGTTTGACATTGACCTTTGAGGTACCTACCTGGGTCATGCCCGTAACACATCGTCTCAAGGTGTTTAACATTTCTGCCAAGTAATTTTAAAATTCATCTAAAAATAAGAAAGTAATTGACCGAAAACGAAAAAATGCCCCTTTTTTACCTTTGGCCGCTATGTATGACCTTGACCTTTGAGGTACCGACTTAGGTCAGACGCGCGACACATCGTCTTATGGTGATTAACATTTCTACCAAACAAATTTAAAATCTATCTAATAATATGAAAGTTATTGGCCGGACACGATTTGCCCATACATACATACACGGTTTTGTCACCGGTCACAAACTTCACAGGGAGATAACTAAAAAAAGTATAAACGCGAAAGTTATGGTTCTTATGCTCTGCACGTCGTCTAATGTTGATTAATTTTTATATGATGTTTCGTGAAGATAGCTTGAATGGTTTTCAAGTTATAGAACGGACACGATTTTGTGACAGACAGATGGACAGACAGACAGACGCCCGGGGGAAAAATAATAGGTCTCCCCGAAAAGGGGGAAGCATAATAAATGAAAGTTTCTGCTACCTACCGACCAAACGTTTTTCGCATGTTAGTAGAAACACGTGTTCTTTACGCCTCAGTCATCTTAGAATACACATACAGTAAAATTTCATAAATGTGATTATGACTTGTCATTATCAGTAATGGTTATTATTATTATAGCAATACAATAAGGATGCTTTAACTTTATTGGTCCGTGACAGATATATGACTAACAGTAATATAATTTGGACGTGGCGCTGTGGTTGCGGCTCATTTGCTTTGCACTTATGAGTGCTCCGCCGACGTAACATATAGGCGATAGACAAGTCTTAACCTAGGCTTATGTAACCCTAGCCCTAGCCCTAACCCTAACCCTAACTCCAATACACTAATCATAATTTCTCTTGCAGGTACACGGGGATCCTTGACGGGGAACCCCACCATACCTCGTGTAGGACAGCTACCGAGAAGTCATCAGCTGGGTGCCCAGAAGGCTGCCTCGTTGAGGCCCCCTTTGGGACACCCTCCTGATGGAATCCGGAAATGTGCGAAGCGAAGACAGCATGTCTGTCAGAACGGAACATACATTTCTGGAATAGGTCAAGTACAGAACAATTTAATAGGCGGGGCAACGGTAAAGACCAAATTTGATAGGCATTTGGACACAGGAAGACCCTTAAAAAGCCTTTTAGACTGACTGTTCAAAATGAAATAAAAGCGAAATTGCACAATGGCTGGTTAGCCGCATAATCGCCTTTGCCAAACCACACAACTTTTCACCACTAAAAAGGCACGCCTATGCGTAAACATTATAAGCCTAACCACATTGATCCTGAACAAAAGAGGGCCACATTACCAAACACAAACAGAACTGTTGCATACTGTATTACAACCCATATATCCCTCTTATGATATCTTCCTTCACGTAGGATGAGATAATGATATGCAAACATGGCGGTCCGGTCCCAATTGACCAACTTAAGATTTTATAAGAACTCGACATCCTAAGTCGATGAAAGCACCACCTTTTCATAAACTAAAAAAGCTAAGAAGCAAAATAGGATTGACCACCTTTCGCATCCTCCGCGATAGAAGTCACTCACTGCTAACTGATTGGCTGGATTAACTACAGACTAAGAGAAAAGCAACAACCAAAACACCAAAACATGACATCCCAACATAACGCAGTTAGGGGCCAGTAGTACACGATACTACCAAGATTACCCTCGTAGAGACCTGGGGGATGGAGACAAAGCATAGGCGTGTTTTCAGGGTGGTAGAGCACGGGTACTATGACATTTTGCAATAGCCGAAATTGGCTGGTCTAATAGTAACCATTCCTGGCTCACTTTTGGCCGCCGTTCAAAATTCAAACAAGAGGACCAAGCTAGCTTGGTCCTGTATCGTTCACCTGAGCTAACAGATTCAAAATTTAAGGAAGTGCCTGACTTCCTTGTTTGTAAGTTTCATGAAGATCCGTTCAAAACTAAAGGGGCAGCAGTGATTATAATGTCGAAAATAGGCATTTTCAGCAATCAAAGGCACGTCACTCTATGATAAATGTGCCGACTTGGCCGTTATTCGAACTCACCTGAGGTTTAATCCCAGCCACCTTACATGTAAGTTTCTAAAAGATCCGATCAGACTTGGCCAGTATTCAAACTCTTCCAAGATTTTATTCCCAGCCACCTCACATATAAGTTTCAGAAAGATCCGATCAAAACTGAAGGGGCTACGGTGATGACAAGGTCAAAATTTGGCATTTTTAGCAATCAAAGGGATGTTACTCTATAATAAATGAGCCGACTTGGTCAGTTTTCGAACTCATCAGAGGTTTCATCCCCAACCATCTTACATATAAGTTTCAGAAAAATCCGATTAAAACTGAAGGGGCTACGGTAATGACAAGGTCAAAAATCAACATTTTCAGCGATCAAAGGGACATAACTCTACGATTAATGGGCTGACTTGGCCTGTTTTCGAACTCATCCAAGATTTAATCCCCAGCCACCTTACATATAAGTTTCAGAAAGATCCGATAAAAACTGAAGGGGCTATGGTGATGACAAGGTCAAAAATCGGCATTTTCAGCAATCAAAGGGACGTAAATCAATGATAAATGGGCCAACTTGGCCGGTATTCAAACTCATCCTAGGTTTTATCTCCAGTCACCTTACATATAGGTTTCAGAAAGATTCGATCAAAACTGAAGGGGCTACGGTGATGACAAGGTAAAAAATTGACATTTTCAGCCATCAAAGGGACATAACTATATAGTTAATGGGGCAACTTGGCCGGTTTTCGAACTCATCCAAGGTTTTATCCCCAGCCACCTTACATATAAGTTTCAGAAAGATCCGATCAAAACTGAAGGGGCTACAGTGTTGACAAGGTCAAAAATCAACATTTTCAGCAATCAAAGGGACCTAACTCTATGATAAATAGGCCACCTTTGCCTGTATGTGAACTCATCTGAGGCTTTATCCCCAGCCACCTTGCATATAAGTTTCAGAAAGATCCGATCAAAACTGAAGGGGCTACGGTGATGACAAGGTCAAAAATCGGCTTTTCAGCAATCAAAGGGACGTTACTCTGTGATAAATGGACCAACTTGGCTGGTTTTCGAACTCATCCGAGATTTTATCCCCAGCCACTTTACATATAAGTTTCAGAAAGATTCGATCAAAACTGAAAGGGCTACAGTGATGACAAGGTCAAAAATCAGCATTTTCAGCAATCAAAGGGACGTTACTCTACGTTTAAAGGGCCGATTTGGTCAGTTTTCGAATTCATCCGAGATTTTATCCACAGCCATCTTACATATAAGTTTCAGAAAGATCCGATCAAAACTGAAGGGGCTACGTTGATGACAAGGTCAAAAATCGGCATTTACAGCAATCAAAGGGACGTAACTCTATGATAAATCGGCGAACTTGGCCGGTTTTCGAATTCATCCAAGGTATTATCCCCAGCCACATTACATTAAAGTTTTAGAAAGATCCGATCAAAAATGAAGGGGCTACGGTGATGACAAGGTCGAAAATGGGCATTTTCAGCAATCAAAGGGACGTAACTCTATGATAAATCGGCGAACTTGGCCGGTTTTCGAACTCATCCAAGGTTTTATCCCCAGCCACATTACATTAAAGTTTTAGAAAGATCCGATCAAAACTGAAGGGGCTACGGTGATGACAAGGTCGAAAATGGGCATTTTCAGCAATCAAAGGGACGTAACTCTATGATAAATGGGTCGACTTGGCCGGTTTTCGAACTCATCCGAGTTTTTATCCCCAGTCACCTTACATATAAGTTTCAGAAAGATCCGATCAAAACTGAAGGCGCTACGGTGATGACAAGCATTTTCCCATAGTAAGTCTATGGGACCTTGTGGTTGCCAGAGGAACCAAAGTTTTAGAGCGATTTCAAAAAAAGTTTATGTCATCAATGCCCCACCAGAGGCATGCTACAGATGAGAAATGATTGAGATCAGCCTGCAGGATACAGAGATATAGCTGCTCAAAAGTGTGGACGGACGACGGACGGACGGACGACGGACGACGGAGGACCCACTATACTATAAGCTCCCCTGGAGCCTTCGGCCCAGGTGAGCTAAAAATTACATGCATTATCACCCTTTAACAAGCACCGTGTCCATAGGCGTTTTCTCTACCATGACAGGGGTGGGGGTAGAGTCTAATGGAGGCCGAAACCGATAATGCATGATAAACTTTTTTCCTCGGTCAGACAAAAGGCTGTGTACTGACACCTTTTGCAGCCGGCAATGGCAACGTGTCACCACATTTTAGAGCCCGACCATTGGTCTGCATTTGCATTCAAAATTCAAACCCCGCCAGAGGACTGCTCATTTTACAGGACAGACGCTTAACATTGGGTGCGTTCTGTGCCTACATGGCATCTTGAGCGGGGAATGGGAGAGGTAGGATTGACCTACTTCTTACGTCCTCCGCGAAAGAAGTCACCTAACTCCCAACCGGCTAGCTGATAACCGTCAAGCAGACATGAGTCAGCATATTGGCAGCCTAGGGAAAAGAGCAGTACCTTCAACTAATCCCAGTTGGCGAACTGGGGGGTAGCCCCTATGTGCCCTTGGCGCCCGATTTCCTTAAAAACAACAGTCAGTCAATTTGGACGTTTTACTTATCGGGTCAGTGACAATCATGTGCCCAGTAGCAATACACTTTGGACGATTTCACTTTATTGATCAGTGACGGTCATGTAACCATAGCAATAAAGTTTTGATACTTTACTTTATTTGGTCAGGGAAAGGGAAAGGCATGTGACCAATAGTAGTACAGTAAGGATGGTTCAACTTTATTTGTAAGTGACATTCATGTGACCAACAGCAATACAGTTTGTACTTTTTTATATTTATTGGTTAGTGATAGTCATGTGACCATTTGCAATACTGTTAAGGCGTTTTACTTTATTGGTCAGTGACTAACAGCAATACTGTTTGAACATTTGTAATAAACCTCATTGGTAATTAGTAGTCATGTGACAAATTGAAATACAATTTGGACCTTTTAAATTAATTGGTCGGAGGTGGGTGGGGCGGGGGAGTCATGGACGTTTAAACTTCATTGGTCAGTAACAGTCATGCGACTAATAGTTATAAAGTTTACACGTTTCGACTTTATCGGTCCGGGACAGTCAAGTGACCAATATCAATACAGTTTGAGCGTTTTGGCCGTTTTGGTTTGTGACAGTCATGTGACCAATAGAAATACAGTTTGGACGTTTTGACTTTTTTGGTTTGTGACAGTCAAGTGACCAATCGCAATGGAGTTGTTTTTTTTTTTTCCTTTTTTGCTTTGTGACAGTCATGTGGCCCATAGAAATACAGTTTGGACGTTTTGACTCTTTTTCGTTTGCGACAGTCAACTGACCAATTGAAATACAGTTTGGACGTTTTAACTTTATTGGTGAGCGACAGTCCTGTGACCTATAGCAATACAGTTTGGACGTTTTATTGATCTGTGACAGTCATGAAAACAAGAGGGCTACAGCGGCCCAGGATCGCTCACCTGGTCCTTAGTGTAGAAATAAAACAGTAGGTAATGTAAGGTGGATTGGACGGTTTGAGCAATTTTGCTTTTAACAGTGACCCAAGAAGCATTTCTTTGACATTTTTTTGTATATTTAGGAGTAGAAGTAATTTTCTTGATTGTATATTTTTTAGTTCTGGGGCTTGGGTGGTAGGGGTTTGGACTTGTCACAAGAAACCTACATTCCAGCATGGTTCAAAAGTGATGACAAAAGAGGTCAAAGCTCAAGGTCACAATTCAAAATTTTTGAATGGGTGGGAAGCCCTTGTCAGAAGAAACATACATGCCAAATATGAAGGCTCTATCTCAAATAGTTCAAAAGTCAGGATAAAGTAGGTCAAAAGCCAATGTCACAGGTCAAACTATTTGTGAAGGCAGGAAGCCCTCGTCACAAAGAACATATATGCAAAATATGAAGGTTCTATCTAAAATTGTTCAAAGTTATGATAAAGTAGGTCGTAGGTCAAGGTCACAGGTTAAATTATTTTTGCATGAGTGGGAAGCCCTTGTCAAAAGGAACCTACATCCCAATATAAAGACTCGATCTCAAATAATTCAAACGTTATGTCAAAGTAGGTCAAACGTCAGGGTCACAGGTCTTTTTTGTATAACGGGAGGCCATTATCAGAAGGACCATTCGTGTCAAATATGAAGGCTCTGTCTTAAATAGTTCAAAAGTTGTGATAAAGTAGGTCATGGGCCAGGGTTACAGGTCAAAATGTTTGTAAGGGTGGGAAGCCCTTGTCACAAGGAACATACATGCAAAATATAAAAGCGCTATCTCTATTTTGTTCAAACGTTAGGATAAAGTAGGTCACAAAGTCAAGGTCAAGACCACAGGTCAACATTTTATTGTATGAGTGGAAAGCCCTGGTTACAAGGAACCTGCATCCCAAGTAAGAAGGCTCTATCTCAAATGGTAGAACAATTATGACAAAGTGGGGCAAACGTCAAGGACACAGGTCAGAAAAAGTTTTGCATAGGTGGGAAGCCCTTGTCATAAGAAACGTACATGCCAAATATGAAGGCTTTGTGTCAAATAGTTCAAAAGGTATAGCCAGGTAGGTCAAAGAAGTTCACAGGCCAACATTTCTGTATGGGTGGGAAGCCCTTGTCACAAGGAACATTCATGCCAGATGTAAAGGATAATTCTTAAATGGTTCAAAAGCGATGATTAAGTAGGTCACAGGTAGTCAAGGCCAAGGTCATAGGTCAATTTATTTTGCATGAGTGGGAAGCCCTTGTCACAAGAAACCTACACGCCAAATATGAAGGCTCTATCATAGATGGTTCAAAAGTTATGACAAAGTAGGTCAAAGGTCAAGGTCACAGGTCAAAATTTTTGCATGTGTGGGAAGTCCTTGTTACAAGGAGCATACATGTCAAACATTAAGGCTTTATCTCGAACGGTTAAAGAATATGATAAAGTAGGTCACATGTCAAAGTCGATGTCACATGTAATAGTTTTGTATGAATAGGAAGCCCTTGTCACAAGGAACTTTCATGCCAACTATGAAGGCTCTATCTCAAATGCTTTAACAGTTATGACAAAGTATGTCAAGGTCAAGGTCATAGGTCATAAATTTTGTATGGGTGGGAATACCTTGACACATGGAACATACATGCCAAATATGAAGGCTCTATCTCAAATGCTTCAAAATGGTGATAAAGTAGGTCGCAGGTCAAGGTCACAGGTCATTTTTTGGTATTTGTGGTAAGCGATTGTCACAAGGAACTCACATGCCAAATATGAAGACTATCTCAAACGGTTCAAAAGGTATTTTAAAATGACCTACTGATCTACGTTTTGATTCGACATGAGTCACTTTCGAATTGACCAAGATATTGTCAAGATCATTCTGAGCAAGATTTATGATAATTGGACCACAACTGTGGCCTTTAGAGTGTTCACAATGTTTTTCTATGATTTGACCTACTGACATACATTTTGACTCGACATGACCCATATTCGAGTTTGTGTGAGATATTGTCAAGATAATTGTTTTGAGCAAGTTTAATAAGGATTGGACCCAACGTGTCGCCTGTACAGTGTCCACAAGGTTTTTTTTATGATCTGACCTACTTTTCGTCCCGACATGACTCATATTCAAACTTGAACGAGATACTGTCAAGATGATCATTCTGAGCAAGTTTGATGATGAATTAACTGGACTGGTCTCTAGTTTCTTTACAAGGTTTTTCTATGATTTGACCTACTGACATACATTTTGACTCGACATGACCCATATTCGAATTTGTGTGAGATATTGTCGAGATAATTGTTTTGAGCAAGTTTAATAAGGATTGGACCAAACGTGTCGCCTGTACAGTGTCCACAAGATTTTTTATGACCTGACCTACTTTTCGTCCCGACATGACTCATATTCAAACTTGAACGATATACTATCAAGATGATCATTCTGAGCAAGTTTGATGATGAATTAACTGGACTGGTCTCTAGTTTGTTTACAAGGTTTTTCTATGATTTGACCAACTGACCTAATTTTGACCCGACAGGACCCATATTCGAACTTGACCGAGATATTTCAAGGTGATTATTCTGAGCAAGTTTGATGATGATCGGATCAAAAGTGTTGCCTCTAACGTGTTCACAAGTTTTTTCTATGATTTGACCAACTGACCTACTTTTTAATCTGACATGACCCATATTCGAACCTGACCGAGATATTGTCAAGGTGATCATTCTATGCAAGTTTAATGATGATTACACCAAAACCGTGGCCTCTAGTGTGTTCACAAGGTTTGTTTCTATAATTTGGCCCACTGACCTACATTTTGACCCGATATGACGCATATTCAAACTTGGCCGAGATATTGTCAAGATGTTTATTCTGAGCAAGCTTGATGATGATTGCATCAAAAGTGTGGCCTCTGTGGTATTCACAAGGTTTTTCTATGGTTTGACATACTGACCTACTTTTTAATCCGACAGGACCCATATACGAACCTGACCGAGATATTGCCAAGATGATCATTCTTAGCAAGTTTGATGACGATCGGGCCAAAACTGTGGCCTCTAGGTTCACAAGGTTTTTCAATGACTTGATCTACTGTCCTACTTTTTTTCCCGACATGACCCATATTCGAACTTGACCGATTTATTGTCAAGATGATTATTCTGAGTAAGTTTGATGATGCTCGGACCAAAACTGTGACCTCTAGTGTGTTGACAAGGTTTTTCTATGATTTGACCTACTGACCTACTTTCAGACCCGACATGACCCATATTCGAACTTGACCGTGATATTGTCACCGTAAGCAAGTCTGATGATGATTTGGCCAAGAATTTGGCCTCTAGCGTGTTCACAAGAAAAGTTTACGCACGGACGACGCACGACGACGCCGTACATCTCACAGTCACAAAAGCTCACCATGACCTTCGGTCAGGTGAGCTAACAATGGCAATTCAGTTAGGAAGTTTTAACTTCATTGGTCAGTGACAGTCATGTGACCAATGTCAACAGAGTTTGGATGTTTTAACTCCATTGAACAGTGACTGTCATGTGACCAATAGCAATACAGTATGGCAATTTTAATTTATTGGTCGGTGACAGTTATCTGACCAACAGAAATACAGTTTGCAAGTTTTAACTTCATTGGTCAGTAATAGTCGTGTGACCAATAGCAATACAGTTTGAACGTTTTAACTTCTTTTATCAGTGACAGTCCTGTGACCAATATCAATAGAGTTTGCGCGTTTAAACTTTAAAGGTCAGTGGTAGTCATTTGAACAATCTCAGAGCTATTGCACACAGCGACAGGTAGTAATAAAACGTGAAGTTAAAGACAGCGTTAAGAACCCGCGAATAATGTCGTTGTTTATGCACCGACGTCAACAGCGTCGATTAAAAGATGGGATACTATTGGAAAAGTAAACGTTAAACAGAATCAGAATTGTGTCACAACAGAGGTAAACTTAGGAACACAATCCTCAGCACCTTCAGCCGTTGAAATAATCGAATCGGGAAGGGCATTCCAATCTCTATTGGTTGGGTGGGGGTGGGGGGTGGGGATGGGGGGTGGGGGAGAGAAAAAAATAACAGACGGCAAATAAACTGAATTTAACCCTTTCACTGCTTTGTGATGGGTGAATGTCAATTTATAAAACATTTGAATAGGCCCCCGCCCATCGGGGCTTGAAGAAATATATGGGCTGCAGGATGCTTCCATGCAGACTGAAACCGACCGCACACGAGCACTGGTAAACCGCTTTGAGGATCTAAGCCCGCCCAGGCAAAGCGGTGCGAGTCGGAACGTCCATGCTTATAAACCCTATTGGTTTCATTGGGGGGCAGGCAGGGTTTGAGATGTCATTTCACTCAATGTCGGGTAAATGTCCAACCAAATTGGAAGCAAAGTCTCCAAAAATAACATACAGTGTTGACGGGGACGTTAAACCTCGAATCAAACAAAACAAACGAACAATCAAACATAAGCATTTGAAACATTTTAACACAGTATTGCAATGGTGTCCTGTGTCTACGGAACCCGGGAAGGGACAGGATTTTTTTTTATTTTTATTAAGTTGTGCGAACAAGATAATATCTTGAGCGAACAAGATATTATCTTGTTCGGACAACATATTATCTTGTGTGGACAAGATATTATCTTGTTCGCACCGCACAAGATATTTTCTTGTGCGGAGAACATAATATCTTGTTCGCACAACATATCTTGTGCGCACAAGATATTATCTTGTCCGCACAAGACAATATCTTGTCCGCACAACAGATCTTGTGCGGACAAGATAATATCTTGTGCGCACAAGATATGTTGTGCGAACAAGATATTATGTTCTCCGCACAAGAAAATATCTGGTTCGCACAACTTCCAAAGATTTATGTTGTGCAAACAAGATAATATGTTGTGCGAACAAGATAATATCTTGTTCGAACAACATATTAAAAAAAAATGTGTCCCTTCCCGGGTTCCGTATGTGTCCTTGGCCTGGTTAAAGACTTTACGTTTTTTTTTTTTGTTTTTTTTTTTGTTTTTTTTTTTTTTTCGCTTGGGTCTCTTTCAAAGATGGCAGCTTCTTATTGCCGTGGCTTCTGTTGCTTTCGAAAGATTTCCTAAAATTTAACATTTTTGTAGCATTTAACATTTCAAAGTCAAAAGTGGAATTTTATGGAAATAATTATCATTTTTGTGGTTCTCGGGCTAATCACTGACAAACTTAGCATAAAGCCCTTCCCTTCGGGCTTACTGCAGTCTGTGAGTGATTCGCCTGAGTTTACAGACCGATAAAATTCACAATAATGAAATTCATTCCTATTACAGTCGACCTTCCATGGCTCGAACACCTTTGGGATCATGTAAATTTATTCGAGACAGCGGTAGTTCGAGCCACTGATGGTTACTGCCAAGAGGCATAACGAGATACTTTTGAACATCTTTCGATGTTATATAATGAAAATTTTTGCTGTGTGTACTCATTAGAATCGCCTCACCGAGGCGATTCTAATGAGTACACAAAGCATACATTTGTAAGATAAAAGACTAAAATCTCCTTAATCATCCCCACCATTTCTTATCTTGAGGATTTCCCTAGGGGCTCAAGTATGAGTTCGACCCAGCCATGGCAAACGAGCCATTGGTGTTCGAGCCATCGAAGTTCTACTGTATATATAACGTCAAGTGAGTGGGTGCTATAGAGTTTTACGTCCCACCAATAGCTAAGGTTATATGGAGACGGGACCTCGGTTTAAAGACTCATCCGAAAGTCTGGAGAAGCCCGGGATCGATCCTGCGACCCCTGGTTTACAAGGCGAGTAGCGTAACCATTACACCACGGAGGCATCTATATAACGTCAAGAAATAGTGAAGACACAGGTGAAGAGTTCAGATTAGAACGACAAGAAATCCTGAGATTAGAACGATAAGAATCCCCGTTAAATAAGTAATAAAGTTTCCTTTTAAAAGGAAGGCTTCCCTAGTCTGTTAAGTTGAAAATCAACCATTTTCGCTCGCCTTTCGAAAGTAGGGAGGAGCTATTGCCATCCCCCCGGCGTCCGTCTTAAAGTTTTCAATTGGTAAAAAACTATATTTCACATATTCTTTTTCACTCGATTTCCCAGGTTATTATTATTATTATCATTATTATTATAAGCCAACGCAACGTCATGGCGTTGCATCGATGTTGTGGCTCTAAATAAGCACGATTTTCCTGGTAACGCTTTTACGGAAACTGTTTCAGTGTTAGCTGTCCTTCTTAAATCATTGAAGGGAGGACAATGTACGTAGAAACTATTTTATAATTTATATTCACAGACCCGGCGAGGAGTGAAACCGCAACATCGGTGCGCTCACTGTAATGGTTCAAAAAAAAAAAAAAAAACATCGACCTTTATAAACAGCGAAGGCTGAATGTGGCGAGCTGCTCACTCACACAAGTTTTAGGCTGGTGGAAAATTTGTCAGAAAAGACAGAAACATGCACATGTTAAGCTTTTAAATTGTTCGTTTAACGCGCAATTTGATTTCAGAGGTGAACAATGGCATGTTTTGTAAAATTGACCATGTTGGTAGGTACGAGCGCTGATTCATAAATAAGAGGTCTCTTTCTGCCTGCGTTCGAGGCACGACCGAGTCAAGTTATGCAATCGAAGGCCAGGTGGTTTAAAACGGCTTTTCTCCATACAAACTGGTGTTCACCAAAGGAACGGTTGATAATGTTCCTAAATGACATATCACTTTCATATAGACCACCCTACAACAAGCACACTTGATTGATTTACTTCGTGAAATACAAATCAGAAAAAAACTTTTATACAATAAGTTATCAGCTAGTTAGACTATCTGCTTGTAACTGGACTCTGCAAAACTATTTTTACTGATTTCAGCTGTCAAACTCTCTTGGTGAACTCGTCCTGGAAATGCTGAGTTACCAGGAAAAGTTTGAGACTCCGAGAGAAGTGTGACTCAAGCAACATAATTAACTTTTGTATGCTACAATAATCATATATATATATATATATATATATATATATTTTTTTTTTTTTTTTTACAAATCCTTAAGAAAAGAAAAGCATACGCCAACAAGTCAGTGTACTGAACAACCCTCTAACCCCAACTTCATATAGAGAAAGTTGGGTGTACAGGGGTACACATTATTTTCCAATTGTTTTTTGGCTCAAAACACCGAACACCTACAATCTATCTTTGGACTGGAAAAAAAAATTCACATCACGAAAACACGCCTGCCTAAATTTTACCCCCTCAAATCCCATTTTCATATAGTAAAACTTACGGTGATAGACATAATTTTTCTTATTTCTGCTCAAACATAGACAGTGGGTACTCTTTAGAACCGCGTCATAGAGTCGGTTCTAACGAGTACCCACAATCTAATTTTAGAGCAGAAATATAAAAAAAAAATCTGAATACCCACAATCTAATTTTAAAGCAGAAATATGAAAAAAAGTCTGAATTTCTTATCGGAAAATTTTCATTTTTGGTGGCAAAATTCTCAATACTTTTGTGTTTTCGTAATGTACTGAAAAATGTAAGTTCAAGAAATATAAAAGCCATAATTTTAGCACATAGATGTTTTATATTTTGGCCCCATGCAGTGCAGAAGACAAGTTATAAGAAAATATGGTTACTTTCGAGTCACAACAAGTACGCTTATTAAGTCGAATACGGCAGTTAAGATACAACAATAGGTATAATTTCACCATGCACGGGGTACCGGGAAATGGGAAAGAATTTGAGATGACAGGAAGCAAGTACATTGACGTAACCCATATATGCCTAGCGACCCATTTTGAGAGATTGACAAAGAGTGCAGACTCAGATCAGACGCCGCATCTGATCAAGATCTAAACTGTTTGCTCAACGTACATGCTTTTTTTTGTAAAACTTACCACAAAAAAATACTGACATCCCTATGCTTAGAAATTGACCACTCCAGACTTATAAATGGCGAATATTTTATTGGCATCTATGGGTTAATTATCCCTTGACACACACCAGGATATGTTTCTACTGTAGCCCGACTTCTTGGAAACGCTTTATAAATAGATATCATGAAACGCTTTATAAATAGACATCGACGGGCGCTGCATTCTGTTTGTTCCGAACGGTTTTCGCTGCGTAAATATGTGGAGAGCAGTCTTATCTGTAGGGCTTTTCCAGTTACGTCGTAAGACGTTCAGAAATAAACTGGGGTATCACCAATCCAATCTAAATGGCTTCCAATCGAAATTGGAAGCCAAACATATCTAGGCACATCTTAGATTATACTAATTTATTTTTGATCGATTGCGATGAAAGCTTTAAGCATATTTGAATCGCTCGCGAACACTCATTCAGGATGTTATCACGCGCGCGAAAGGGAGGCAGTGACTTTTACACCGACCACGTTAGCTCAGTACCGGTCCTGATAGCTCAGTGGTAGAGAGTCCGCTTCGGGAATGGGAGGTCACGGGTTCGATCCGCGCCATACCAAATGCGTACAAATGATACTAGGCGCTCCCTTGGCAGACGCTCGCACAATCAGGGGCAGTCCTAGGAAGATAAATGAAGGCAAATAAGTACTTTGTCGAAACAAAAGTCCCGCCCCCGCCCATAGGAGCTTGAAGAAATATATGGGCTGCATGATGCTTCCACGCAGAGCTGAATCCGGCCCGCACACTAGTACTGGTAAACCGCTTAGAGGATCTAAGCCTGTCCAGGAACCGCGGTGCGATGCGGACCGTCCTTGCTAATAAATCCTATTGGTTTAATTGGGCGACAGGGCTTGAGATGTCATTTTATCTCAATGTCGGGTAAAAGTCCCACAAAATTGGAAGCAACGTCTCCAAAATGACCTTTACAGAGTTGACGGGGACGTTAAACCTCAAATCAAACAAACACAAAGCAATAAAAGTCCTATAGAGCTTATATATGCGACGTTTAATAAAGCTTCTATATTACATGCATAACGAAGAAATACCACGATTTCTCAATGAAATAAAAATGATAATCACCTCTGGCTTAGGAAGATTTATTTCCCATAAGGAAATATTTCCCTCTAGCCGGTCCTACTTTTCCAATGCAATCGTTATATTTAGACGCGGGAACGTTTAATGCACGTCGACGCGTTGTTCTCGACGATGTAAACGACGTCTCCAAAGATGTAAACAACGTTCAGTATGTATGGCGTTAGACTCGAAGGCAGTGTTGAATTAAAGAATACATAGACATAAAAACTAAATTAGGCGAAGCTTTTGTTATTGTACTTTCGCATTTTTAATTGTTTTATCACCATAATAATTTTAGTTCTTTTATTTACATTCAAAACAATAGAAATTGCTTTCAAGATTGCGTCTATACAGTTTTTGTTTCAGTCATCTTATGTGTCACTGCGCCCACTACCGTTTGCATGGTCTGTATGTTAAGAATGAACTGTACAAAGAATTAGACGAAAATTATCCATCAGCTTTATCAAAATGCATGTAATATACAGTTTATTGACTCAGTCCATTTAAAATATGGGAGTTATAGTCCTCGGGAGGTTGAACATCCAATACAGAAACTCGTGAGCAAGCGCACTCGTTTCTTTATCGGATCTTCAACCTCTCGCGGTTTATAATTCCTATATTTAAAATGGTCTGAGTAATAACTCTATTTAACTATATATTTTATTTTTACCACTGCTATCCATTTACACCTGGGTGGAGTGGGGCAGTGACTTTACATGTCTTCCCCGAAGACAATTCGCCTCCGGTGGCCGGATTCGAACCCACAACCTCTGGATCATAAGTCGAAGGCACTAACCACTGAGCTATAAGAAGCCCATCGGTGTTTGAAGAAATAGACTGGGCTGCATGATGAAAACGACAGAGACATGAGTACTGGCAAACCGCTTGGATGGTTTAACTCTGCCCAGGCAAAGTGGTGCGAGTCGGACCGTCCATGCAAATAAACCCTATTGGTTTCACTGAGCGCCGCAATTGTGATGTCATTTTATCCAACAAAATTGGAACCAACGTCTTCAGAATGACCAAAATAGTGTTGACGGGGACGTTAAACCTAAAATCAAACAAACAAATCTTAAGAAAGTTGGAAATGGAGTAGAAAGGTTCAGCCAACATACATAGAGTAAAACGGCGGTATGGTCAGTTTACCTTAATTACACATTTCAAAGCCAACATGCAACAAGTCTACAAAAACAAATCCTACCTTGAAAATAAGTCAGTTAGCACAAACTACATTCCATATATTTCTCATCAGCCATTTTATGTAGTCTTCATAGGTTTGCATTTAATCAGCGAACACTTACCCTGAAATTGAAACTAAACACTTAAAATATCAATTACACAGCGCGCCTATATAGGCAATGGAAAATAACTGTGTTTTATTCTACAACAAATCACGGCAAGGAAGAGCGTGACGAGTGACGACATTAAAAACTGCAAATTTATGACGTCACCTGTCGATTTCCTTGATGTTGGACAGTGTAACGTCATTTTCTCGCATCGAAAACGTTAGAAAAGGATATAAATGCATGTGTTTCAGTCGATAATTTTAGCGGGATTAGTTTCAACAATGGCGAAAACTGGTGAGAATTTGCATGAAACAACAGTATTATTGCCGAGTTTCAGCGTGTTAGAATCGAAATAGATCAGCTCTAGCTAGTGATTTGTTGAGTAATAAATCACAGTTTGTCGGTCAGTTGTAAGTAGACAAATCACGCGCGCTACGCGCTCGTGATTTGTCTACTTTACAACTGACCTCCAAACTGTGATTTATTACTCAACAAATCACAGTTAGAGCTGATCTATTTCTTAAACAACCTGATATATTCATATGCAAGACAATTTGCTTGACATGTCAGGCGAATCGTCTAGGCGATTCATATCTCCATCTGAACCCCACTATATCTGTTCTGTGTAAAGGAGGATTTATAGAACAATTCCGGAATTTTGTCCTGCGTAAAGCAGGAATTATCATTTTGTTGCGCAAAATGGGAATTCCTACATCGCGCAAGACAATTCCGGAATAGCCCCTAGCTTGACATGTCAGGCGAATCGTCTAGGCGATTTATATCCCCATCTGAATCCTACTATATCTGTTCTGTGAAAAGCAGGATTTAGGGAACAATTCCGGAATTTTGTCCTGCGCAAAGCAGGAATTCTCACTTTGTTACGCAAAATGAGAATTCCTAGATCGCGCAAGAGAATTCCAGAATAGCCCCTACGCAAAACTGAGAATCGGAACAAAGTTGGAATAATTTAATTTTTCTGTCTTTAATTTCTAATTTATTGCTATTATGAATCATATTATAAAAATATTAATTATAAATTCTTAAGAAGTTCAGAAAAATGCATTTTGAGATCATATTTCGTATCAAGATATCTGGAAGTAATTGATTGTTTGATTCGGGGTTTAACGTCCCCGTCAGCACTGTATAGGTCATTTTAGAGACGTTGCTTCCAAGTCCCGACATTAAGATGAAATGACATCTCAAGCCCTGCCGCCAATGAAACCAATAGGGTTTATATGCATGACCGGTCCAACTCGCACCACTTTTCCTTGGCATGCTTAGAACCTCTAAGCGATTTACCAGTACTCACGTGCGGTTGGTTTCAATTCTGCGTGGAAGCATCGAGCAGCCCATCTATTTCTTCAAGCCCCGATGGGTGGGGGCGAGGGAGTAATTGAACTAGAATGATAAATATGTTAACATAGTTTGTTGCATTACGGAATAGGGACTCAAATCATTATGTTTGGTTTGTTTAAGATTATTTCACTCATTTCCAGCTGGTCATAATTCAGTGGTGGTCGAAAACCGGAGTCCCCAGAGAAAAACTACATGACCTTCTGTTTCAGGACTTGGCATCTCACATGTGGCCAGATGAGAGACCTAATGATTGAGAGTCAGCGCTTGTACCATTTAGGCCATGGAGCCACATATTATAAATAAATATTAATAGTCAAAACAAAACGTTTTACCCAACAGTGGGTACAGAAAAGAACGGATCCAAATCAATGTGCGTGCGCGACTTCAGCAGTTCTAAGAAAGTTGTTTTTATTTAAAGACAGTCTATAAATTATAAAGACTGTCTGCAAATTCAAAGACTGACACAAATAAAATCATGAAAATGGTGTAAATCAGAAAAAATCGCATTTTGCTATTTACAGTAACTTGGACATTATCTGTGGAATATTCAGTAATTACATGTATGTGCAACTTGTATTTTATTTAATCAAATTCATTCAGCCATAATTGAAGAGTTCTCAAAAACAGGTTTGTAATAAGTTTGTTTGTTTGATTTGAGGTTTAACGTCCCTGTCAACACTGTAAAGGTCATTTTGGAGACGTTGCTTCCAATTTTGTGGGACTTTTACCCGACATTGAGATGGAATGACATCTCAAGCCCTGTCGCCCAATGAAACCAATAGGGTTTATTAGCATAGACGGTCCGCCTCGCACCGCGGTTCCTGGACAGGCTTAGATCCTCCAAGCGGTTTACCAGTACTAGTGTGCGGGCCGGATTCAGCTCTGCGTGGAAGCATCATGCAGCCCATATATTTCTTCAAGCCCCTATGGGCGGGGGCTGTTTGTAATAAGATTCATGTGTAAAATGAGCTAAGGAATTATGTGTATAACGCTTATATCATTTTGTCAACATGCCGACCACTCGCTTCGACAGAACTAAAATCAGTAAAATGCGGGGTTTTCAAATGTAAGTTTAGACAATATTAGGAGTTTACAGAGCCTTGTGATACTGTGATAAAAGTTATTACCATGTTCGTGCTTGTTTAAGTTACCCTGCCGAGCCCGCACCCACACACACCTAGACTGGGGAAGTATACGCGAGGAGTGATAGATGATGTTTTAAGGAGGCGTTAATGGTAACGCCGAACAAGTCCAAACTCGTTTAATACCCTAGTGCTCTAGAAACGATGAGGCAATGAGGAGGTATTGAGGAGGCGGTGATGAGGAAATGAGCAGGCGGCAAGTAGGTAGTAAGGGGTAACCGGAAGGCAGTGACGGTAACCAGCGCAAGCGTGTTGTGTGAGTGTTGAAGATGTTTTAAGAAGACGGTTTTGTTTTGTTTTTTTTGATTTGAGGTTTAACGTCCCCGTCAACACTGTAAAGGTCATTTTGGAGACGTTGCTTCCAATTTTGTGGGACTTTTACCCGACATTGAGATGAAATGACATCTCAAGCCCTGTCGCTCAATGAAACCAATAGGGTTTATTAGCATGGGCGGTCCGCCTCGCACCGCGGTTCCTGGACAGGCTAAGATCCTCTAAGCGGTTTACCAGTACTAGTGTGCCGGCCGGATTCAGCTCTGCGTGGAAGCATCATGCAGCCCATATATTTCTTCAAGCCCCTATGGGCGGGGGCCTTTTAAGAAGACGGTAAGGGCAACTCCGAACATACCCAAACTCGTTTCCCATAGTGCCCTAGAAACGATAAGTCAGTGAGGAGGTAATGAGGACGCGGTGAGGAGGTAGTGAGGAGGCGGTAAGTAGGTAGTGAGGGGTAACCGAAAGGCAGTGAGGGTAACCAGCGCAAGCGTGTTGTGTGATTGTTGAAGATGTTTTAAGGAGACGATAAGGGCAACTCCGAACATACCCAAACCCGATTCCCATAGTGCCCATAGAAGCGATCAGGCAATTGGGAGGTATTGAGGACGCGGTGAGGAGGTAGTTAGGAGGCTGTGAGGAGGAAGTGAGGGGTAACCGGTAGGCAGTGAGGGTAACGCGGGTTGTGTGATTGTTGTAGATGTTTTAAGGAGACGATAAGGGCTACTCCAAACATACCCGAACTCGTTTCCCATAGTGCCCTAGAAGCGATGAGGTAATGGGGAGGTATTGAGGACGCGGTGAGAAGAAGTGATAAGGCTGGGAGGGGGTAGTGAGGAGGTAGTGAGGACCGTGTATGACATAAAAATAATAGGAGTTTATACAATATTGCACTCTTAACCAGCAGTAAGCTCCCGAAAAAAGGTCGCCCACCACAACCATCACACACAAACACAGCATCCATAATGCCCTGGCAGGGGAAAGAATGAGAAAGTGATTTAAGATGTGAGGAGAAGGCAACGAGGGCAAAGACCTAACTGGCCCACAAGGTGGGAGGAGGTAGGTAGCGGGGAGGCACCTGCGCAAGAGTGATGAAAACAAAGATAGATTTATCATCCAACAATAATAGGAGTCAATATTACTCTCTTAAGTACGCGCGCGAAAAAAAAAATGGTGCGGTTTTTCAAAGCCTAAAATCTGACCGCGATAAAAATGGCGCGTTATGACGTCATCAAACATGGCTGACCAGATGTGATGACATTCCAAGATGGCCGACCGCATGTTATATAAGATATATAAGATGGTGGACAGGATGTGACGATATCCAAGATGGCGGACCGGATATAACGACAGAGGGACCAAATATTCTTAAGGACTAGATTGCCCCAACCCTTTTTCACCTACTTTAACGTCCCCGTCAACACTGTAAAGGACGTTTTGGGGACGTTGCTTCCAATTCTGTGGGACTTTTACCCGGCATTGAGATGAAATGACATCTCAAGCTCTGCCGCCAAATTAAACCAATAGGGTTTATAAGCGCCGCTTTGACTGGGCAGGCTTAGATCCTCTAAGCGGTTTACCAGTACTCGTAGGCGGACCGGCTTCAGCTCTGCGTGGAAGCATCATGCAGCCCATCTATTTCTTCAAGCCCCGATGGGCGGGGGCCGAAAACGATATTTAGAGAGAATAAAATGCATACAGTCTTTTACAACGCATGTTCCCAGTAAGCATTCTACATAAATCTACAGCGGGCCGTTAGCGGCCCGTCAGGGTAGCTGACGGGCCGCTAACGGCCCGCTGTAGATTAATGTAGAATGCTAGCAGGGTTGTTGATGAGATGAGGACTGAGGCAGCGTACGAGAATGTTTTATCACCTTCATGATTGCCCTTGTGTTAGTCTTTCAATCCACAGACGCCGGCCACAGTCAGTAGCTCAGTCTGATGCGCGTCTGACTGGTGATCAGGTGGACGCGGGTTCGATACCTGCCTGGGTCAGAAGCATTCTTTCGTGGAGATTGATCATGAAATCTATTCTACGGTCATTTTCTCTCTACCGCTGATAAAAGAAGGGCAGTTGTCGGTTTCTGGCGAAATAATGTGCACTGTACTGGGTAACCGCTTACGTATAAGCCTGCCCAAGAAAGTGTGGATAGGTAAACTGGCCGGCTCAAAAATGACAGTGTTGGCAGGGCCGTTAAACTCCATTAGAAAAAAGTTAAATCCACAGACTAAAATGTCTTTAACTTTATAGACAGACTTTACATTTATAGACGGTCTTTAAATAAAACAACTTTCTTAGACCTGTTCACCATGGCATTCTTTACTGCATGGCCTTAGTGACATTCCTATCAGCGGTGCTGTCGTAATCTTCTGTAAATGCTCAATACAGTCTGATCAGTGTGGCCACCTTTTGCCCTATTACAATTTTAATAAGCATCATGTTACAAGTCTGTCCCCGCCCATCGGGGCATGAAGAAATACATGATGCTTCCACGCAGAGCTGAAACCGACCGCACACGAATACTGCTCTATATTTAGGCTACAAATAAGAAAACTATCGAATTTTTTCATCTAAAAAATAACAAGAGGCCCATGGGCCACTATGCTCACCAGAGCTCAGGCGGGTACTACCCACTGGCAGCCATGTATGGTTTTAATTCATTGATTATAAAGTCTCCCAAACGAACCCCCATTTCCAAATGAGCACCCATGTGGACTCTGTATCTGAAATATTAGGCCTTTTATGAGGTGGAGGGGTGGGACATGGTCCCAACAGAGCCAAAGTTGGTATCACTGAATGCGACAAGAATATGGTATCACTGAATGCGTCTTATCATAAGGAACAAGAATATATATGGTTTAGGGGTGTGGATGTGTACAGTTCCTGAGATATAAGGCCTTATAAGCTGTGGAGGGGTTGAAGCATGGCCCTGGCAGACCCCAGGAAACCCAAGGTCGTTGTCCTTGAATGTGTCTTATCATTAAGGACCAAGAAAATATATTGTTTAGGAGTTTATGAAATGGAGGGGTGGGGTATGGCCCCGGCGCACCCCGGGAGACACCTAGGTTGGTATCACTGAATGCGTCTTATCATAAGAAACAAGAAAATATGTGGTTTAGGGTGGGGATCTGAACGGTTTCTGAGATATTCGGCCTTTTACGAAGTGGAGGGGGTGGGGCATGGCCCGGGCACATCCCAGGGGACCCCCAGGTTGGTGTCAATGAATGCGTCTTATCATAAGAAAAACGAATATATATATATATACTTTAAGGGTGGGGATCTGAATGGTGTCTGAGATATATGGCGTTTTATGCACTGGAGGGGGTGGGGCATGGCCCCGGCACACCCTGGGGTCTCCCAAATTGGTATAAAAGCATGTGGCTAAAAGAAGTTCACTCAAGGAATAGTTCTACGAAAGGTTTGCCAAAATATCTGCAATGACTTGGCAGTAAACGCCATTTTTCAATTTTCCCCATTATAAGTCTATGGAAACCCTAAGTTGCCATAGCAACCAAACTAATGATCCGATTTTCATAACAAGAGGGCCATGATGGCCCTGGATCGCACACCTGATCCATAGTGTAACAGGTGTGTCCCAGGGAGGGCCATTATTGGCCCCAGGGCTTTAATGTGCATAATGTTGAGGGAGGTCTTAAAGGTGAAGCTTCATAACAAACATCAACAAAGGCTATAATTTGAACAATCTTGGCAAAGGTCCACTAGATGAAGCTACACACCAAATATCATAGACCTGGGCCTTGCGGTTTCAGAGAAGAAGATTTTTTTAAAGATATTCCCTACATAAGCCTATGCAAAACCATATGGCCCCGGGGCTATATAAGGCTATGTAAAACCAAAGGGCCCCTGGGTGGGGGCATTTGTCGCCCCAGGGCTATAATTTGAATAATCTTGGTAGAGGTCCACTAGATGAAGCTCCAAACCAAATATCAAAGACCTGGGCCTTGCAGTTTCAGAGAAGAAATTTTTTAAAGATTTCCCTTTATAAGTCTATGTAAAACCAAAGAGTCTCAGGGCGGCGATATTTTTGGCCTCATGCAGGGCTATAATTTGCATAATCTTGATAGAGGTCCACTAGATGAAATGTCACACCAAATATCAAAGACCTAAGCCTTTAGGTTTCACAGACGAAGATTTTTTAAGATTTTCCCTATATAAATCTATGTAAAACCAAAGGGCCCCGGAGCGGGAGCATATTTGGTTTCAGGGTTATAGTTTGAACAATCTTGATAGAGGTCCACTTGATGAAGCTTCATACCAAATATCAAAGACCTAGGCCTTGTGGTTTCAGAGAAGAAGATTTTTAAAGATTTTCCCTATATTTGTCTATGTTAAACCAAAGGGCCCCGAAGCAGGGCCATTTTTGGCCCAAGGGCTATAATTTGTACAATCTTGGTAGAGGTCAAAATATCAAATATCAAAGTCCTGGGCCGTGCGGTTTCAGAGAAAAAGATTTTTTAAGATTTTCCCTATATAAGTCTATGTAAAACCAAAGGGCCCCGGAGCGGGGACATTTTTGGTCTCAGGGCTATAATTTGAACAATCTTGATAGAGGTCCACTAGATGAAGCTTCATACCAAATATCAAAGAGCTAGGCCTTGTGGTTTCAAGATTTTTTAAAAGATTTTCCCTATATTAGTCTATGTAAAACCAAAGGGCCCCGGAGCGGGATCATTTTTGGCCCCAGGGCTAAATTTGAACATTTTTGGCAGGGATCCATTAGATGAAGCTTCATACCAATTATCAAAGTCCTGGGCCTTGCGGTTTCAGAGAAGGAGATTTTTAAAGATTTTCCCTATATAATCCTATGTAAAACCAAAGGGCCCCGTGGCGGGGGCCTTTTTTGCCCCAGCACTATAATTTGAATAATCTTAGTACGGGTCCACTAGATGAGGCTTCATACCAAATATCAAAGACCTGGGCCTTGTGGTTTCAGAGAAGAAGATTTTTTTAAGTTTTCAGTGAAAACAATTTATTTTTTTGCTCCTGTGACCTAGATGTGCAACGGATCGGAACCATTTGAACAACTTTGAAAGGGGACCACCTAAGGATCATTCCTGTAAAGTCTGGTCAAAATCCGATCAGTGGTTTAGGAGATGTCGTTTGAAGAAATTGTTTACGCACGCACGGACGCACGCACGGACGCACGACGGACAAAAAGTGATCCCCAAAGCTCACCTCGTCACTACGTGACGGTGAGCTAAAAACAATCCCCCAGCCCAAGGATGCTACAAATAAAATTTGGGCCTAATCGGTCCAGTGGCTTCAGAGCAGATGTCGTTTGAAAGTGTAAACGACGCAGACGCAGACGACGAAGACGGAGAACGTCCATCCTATAAGCTCCCCCGGAGCCTTCGGCTCTGGTGAGCTAAAAATAAATGCTTCTAAAGTCCGTTCAGAAAATCTGAATCCTTTTTTTTTTTTTTTTTTTTTTTAAATTTTATTTTCGTTTCTTTCTTCTTTTATTTCTTTCTACTGATACAGCGTCGGTCACATTTGACCATTACCGCAGGTGTACATTACATACACTCCAGGGTCCAGTTGTTCAAAGCATTGTTAGCTTAATGAGCTCGTTAGTGGTCATATTGTTAAGTGTTCTAGCAAGAACAATATTTAAAATTTTGGCATATTTGCCATAATAAATGATCAAAGTTTTAACGATACGTTAACTAACGACGTCGTTAGTTTTGAACAACTGGCCCCTGGTTTTCTTGCGTTTAATACTCTTTTTGGCCCATATCATTTTGAAAACACGCATATACAAATACACTGTAACCTTTATCGCCGAAAAAATGAAATTTTAAGAAGAAAAATTGTGATATGAGGCGGTCCTAACGAGTACCCGCAATCTATATTTTAGAGCAGAAATAAGAAAAATAAGCTTTACCCCTGTAAACCCCGGTTTCACTATATAAAAGTGGGGTTCAAGGGGATCAAAATTATATAGGCGTGTCTTCGTGATGTGGGAAAGTTTTAGATTTGACCGTCCGCCAACTTCTGACATTTTTTTTACCTTTGGCCTTTAAGTGCAACCCTGACCTTGGAGGTACGGATCTCGGTTTTGCGCGCGACACATCGTATTCTGGTTAATATTTCTGACAAGTATTTTCAAAATCGAATCCAGAAATAGAACAGTTATTGACCGTGTTTAAATTTCAGACCGTTTTAGACCTTTGACCGCTAAGTACAATCTTAGCCTTGGGGGTACGGACCTGGGTTTTGTGCGCGACACATCGTCTCCTGATGATTAACTTTTCTGCAAAGTAATTTCAAAATCCATCCAGAAATAAGAAAGTTATTGACTGCTTTTAAGTTTCGGAAGGACAAACAAACGGACGGACGCAAGAGGGAGCAGGTATGGGTTGCACCGCAGAAATACGGACACATTGACACCCCAGAATGGTGTCCATCATAGACACATTCCTACTGCCGGGGTTTTCGCAACTCTGAACTCATCTCTGCACGTTCAGACCCACAGGTCAAGGTAAATCATGGACACCGAACTTGTGCAAATAAGATGTTTGCAAACAACACCTATACCCCGACCCCTCCTTTACCCCCTGTAAGTCATTAGAAAATATCGATTTATGTCATGCAACTCTCAAGTCGATTTTTCCCCGCAAATCCGACCAGTACACATATACCCTCTCACGAAAGCGGACGGACGCGCCGACGGACGGACGGACGGACAGCGACATGTCACCAAAATACGTCCGATTTTTTTTAAACTGGCGTATGAGCATGTGTATACCCCTCTGAACACCATTTTCCTCTATAGATAGTGTTATTTACAGGGTTGGGGTGGGGTGGGAGAGGGGGGGGGGGAAGGGAGGGGTGATAATTGGACAGACTTGATAACGAAATCACATAGTGTTTTTTTCGCAGCTCTGATGCAAATGTGTGATAATTTTCTTACTTTTGTTACAAACATAGACTGTGGGTGCTCGTGAGACCCTTAATGAAAAGTGATTCTTACGGTTACCACATTCTCAGACTTGTTTGTTTTACTTCTACTTTGAGCATAAATATGGGCAATAATGATACCAAAAACGCCACTTTTTTATATAAAGTAGGGTTTACACTTCATATTTTCCAGTTCTGTGGTGTATTCCTTGCTTCCAAAGGATAACCCCTTTACAAGGACTTCTCAACGTGATGAAAAATATAAATGTCTTCATTTGCAGTTAAAACTCAATGGGAATTGTTGGTGATGTTTGTTTGATTTGATGTTTAAGGTCCCCGTCAACATTATGTAGGTCATTTTGGAGACGTTTCTTCCAATTTCGTGGGACTTTTACCCGACATTGAGATGAAATGACATCTCAAGCCCTGTCGCCCAATGAAACCAATAGGGTTTATAAGCATGGACGGTGCGACTCGCACCGCATTGCCTGGACAGGCTTATATCCTCTAAGCGGTTTACCAGTACTCGTGTGCTGGCCGGATTCAGCTCTGCGTGGAAGCATCATACAGCCCATTTATTTCTTCAAGCCCCTATTGGCGGGGGCCGTAATCGTTGGTGATTGCAGGGGAAAATATTGTTTGAGCCAGGGCACAGCATTTCCTACAATTGCATGTGCGCCCAGCGAAGACTCGACTCAGCCTGCGCATCCGCATTGATAAGAGTCTTCGTTGTGCGCTCTAAGAACAGCTGAAGGCCCAATGCTCCTTCATGCAGCAAGGAAGTCTCTGACCAGACTATATGGATGCGCAGGCTGATCTGGTACTTCCCTGGGCGCACCTGTAAATCGAAGGAAATGCTGTGTCCAGCTCAATTTTCTTTTTTTTCGTACCTACTACGGTTACTGCGATTGGTCCACACGATTACTAGTAAACCGCTTAGAAGGCCTTAGCCTGCCCAAGCAAAGAGGTGAGAGTCGGACCGTCGTTGTATAAACCCTATTGGTTACATCTGTTCATCTGGTGACAGAGTCTGAGATCTCATTTCAACTCATAGTCGGGTAAAAGTCCCACAAAATTGGAAGCAAAGTCTCCAAAATGATCTAAGTAGTGTTGACGGTGACGTAAAACTGTCAAACCTCAAATCAAATAAATAAAACTGCGATCGATCACTTTTTGACCATCTAATACTCGCAGGTGTACATTAAATACACTCAAAAGCTTACACAGCAATCATGTTCGCCCCCTCCCCCCCCCCCCCCCATCGGGGCTTGAAGAAATAGATGGGCTGCATGATGCTTTCACGCAGAGCTCAAACCGACTGCACATGAGTACCGGTAAACCGCTCACATCCAAAGCCCGTCTTTTCGCGGACGACACGGCCGTTTACCTTACTGTTGAAGGTCCAAATGATGGCAGAGTGCTACAAAAGGATCTCGACAATCTGGCTATGTGGGAGTCCAGATTGGACATGGAGTTTAACCCCTCCAAGTGTCAAGTGGTGAGGGTGACAGCCTCCAGGAGACCAATCAATACCTTGTATCACTTACATGGCCAGGTCCTGAAACTGTGAGTTGTGCTAGGTACCTGGAGGTTGATATTTCGTCGTCCCTATCTTGGAATTCCCACATAGACAGAATTACAGGGAATGCAAATCGCACATTGGGATTCTTGAAACGAAACGTTAAGACCAAACTTCCCAAAGTGAGAGAGACTGCCTACAACACGCTGGTCCGCCCCAAACTCGAATATGCTTCCCAGATATGGGATCCCCACACTAAAGACAAAACAGCCCAAATCGAAAAAATTCAGCGCCGAGCCGCCAGATGGACCACAAAAAATTATGATTCCAGGTCCAGTGTTACAACGATGCTTGAAGGCCTAGGCTGGCGGACCCTCCAACAAAGAAGGTCAGACGCTCGCCTATGTCTATTCTACTAGATTGTCTACGGGCTAGTGGCAATACCCATGCCAGACTACATACAGCGTAAAACTTCGATTTCAAAAAATTGCCACTCAATGACCTTCCGCCAGGTCCACACTTACAAGAATTTTTACAAATACTCTTTCTTCCCCCTGGCTATTGTCCAATGGAATGCTCACCCAGAATCAGTTGTATGTTTGCCAACCCTTGAGGCTTTCAAGGGTGAAGTTGGCAAACTGCACCACTCCCGCCCCTAGTTCCCGAAAGTGATGTTTTTAATTTTGATTTTAACTTCTCTACCTCACCAACTGTTTTTAACCCCTATCATCTTTTATCCTCTCACTATCCCCTCTTAAGGATATTCTGCGACCAACATGGCTGAAATTGCACAATATGCACTTGAAAAAAGAAATTAGGAATTTGAGCATTAAGCAAAGGTCTCAGAATTTTTTTTCTTATTGGTGTAAAAAATAACAGGGCAAAGTTTACTCAAGACAAAACCACTTAAATATCTGAATTACTATAACGAGAGAAATGTAAAATTAATATTGCAATAAATGCTTGTTTGTTTTAGACTTAGAACCAAATTGTTTATGAATAAATAAAAAATATATTGCCACTTGTGTATGAGTAATTGCACAGGGAAGGTGCACCGGGACATATTTTTTCATAAAACAGCTCCAAAAGCGAATAATTAATTTTCGTTCACGTGGTGTGTAGAAAATTTCGAAACAAAATTCATCATGGCCGAACATCTGGGGATGTGTTTACACGCAAGTTCACACGTTCGTATTGACGTAACCATGACGGGATCGCCAAGGTACTTGATATAATCTGAAACCCCAAACATACACCTTTAAAACTGCACCATTCGATTTTCACATAGGAATTATCAAATACTAACATTTCGACAATACATTTGTTGTGTTACTCTGTGTAAAGTTTTTCGGCAAGGAGCCGAACAACACCCTGGCTAAAACATTAGATCAATACGCCAAGGCACTTTTTTATCAGCGAAAGATCGAGTTATTTTTCGTCATATTTACATTATTGTAATGAATTTATGTACGTTATGAAATCTTCTTTTAGGATTCCAGGGGATGTCACCGGCAAAGAAAGATTATACACATTTATTCAATAAATACTTTTGAAACTACTTTTCATCCGCGATTTGTCTGAAGGGAGAGCACTGTTATAGAAATGCTGGTTTCCGGATGGAGCCGAGTACTTTAATTTTTGAACAAGTTTGGCTTTTACAAGAAATTTGTCATCGCTAAAAACGAGATAAATGTATCGAGGAAATGTGGTTCAGTGTAGCCTACATTTACTTTGTCAGCATTTTCAAGCTAAATTTATGTCCACACCAGCTCAGTCCTGCTCACGCACACTTATAAACGGCACAGACCGGTCGTTAGAGAAGAGTGATGTTGTAAACGCCCAAAGACGTAGTCAAAGAATCTTGAACCGGATATGAAGCCGGTAACCAGATTGATGTCACAAACTGTCAGTTTTTCATGGAGGAAAATAATGGTCGCAGCGACGAGTTTCAATTGTTTTTATAAATATTTCTCTTTAAACCACAACCATTTTTCGTATCTTTCGCCTATACTTATTAAATAAGTAATTTTACACCGCCTGGTCAATATACTGCATATCGATCCGTCAGTATTTTATGAGAATCCTCGTGCAAGTCGTTGGTTACAAATGTAAACATTAGACACGTGTGAGAAGTATACTCCACCACCTAGTTTTACAAAATAGTGACACAGCATTAAGCACGATTGTATTGCATTTTTTAGATATAAATGATATGTTTGACAAAATTATATAAAGTTAATGGAGATTTTTGGCGAAAGAAAATTTAATAACAACTTTAAAATCACAGTAGCTAGTGTTAAAGATTGGTCTTAATTTGTTCCCTTTCTTTTTTTCTACCTGTAAACATTACACAGGTGTGTTCAGTCAGCCACAAAAAATAAACTTATCTGCATATTTATTCCAATGAATGCAAGTTTATCTCTCCATACACAGAAAGGACTTCTTTTATTGTGTCAGGAAATGTGTAAAATAAAAAGACAAGATTTTTTTCCTGAACACAAAACATGCCTTGGTTGAAAACACTTTATTTGAAATTAGTGCAGCTAATAAAAATTTAGATTCCTGGTGCACCTTAAGGAAACATGTAACTACTCAGTGATTTCTTTTTGTCATTGGTACTTGTGGGAATTTTCCAGTTTTGAAACACAAAGTTTGGCATTTTTCAGGTGAGTGAAGAAAAAACTCTGAACAATATTTTACTTTTCTAACAGGTATTTAAATAACTTTCAGAAATCAAGTTTATGTTCCAATTATATTAGTTGGCTAAAACAAAAGGGTTGCATTCAATTTCTTGCATATTCAGAGCCACTGTCATTTTTGCTCATTTGTCCAGGCGGCCATGTTGAATGTCCTTAACTTTTGTCTATACTTTCCTTCTTATTTCAGCACGACAACGCACACCTGCCTAGAATGCCCGCGAGGGCGTGAGGCAGTATATAAAGATAGATATATAGGATCTAAGCCTGCCCTGGCCAAGTCGGACCGCCCATGCTTATAAAACCTTTTGGTTTCATTGGGCGACATGGCTTGAGATGTCATTTCATCTCAATGTCGGGTAAAAGTCCCACAAAATTGGAAGCAGCGTCTCAAAAATGACCTGTACAGTGTTGACGGGGACGTTAAACCTCAAAACACAAACAAATCCCAGCAATCATGTTATTACGATAGGGATATTTAACCAGCGCAGGGGATGATTCTCTCCGCACTGGGTCCCGATTCGAAAGACGCTCGATTTGCTTAATTTGTGGCATTCGTCTCTGCAAATGATATCAAAGGACACCAAAATTTTATCACCACTGCCGGGGATCGAACGGAGCCTCTAGAATCCCCTGCAGGCACAAAACGTTGACTCAACGTTGAACTAACGTTGAAACAACGTTTTCAACGTTGTTTCAACGTTAGTTCAACGTTGAGTGCCTGCTGGGTCAGAGGCAAGTGCATTAGCAACTGCCAAATCTGATAAAAAAACAATTTAGTCAACTTACAAATACACATCTCCTCCCTCATCTAGCAAAATGTCTTCTGTCTTCTACATATGATTACACCTTCTGTATTTCTTTCTTCCTGTACTGCGCACACAGACTGAATCTTGACAGACCATTGAAAAATACATGAACAAGAAAGCATGTATCACAAAAACAATCATGCAACCATCGACCAATGGGATAAAAAGATCAATCGTCTGGTCGTGAACTTCTCTCACTGCCTAATGCATGGGACTATTTAAGGCGAATGGATACACACACAAACGGAGGTAACTCTAACTAAATGTGGCGGAAGCTTTTCTTTTAAAACAAGACGCGTTAACAAATCCATATTCACCATATTTGCATTATTTGCTGGCTCCCAGCTTGCACGTTGTTAATATTGGAAAAACAGGTAACCAGACCCCCCTGACCTTTCAAGGTCAGGGGGGGGGGTCTGGTTTCCTGTTTTTCCAACACTGATAACCTCCAGACTAGGAACCAGCAGATAATGCAAATAAGGTTAATAATGAATAGCATTGTTCACATTGTAAACCGCACTTTATCCACCCCCGCCCATCGGGGCTTGGAGAAATAGATTGGGCTCCACGGTGCTTCCACGCAGAGCTGAAACCGTCTGTGCGAATGAGTACTGGTTAGCCGTTTAGAAACACACCGGCCCCGATAGCTCAGTTGGTAGAGTGTCCGCTCCGGGGAACGGGAGGTCTCGGGTTCGATCCCGGGCCGCGACATACCAAAGTCGTTAAAAATGGTACTAGCTGCTCCTCGCTTGGCACTCAGATTTACGGGGTAGAGCTAGGACTGGTCGATCCAGTGTCAGGATAATGTGACTGGGTGTGGTATCATGTAATGTGTCTGGGACATGATACTTCAGTGAGGCAGCACTATAAACGTGAGCATTGAGCTCCCTGTCGCAACCAGACACCGTCGTGATATGACTGAAAAATTGTTGAAAGCGACGTTAAACCCGAATTCACACACACACACGTTTAGAAACACTAAGCCTGCCCAGGCAAAGTAGTGCGAGATAGACCTGCATGCATATACATCCTTTTGGTTTCATTAGGCGGCAGGTACCGAGATGGGCGGCAGGTAACCAGATGCATGCATATAAATCCAATTTATTTCATTGGGCGGCAGGTATCGACTTAATGTCGGGTAAAAGTGCCACAATATTGGAAGCAACATCTCCAAAATGACCTAAATAGTGTTGACGGGGACGTTAAATCAAACATCAATCAAAACCACACTTTATACATATACATGGAAAAGTGGGCAGACGCCAATATAAACACACGGTTGTGTTAGGGTTATGTTGTCTACCAGCCCTTTCCCTAAGCTGACGTCCATATACAGCAATGGGGCACTGACCGAACTTAAGTGTGCAGAAGAAGTATCATCTTGTTAACAGGTCATTGAAACCAACACCCCATAATCCCACTTTATACAGACAAAACTGGGGTTTACAGAATAAAACATTATGTTATCTCATTTGTGTTCCAAGACATTGGTTGTGGGTACTCGTTAGAACCGCCTCAATGAGGCGGTTCTAACGAGCACCCACCTATGTTTGCAGTTTCAAAAAGAATAATATCATAGATTCTTGCATAAATACCTATGCGCATGGCTGTTTGAAGCCATTGTCGAATGGACCGAAAGCCGTGCTCAAACAGCAAAAACCATGTTCAAATCATGAAATTCGCGTGCCGTTTGAACATGGATTTAGAGCTTTTGACATCACAAGACGGGCCTTGCTTTGTTTACGTTACGTTGAGCGGCGTAACGTTATCGCCCTGAACGTATCGTTTCTATGGTGACGTCAGATGGTTACTGCGTAACAACGTCATTGTAAACAACATTCTGAAATGGCCGCCATGTTGGTTCGCCGGTCGCATTACTTAAGAAATGAAATTTATTTTTCTGCAGTTCATGGAAGTATGAACGCAGTGCGTCGCGTGCAAAGTAAATGAGCCCCGAAGGGGTTCATGTAAACTTTGCTAGCGACCCACTGTCGTTCATACTTTCATGAAAAGCAGAAAAATTAAGTTTATTTTTTATATTTACATTATTTGCCCCGCATCACTGGGCGAAAAAATGCTTGTAGTGCAAACTTTTAAAGCTGAAAAAACATTTACACGCTGTTTTTCTACAAAGAGCGGAGCAGCGTTGACGTCATCAACGCCCGTAGAGAACAATGGTTTAGAATGACGTCATTTAACGTCACTGAAAATCATGTGATTCGATGCGTTCATGGACGTATGAACGCAATTGTTTTCTATAGGTTTACATTAGACTTTACACTGGAAATGTAAATATAAGAGTATAGATGGAGTTTATATGGAGTTTTTTGGCGTTTTCATCAAAATTTGCTGTCGGAATCGTTAGTTATGCAAGAACAACGATCATCCATGGTTATTTCATGCATTAACATTTGCCGGATCCCTCGGAAGATATTTGAACATTCGGCCTGGCGGCCTCATGTTCAAACAGCTTCCTCGGGACCCGGCGAATGTTAATGCATGAAAAACCATGGTTGATCCTTATATTTTCATCAGTAAAGTCACCATTGTGTAGATATGAAAGTATGCACTATGCTTCCAGTGGCAGTTCTTTCTCAGAATAACATGGGAGGAAAACAGGTGCACAATTATGATTTTTTTTCAGTGAGAAATTTTAGCAAAATGTTCACCTATATTACATTTCCCTAGGAGATTTACTACCATTTAGCCTATTTCTATGGGGTGCCGTTTTACTATTTAATCCGTATTTATAGATATCCATAATTATTTATGGATATCCATAATAATTATGGATATCCATAATTCGATTTATTATTATAATTATCCATTATTATTTGTGGATATCTATAATTATTTATGGATATCCATAATTTGAATTATTGATATCCATAAATCGAATTATGAATATCTATTATTTGGCTGATTTATGGATATCCATAAATCGAATTATGGATATCCATAAATTGATTTATGGATATCATTAATTTAGATCGAAATAGGGATATCCATAAATCGAATTATGGATATCCTTAATTCGCATTATGGATATCCATTATTCGGCTGATTTATGGATGTCCATAAATTGTCCATAAATCGAATTATGGATATCCATAATTCTCCTCTGCGCATAAACCTAATGAATAATGACTGTTCCCTTAGCAAAACAAAAATCGACTATTCCCGTCAGGCTTTCGATTTAGGTGGGATGGAGGTGGAGGTATTGCGGTAGGCTAAGTGGTGGCCTTTGTTGTGGGAGAGATATGTTTTGCTTGATTTGAGGTTTAATACTAGTTCATTTTGGAGACATTGCTTCCAATAGCCTTCATTGAGATGAAATGACATCTCAATCCCTGTCGCCCATTGACTCGTACGCCTTTGTTTCTTTCGCCAGAAACTGATAACTGCCCTTCTTGAATTAGCGGAAGGGAAAGAATAACCGTAGAAAATATTTCATGATCAATCTCCACGAATGAAAGTTGCCGGCCCCAGCAGGTATCGAACCCGCGTTCTCTTGGTCACCAGCCAGACGCGCATCCGACTGAGCTACCGAGACCGGCGCGGCCTTATCTATTTCTCCAACCCCCAATGGGCGGGGGCCAGGAGATATATCTGCATCTGCCTGGTACTCCATACACCTCAAGTAGTGTTTTCTTATGGATATACATGTATGGTAATACTATATATAACGACTATGCGCATTTTTTCTCCCGAAAGCATACACGGATTGCCTGTTTGGGTCATTATAATCTTACATCCGACTTTTAGTGTCGTTAGATGCGCAGTCCTCATAGAGGTGATTCCAGGGGAACCGGAAGCGTTCAAGTGGTCTGAATTTCCAGATCTTACGACTGGTTCCGATATTTGTCTGCACACATGGCGGTCGTTCAGCGTATGGCGTCCGTTGCTTTGGAAGCCTTACGGGCTAAAAAGGATGCATGGCAGAGAGGTCCCTTTGACCGGCCATCATCAACACAAGTCTTAGGGAGAAATCATTAAACCAAAAGCTTTTGCGGTGATATATGGATATCCATAATTCGAATTATGGATATCCATTATTCGGCTGATCTATGGATATCCATAAATCGAATTATAGATATCCATAATTCGATTTATGGATATCTATAAATACGGATTAAATAGTAAAACGGCGCCCCATGCATTTCAATGAGATTTTGGGAAATCTCAAAAAATCGCATCCGCAAATTATTCCTGCGTATCTCAAGAAAAGTCTTCATTGCTTCACTTCAAGGGGCCGTAGTGGACAGCCGCATAAACACCTAGCCTTTGAGAGTATTCTTGCTGACTGTCAACATGGCTTTCGAAGTCAAAGGTCCTGCGAAACTCAATCAGCAATCTGGATGGGGCCATAAATCGTGGCCACAAACAGACTGACTTGATCATCATGGACTTCGCAACAGCCTTTGACAAGGTACCTCACAGAATCCTTTTGTATAAATTGGACTACCATGGGATAAGAGGATCTACACATAAGTGGATCAGCTCATGGCTGTCTGGGTGCTTACGGCAAATTTTACTTGACAACCAGGCGTCTCATTCAGTCCCTGTTTTATCTGGTGTCCCCCAAAATTCGGTCCTTAGACCGGTCCTTTTCTTGGTATTCATTAATGACCTCCCTGATAATATCAGGTCATCTTGTTTGCTGATGATTGTGTCCTGTATATGAACAAGGAACATATAATCTCTTTCTGACTGTCTTATTTTACAAGATGACCCGGATCGACTAGCACAGTGGGAGGCCGATTGGCAGATGGAATTAGGGTGCCACGACACCATCCGGACAAGCAAATTAAGTTTAAACACTACACCAGCAAATTGGTTCGCCCTCAACTTGAATATGCATCACCCATTTACCATCCCTATTATGACGTAACACACGCCGTAAAGTGGGGTTCAGCCACAATCGTAGTTTGACATTATGAACGTTAGTACTTCGCAAATAAATGAAACCAAAAAGATTCTATTTTTTTTTTTAAATTAATGTTACATATTATAACATATTGAAAATCGAAAGCTTTTGAGACAGGCGGTGTTCAGGGCTAGATCTAGCCCATATATGCGCACTGATGATGATGATTTCGTGTTTGAAGATGCTTCCACCCTCTTTGTGGGTCATAAGCGTCAAACGGGTAATGGTTAAACGGCATGAAGAATTATGAAAAATTAAAAGTAAAAAAAAAAAAATCAGAATGATAATGTTTAAAAATCTGAAACAGTTAAATCTTATGAAAAAGTCCAATTTCTTTTAAAAATGAAATAGAGGATATTTGATTTTTTCAGTGTAAGATCGAATTTTATTTCATCGAATGAACACCAAAACTATTATTTTCACGAGTGGCGTAGCCACGAGTGAAAATAGCAGTTTTGGTGTTCATGAGTGAAATACAATTTGATCTTGCACTGAAAAAAATCAAATTTTCTGTTTCTTACATGCTTCAAAAGGCAATATTATATTTAGCGTCTTTAATGGTGTCGCTCACATTCGGAGAAAATTATCTTTGTTCCTGTTCGTTTCGCGTCAATTTAGTGGTGTCCATCGTGTTTAGTGGGTATACTATTGGGTGCAAACTAAGTTTGCACCTGAGAAATGGCCTGGGATGGTATTATTATGAATGATTAATGAAATAATTGAGAGAGTAGTTTTCCAAAGAAGTTGCTGGCAAGTCTAACGTCGCGCGACAAAAGACGTGACGTCAGCGTCATAAATGACGTCAGTAACGTCCCCGTCACACATGAACGGGCTATGCGTCAATTAGAACACATTTCAGTATTGTTCAGTTATCTGACAAAGATAAAATTGAAATTAGAGTTAGATTTGAAGAAAAAAGTAGTCACTTGTTTTACTACAACTCTTTACCAAATTTTCGAGGGTCTCCCCTCTTCATCAGGGTTATATGGACACTGTACTCTACATTTTACATGGCTTTCCAATATGGCCTCCCAATGTTTGAGACATCAATTCCATGACGTCATGACATCATGGCGTCAAAACGCCATGCAACCTTTGGCACGACGTCACAAACATTGGCAATGTCTTTCAAAGACACCAGAGGTACCCACCATATTATACTCCCCACAGGCCCCGCCCATCGGGGCTGGAAGAAATATATGGGTTGCATGATACTTCCACGCAGAGCTAAATCCGACCCACACATGAGTACTGGTACGTAAATCACGTGCGTTTAAACGAAACAATACTAGACTGAAGTGACTGTCAATTATATTATTAAATCATGGACGCCACTCTATGATTTCATTTTTAAGTTCATTACCCGTTTCTGATTACCGTCTTCTGGACACCGATGCGAATAAATTCTACGATAGTTCTCATCAGTTATATGATGCGGCTCTCTTAACTAGAGGCTATACTCAGCATACTCTCCGTCCTTACATTGATTCTGAAATTAATCATAAACGCCATTTCTTCAAAATATCCTTCATTAATAAGGGCATGGATTTTATAGATTTGCCCAGTATCTTCCGTTAGAGATCGGTGCTTTCTTCCATTCCTGCTTATTTTCAAAATACTGAAACACCTATAATTTGCTATAAATATAACAAACCTGTTAGATCTATCATTTTTAATTTCAATAAACTTGTTTCAGATCTTGATATTGATACTAATACTCCTGATTCATGTGATTGTAAAAACTCAAAGTATTGCTATCCTGCTGCTGGTCATGTAATTACTGGCAATTTGAAAATTATTCCTGATTCTAGGATAAGGAATATAATTTCCAAAGGACCGAAATATCGGTTTCCTTCTAAAATTGATTTCAGTAAATGTAGAGATGAAATCGCTGCTTCCTTGAATGAATTCGGTAATCGATGGTGTAAGCGAGAGTATGTTGAGCATAAAGCCCTTAAGGACTGGAAACATAGCATTTTAAAACTAGTGAATATTCTCAAAATACTAACTTATTACCTCCTAAGCCCAAGACGTCTTTACGTCATCTTAAACTAGGTATTCAAGAATTTCATAAGAAGTTTGTTTTGGCCCCTGCAGACAAGGCCGCTAACAACGTCGTCGTTGTGTGACGGCTCCACTATGTTAACACGCTTAAGCAGGAGCTTGGTGGTACTAAGGCCTATGAACTTCAGCCTTTAGCTGAAGAGAGAGCTGTAGTAGATAAACATGTTTGTCTTTCAGCCACCAAGTTTGCTGTGTGTGTTAACGAAGGCCAAGACAAGCTTCCTACGCTATACTTGTTACCAAAACTTCATAAAAAACCTTACAAAGCACGGTTTATTGCAAATTCTAGCTCTTGCACTACCACTGAACTTTCTAAATTATTAACTTCCTGTCTTACTGCTATTAAAACGCATGTAATTAAATATTGTGAAAAAGTCTTTGAAAGCTCAGGAAGAAATCTCTTTTGGTCTATAAAAAATTCGAATGAGGTTTTAAATAAATTGAAATCTAGACATTTTCGTGCTTCTAGTCTGTCTACCTACGATTTTTCCACTCTTTACACTACACTTCCTCATAATCTTATAAAAGAAAAGCTTAATGATTTAATTGAATGGGCTTTTCACAGAGAAGATTCTCTCTATCTTGCATGTAATGTCAGAAATGCATTTTTCACTTCTAAAGAGCATAAGAATTATACACTTTGGTCATGTCAGAAAGTGTGTGATGCCCTCACCTTTCTACTTGACAATATTTATATTAGATTCGGTACTAAGTTATTTAGACAAATTGTGGGTATTCCGATGGGTACTAATTGTGCATCCCTTGTGGCTGATCTGTTCTTGTATTGTTATGAAAGAGACTTCTTTTGTCGCTTTCCATTGATAACCAATCTGAAGTTATTGAAGCTTTTAGCTCTACTTCTAGATATTTAGATGATTTATTAAATATTGATAATACCTATTTTGATGGTTTGATCAGTCAGATTTACCCCCTAGAACTTCAGTTAAATAAAGCAAATTCTTCTGATACCGAGGCCCCGTTTTTGGATTTACATCTATCTATTGTAGATGGTTTTGTTTCGTGCAAAATTAATGATAAACGCGATGACTTTGATTTTGAGATTGTAAATTTTCCTTTTTTGGATGGTGATGTTCCTCGTGCGCAATCCTATGGCGTTTATATTTCGCAATTAATTCGATTTGCTAGAGTGTGTAGTCATGTAACAGACTTCAACACTCGTAATAAATTATTAACGGCTAAACTCCTTAATCAGGGTTATCAGTACCATAAACTACGCAAAGCCTTTTCAAAATTTTATAGACGCCATTCTGATTTAATTTCAAAATTCAATATTGGACTAAAATCTCTTCTGCAACAAGGTCTATCGGAACCCGAATTTTATGGTGACTTAGTATATAAATTCAGAAAAATATATAACCGTAATGACTTCAGCACCCGATTTCGTAAAATCATTCTGTGATATAAAAAGATTGGGTACAACATGGATATTATACGACAGACTGCATGCATGGTAGTTAACCCAATCACGGTTGGCAACTTTGCTTCACTCTTTAATTGCACGCCGGTGGGTCAGGCCTCAGATTCTATGACGGCTCCAACGTAAAGGCTTATTGAGAATTAGAGAGATAATGTCGGTTGGTGCCTGATGCTCTGTCTCTGGTCGGGCTCATCGGAGTCTAACCGTTGGTTTTCTTTTGCTCCAGCATTTGAGTGGTTTCTTGCTGTCGAGTCCTCACCGTTGTCTCACCTCTGTGGTTCTTTGATTTTTGTGTTCACGGAGATGTTGCACTGATGAGTTAGGAGGTCTTCATGCGGACTGAACAAATTATTTGTCTAAATCGCGACGGAAGGAAGGGCGAGGATTGTGGCCACGTAAAATCGATTTAAGCCCCCCAGTGGAAATCTTCCACTGACCGTTCAAAGGCGGCTCTTCTGTGGCGATTTATTTATGTTGTTGTTTGTTACTTACTGTGTGTATCACTTGTGTCTTTTTATTTTTGGATGGCCATATGGCCATTTTGTGGGAAAGTAACTGTCCTTATGGCCTTCCTTTGTTTAGGTTTCCATTATGGTCTGGTCGCTTAATGTTTGTATTTCTTTCTTTTGGTGTCTTTTATCAATTCCTGATCTTTGTTTTACTTCTACTTTATGTAAGCTTGCACTTGTTTTTTCCTGCCCAATCTAGTTTGAAAACAGCACATGTTGTCTACGCAATGTATAAATGAAAGGGCAATTCGAAATGTCAATGGTTTTGAACAGGCTCCAACGTAAATATCTCTTATGTATTATGTGTTTGTTCGGTACATTTTGCAGACGGGCCTCCGTGGCCTAGTGGTTAAGAGCGCTGACTCTTGATCATTAGGTCTCTCACCGCTGTGGTTCGAGCCTCGCTCGGGGCACATGTGAGACGCCAAGTTCTACAATGGAAGGTCAGGTGTTTTTCCGGGTACCCCGGTTTTCGCCCACCTCTGATTAACGATCGGCTCGATATGAGTGAAATAATCTTGAAAGGGCCATAAAACCAAAATCAAAAAAAAAAAAATAAAAAAATAAATAAAAATAAAAATCGTTACATTTAGCAATTTTATAGATAATGGATAATAATATATCGAAAGGTCAAACGTTCCAAATTCTAACTGTAAAAGCTTGTAATGTTTCATAGCCTAATCAACATATTCCTAAATACATTTATAACCCATTCAACAGTATATTGGTCATATGAAGTTCTTTCTACTCATCAACGATATTTCAACTATTAATATAACATGTCTGTGTAATAAAAAGTGCATCTTTTGCAATCCATCAACATTATTTGGATCATTAAGATCACATGCCTATGTAACTATGTAGGGATGTAACGATAGTCAGAAAATGACTATTGTGATAGTATTGACATTGCAGGAAGAACCATTGCGATACTATTACTATTGCTGACTACTATCTGTTGAAGAGTATGCACGGCGCTGGGATAGGAAAGAGGATGCGGAAGTTGACACCCTCTCCGAATGGGTTCAATCAGTAATAGCCTTAGTAAACAGACGTATAACAGTACTCAGCAGAACCATGTCTCGCCGACATTATTATAGGGATCAACCATGTTTTTTCATGCATTAACATTTGCCGGATCCCGAGGAATAGGTTTCAACACGAGGCCGCCAGGCCGAATGTTCAAATATCTTCCGAGGGATCCGGCAAATGTTAATGCAATGAAACAACCATGGATGATCGTTGTTCTTGCATAACTTACGAATCCGACATCAAATTTTGATGAAAACATCCAAAAGCTCCATATAAAGACCATATAAACTCTTCAAATGCGACAGGCAAACCCAAATGGCGGCCAGTTCAGAATGTTGTTTACAATGACGTTGTCATGCAGTGACGTCATCATAGAACCCTAAAACGCTACGTTCAGGGCGATAACGTTACGTCGCTCAACGTAACGTAAACAAAGCAAGGCCCGTCTTGTGATATCAAAAGCTCAAAATCCATGTTCAAACAGCACGCGAATGTCATGATTTGAACATGGTTTTTGCTGTTTGAGCACGGCTTTCGGTCCATTTGACAACGGCTTCAAACAGCTATGCGCATAGGTTTTTTATGCAAGAATCGGTGTTTGATGATCCAGATGTTGCTGCTGAGTTAGCTGAAATCCATCAGACGTTTGTCGTTGTTCCAGCTGACAAGGCAGCTAATAATATTGTGTTTATTTGCAAAACACACTATATAAACCGCTTAAACGAAGAGCTTGGTTTGAGCACTATGACAGGCAACCCAACATATAATCTTTCTTCTTTGTTCAAAGCTGAAATTCTGCGAAACCACCAATCGGTGATGCTTTCGTTTGGAATTTCCCTCCCAGAGGAAGATATGGAACTTCCAAGGTTGTATTGGATTCCTAAGCTTCACAAGAATCCGTACAAGCAGAGATATATCGCAGGTTCATCTAAGTGCTCAACCAAGCCTCTTTCACAGATCGTTGCACGAATCCTTACCGTGAAATAAAGACCCCCTAAACCCCACTTTATATAGAGAAATCTGGGGTTTAGGGGGGTAAACATTCTTTTCCTTATTTCTGCTCCAAGACATAGGTTGTGGGTACTCGTAAGAACCGCCTCAATAAGGCGGTTCTAACGAGCACCCCCAACCTATGTTTTGAACGTTTATAACAAAACTATCAAGGATATTCATCAGAAAAGTAGCCATTTTAGAGATGTGAAAAATGCACTACGCCGCACGGGTGAGTTATCGTAATGTAAAGATGGCCTTTAGTAATATTGTGACACTGCATATGCAAGGAGTGGTGTGAATCAGATTTGGCTCTTGAAAAACTCCAAAGAGGTTCTAGAACATCTTCAGTCACAGTCTTTTCTTTCAGTAAACAGCATAAAATCTTTCGATTTCTCAACACTCTACACTACTATTCCTCATGATAAATTGAAATCTAAACTCAAGGAAATCATAAATCAATGTTTCTCCCACAAGAATGGTAACCGTCGCTACCAGTATGCTGTCCTTGGCTACAAAGACACATACTTCGTTCGAGACCACTCTGATGCACCACAAACGTACACTAATGCAGATGTCATAAAGATGCTGGAATGTCTAATTGACAATATTTTCGTGGAGTTCAGTGGCCTTATATTTCAGCAAACAATTGGCATACCAATGGGTACTAATTGTGCACCGTTGCTTGCCGACTTGTTCTTGTACTCGTATGAGGCGGAGTTTGTGCAAGGTCTCCTCAAAGCAGGCAAGAAACGCCTTGCACAACAATTGAATTTCCCCTACAGATATATAGATGATTTACTGTCTCTGAAAAATGCTAAATTCACAGAGTACTTGGAATTCATCTACCCACGTGAACTTGAAATTAAGGAAACAACATAGACTGCAACCTCCTCCTCATACTTGGATTGTTATCTCTATATTGACAACGGGAAGCTTACTACTAGGCTGTACGATAAACGAGATGACTTCAGTTTTCCCATGGTTAACTTTCCCTTCCAGAGTAGTAATTTATCCCGTCTGCACCAGCATATGGAGTTTACGTTTCACAGTTGATCCGTTATGCTAGAGCCTGTTCCAAGTATCAGGACTTTTATAACAATACAGTGGTTGCACTACTTTGTCATAACTGGATATCATCATACATGCTATCTAAGTAAGTAATCTTCAATTACTGAATGGACCCGGAGCATTTCAATTTATAATATAAATTAGATATACCTCGGGTCTTTACAATTGAAATTTGATAATGAAGCAATTTGATTTTAATTAAGAATATGATTGTCAATTTATTTTGTAATGAAGCAATCTGTCCGTTATATAAATTTTATAGACCCAAGGCATTTAATTTATTATTACGTACATTTAATAATTGAATTATTAATGGAATTGTCCTGCGGTCCTGAAACGTGTATAAATACTGCAACTAATTTTAATCAGCAGAAGAGAATCAGTAAGCTAAGTCACAAGACATCGGATATGAATTAGTTAGAAGTGAAAGGCTAAATTTGATTTCTGTCGCAAACACAACGCAGAATGAGATACTTAATAAACTTATAGAACCTGGGATTTTAATATCCGCTTCGTTGTTTATGTTAGCCCCTGTCTTGCTTTATGGAGTAACGAAAATGGTGCCGTGACCAGGATATGAAAAAAAAAACATTATGTTAAGAACTGATTGAACTGTGTTAAGAACTTTCGGTTTCGACGGACGGATTCTACGGGAAAAGGCAGTGAAGAACTGTGGTTGCCAGAGTTTCCAGATCCATCTAGACAAAGCTACTCTACCTTCAAAGGCAAGTTCTGTTCTTTAGTCTCCTTTTTTTTTGTTAGTGAAAACAATGGCTCAAGGTAACCCAATTCAAGTTAATATAGATGTCCAGCGTTTGGCGGATGCAATAACAAACAGAAATGATTTATTCATGCTTATCCCGACTAGGTATCAAGGTGACCCAAGACAGTTCCGCAAATGGGTCAAACAAATTGAAAAGTATGCCTTCATGACGGAATTGCAGGCAGATAAGGTTAAACTAGTAGCATATAAAACTAGCGCAGGCCCCGTAAGTGATTTTATCGAACGATACATCACAAACAACCCTAATAACACATGGAATCAGCTTAAGGCTGAATTAACAATGAGATTCGCTGTAATTTCTGATTCTGACCAGGCCCTTAAAATGCTTAGGGAAATTAAACAAAAGAAAGACGAAAATGTTCAATGCTATGCCGAACGCCTATTATCTTTAGCCACTGAGGCATACTCTGACCAACAAGGTGGCGTCCGTGCGGCTGATAGGAGCCTGGTGAGGTACTTCACCGATGGGCTATATTTTGATTATCTTCAATTCAAAATGTTACAAGAAAAACCTGCAACGCTTCAGGAAGCGATTAGGATTTGCATAAAAGAGCAAAATCTCAGAAAACTTTTCAAAACAAAAACAGGCAGGGACTTCAGTCGGCCCAGTCTTAATGAAAACTCTGAAGAACCAATGGAGGTCGATCAGTTAAGACCAACCAGAAAATGTCAGCTATGTTTTAAGAAAGGTCATACTGCCCGGTATTGCAGAATGGGGAGGGGTCAAGCTGTTAATGCAGTCAATGTTGATAGGGACAGGCACAAGAACAATGACAGACGTTGTTATTTTTGTGGTAAAACAGGTCATATCAAAAGATTTAGCTATGAATTTCAAAAACAAAATGAATCTATGGGACAAAACTTTTCCAACCAGTCTTCTGCAGCTTTAAACGAGCAGGTTCCCCGGATGTAGAGGCCGATTCGGGGAATAGCAATTGTAAAAACATCTTTGTAATAGGAAAATCTCTAATACCTAGTACTGTTCAGACAAAAATCTATGGTAATAAATATAGGGCTTTAGTTGATACTGGTGCAGAATGTTGTTTGATTCATAAAAATGTATACCAGTCACTACAAGTAAAACCAAAATTGTCCAAAAGTATTGCCATTCTTCAATCAGTCAACGGTGGTCAATTAAAAGTATTAGGATCAGTTTCCCTATCTTTTGTGATTGGTGGCATGAGAATGAACCACAATTTCATAGTAGCATCAGGGATAAATAAAAATGTGATATTAGGAAAAGATTGGATGGATAAATTTGGTGTAAGACTTTATTTTGATTTACAGAAACTCAGGATTGGAAAAACTTATGCGCCATTAGTCCCTGACATTCACATTCATGCATTGGTAAGATTAAAAGATGATCTGGTAATGAAACCTCAAACGTCTTACACATGCACAGGTAAAATACAAAGTAGAAAGGAATTTCCTCCGGACTGTTATGAAATTTCACAAGTAACTGAGGGTTATGTAGCAACTGAACCTGGCATATTAGTATCAAATAGCCTGGTAGAAATTAAAAAGAACGGAAAATTGCCACTTTTGATTGTAAACAGTACTACTAAAACGATTCATTTGAAGAAAAATTGTATCATTGCAAAAGCTGAAAAATTTGACATTAAAGAAATTAATCATGTGGAACAGACAAAAACAGAATCCACTAACGTGAGAGAAAACCCCGATGAATGGCTTAACAAGATTAATTGCCCTGAGGAACATGTTGCCCAAATGAGACAAACTTTTAAACGAAATAGGGATGTGTTTGCTTTGACTGACTTTGAACTGACACAGACAGACACTGTTACCATGGACATAACAACTACGACTGACGAACCGATCCGACAGAAACCATATTTTACCCCACTAAAGAACAGGCCCATAGTGGACAAAGCTATAGATGATATGTTAGCTGCAGATATTATTCGCCCTTCCGTATCTCCCTGGAGTAGTCCCATTGTCATTGTCCCTAAAAAAGGATGGCTCAAAGCGTTTTGATGTGTGGTGTGGTCCATCTTCTTTCTTATGAATGTTTTCGTTGCTCTTAAGGGAGTTCATTTTTGATTTTTATTTGTGTAGACTTCCGCAAGCTTAATGCTGTCACCAAGCCCAACAGCTACCCATTACCAAAAATAGATGAGATATTAGCCCTCTTAGGTGGTTCGAACTACTTCTCTGCTTTAGATTGCAGGCAAGGCTATTTCCAAGTTAAAATGGATGAATCTAGTAGGGAATAGACTGCTTTTTGCTGTGGTAGGGGACTATTTGAATTTAACGTAATGCCCTTTGGCCTTTGTAATGCCCCAGGCAAGTTTCAAGAATTAATGAGCAGGGTGCTCAGAGATTGTTCCCCGTTCGCATTACCCTATTTAGATGATATAATTGTATTTAGTAAGACCTTTGAAGAACACCTTCAACATTTAAATATTGTTTTCAGTCGCTTACGGGATCATAATCTGAAACTGAAGCCCACAAAATGCCACTTTGCCCAATCAGAAGCTAATTATCTAGGATTTGTAGTGAATGGCCTAGGTATAAGACCTGACCCCAGTAAGGTGCAATCAATAAGAGATCTACCTACCCCAACATCAGTCAAAGAGGTGCGAGCTTTCATTGGAATGTGTTCTTATTTTAGAAGAATAATTCCAAGCTTTTCAAACACTGCAGAACCCTTGATAGCCCTAACTAGAAAATATGCTAGATTTAAATGGGATGAAGTTTGTGAGAATAGTTACCAAAAGTTAAAGGCTGATTTAACTAAGGTCCCACTTTTAGGCTACCCAGATATTTCAAAACCATTTAAAATATACACTGACGCAAGTGACAATGCAATAGGTGCAGTTCTAGTTCAGGATTGTGGGCCCGAAGAAAGCATTGTTCCTGGATACCCAAAAGAAAAACCCATCCATTTCTACTCTCATAAACTTAGTAAAACCCAGAGAAAATGGAGCACGATAGAACGAGAAGCATTTAGCATTAAAATGGCCCTTGAAAAATTTGATCCTTATGTACACGGATGTCCTGTTACATTGTTAACTGACCACAAGCCATGTATCTATTTACTGTCTTCTCCAATGCAGAATAGAAAGATCCAACAATGGGCTCTCTGCATTTCCGGATATGACGTAAAAATTAAGTGGTTAGCAGGAAAACGTAACACTGTAGCGGACTTGCTCAGCAGAGTAGACTATGGTGAACCTGACAGTGACAGTAACTGTACAGTGTCGACATTTCAGATGAGTCATTACAGGTTGCACCAATCAATTCAAACATGATTGTACCTAGCCAGTTCGTCAGTAACCCCACTGAAGACCAGGCAAAGGTCAATATGACACGACCTAAACTTGATATACCAGATATCAATATGACAGAGGAACAAGCAAAAGATGACTTTCTACAAAGTGTAAGAAGTCAGCTTATTGGCCATAATGACCCTCCTAAGTCTGTCAGTAAGTATTTACTGCTAGATGATGTTCTCTACTATGTATCGGAGGACGAGGTTTTGGACGAGGTTTATTTGCGGCTTTGCATACCCACCCACATGTGCGATATAGTTCTGAAACAATATCATGACTTGCTAGGGCATATGGGGACAGACAGATGCTATTCCTCTATGAAACAAAAGTATTTCTGGAAAAATATGTATAGGAATGTGGCTGCCTACATATCAAAATGTATCCCGTGCAATGCACGTGCAAAGAAGGCTGAAAAGACACCTGTGCAGGAAACTGAAATTCCAAATTATCCGTTTCGGAAAATATGTATTGACATACATAATTTACCTCCTACACTAGCGGGTAACAAATATTTGGTAGGTTTCATATATGTGCTATCAGGTTGGGTAGAAGCATTTCCTGTAAAGTATAAGACAGCCGAAAATGTGGCACACCTGTTCCTAGAGGAGATCTGGCCTCGTTTTGGAGTTCCAAGTCTTATTTTGACAGATTCGGGATCTGAATTTATAAATGGGACTATAAGATACATCACCAATGCTTTAGGTATAGCACACATTCAAACATCCTTTTATAACCCAAGGGCCAATAAGATTGAAAGGTGGCATCGATTCATTGATGACATAATATGCAAAACAGCTGACGATGAAAACTGGGATGTTTACCTTAACCAATGTCTAGCTGCTTGTAGATTTGCCCCATCCGAAGGTACAAAATATTCTCCTTATTTCCTTCTATATGGCCGTGATGTGTTGCTTCCCCTTGACAACATATTGCAAAAGAGGAAAAGGTACACTGGTGAGGAAGGTCATAAAATCTGTTTCCAACGCATGCATCATGCTTTCAGTATTGCCTATAAAAATCTAAAGAAAGCTAAGAAACGACAACAAAAGTATGCCAATAAAAACACAGAACCAGTTGGCTTTGACGTAGGAGATGCAGTCTTTTATAAAAATCACAAAAAGAGATCCAAAGTTTATAACAGGTATTTACCATATTATAGGGTAATTGCAAAGAACAGCCCTCTCAAATTTGTCATCAAAAATGTCTTAACTGGTGAAGTGGTAACATCTCATGCCTCCAATATAAAACATGCCAACCTTGAGGACTGGGAAATTTCTGACCCTAAACCTATAATCCCTGAGGCAGAAATGAAACAAAGACCAACACGTAAGGCCACGTATGTTGTTCCACCTTCAGACTCAAGTGATACCGAAGTAAGCAGCGGCGAGACGGAAATATACGACCCTGACCCTTTAATTAAGAAATTCAGGTTTGAAAGGACTGATTCCTCGTCTGTATCTGAGGATGACGTTCCAGTGGCCGAACTTAGCAAGAAAATAAGGCGTCGAAAGTACCCCAATATGACGAAATCGGACAGTGGACAGGACAATGAATCTGACCATAAGATGGATATCAATTTTATCCAGACAGCAAAGTCTGAGCCGAGAAGACATTCTGAAGTTAAGACTCAGAATAAACAAATGGCACAACTAGGACATTGCTTGAAAGCAATATTTCAAATTTAATACTCTGAATGTAAGCTGATTTTGCACAAGGCCTCAATATTTTGTACATTTGTATATATATGACAACCCATGTGGTTTTTGCAATATAACCTTTTTTTTATTAATTTAGTAGTAATCTAAATGAAAGAAACTATCTGCTATACTCTGTATTTGCAGGTAGAACTCATCATGACGATTTTGCCCTTATATCTTATGTGCTTAGCAGCTGGCTTTGGCTTTGAAATAAGAGAAAACACAATATTTCTTAATGTTAATGATGTTAGTTGGACAAGGTCAACATGGAAAATTGCAATGACTTTGGATTTAAAGACATATGCACATTTCATGGTAACCCTCAAAAATGACGTTAATGATGTCCTACAATTTGTTCGACGTGTAAGCATGAAATTCGAGGACGGACCTTCTAAGAATTATTTAAATGCTCGCCTCTTTAGAAAATGAGGTTCAGCAGTTATATGGCACGCATGAAGATTTGTTCTCGCTTTTCGCTAAAAATAATTATATAAGAACAAAAAGAGGATTGTTAAACATATTTGGTAGTGCATTACAGTTTTTGACAGGTACTGCCACTGAAAAGGATATAAATGATGTCAAGCAATCAATACATAAGGTCTTAGAAAACCAAGCAATATTATCCCATGTAGTAGAAGATGCCATTTCTATACTAAACATAACTAGGGATGCTACCATCGAAAATCGTAATACCATCCAGGCTCTTATTACAGCCGTTGATAATTTGGATGATAAATTATCCCATGCGATTAACGACTTAGATGAAAAGATTTTGAGGATTGACAATTTTGTACAAATATATTTACATGTAGACTTCATGGTTCAAGAGCTTCGGGAAATTGTGTTAAAGGGATCCATATTGTATGATCATTTACAAATTCAGCTCAACGCTTTATCTATATCACATTTGACCCCAAGTGTTATCCAACCTTTTAGATTTGCCGAAATTTTGAGAGATATTGAAACAAATCTTCCTCCACTCTTGAAATTACCATTTGATGTAGAAAATGATATTTGGCAGTATTATCAATATACCTCTTGTTCTGGTTTGGTAGACGATGATCATATTGTTGTAATCCTGAAGCTTCCTTTGTTGCATGAATATGAAAAGTTTGAAATTTATAAACTTATGAACATACCATTGCCTATGGCTAATTCTTCACTATTTGAGAAAACTGACACTCATGTAAATTTAATTACCTATCAGTTTGAAGGGTTTGGTTTGGCGATTAACAAAGAAAGAACACGTTATGCAATTTTAAATGAGCAAGATTTGATTGCCTGCTCAGATAAGAATATTAACTTTTGTCATATACAGTCAGCTGTCTACACCGTTGGACTCTCTACTGATTGCATATTACACCTATTTTTGCAAAATGTTAATAAGGTTTCAAGATATTGTCATAAACAAGTTCACACCGGTCAAAGATTGCCTACAGCACAATATATCAGCCATGGCACATGGGTCTTAATTCATACAGAACCATTAAGGTTTACATTGACCTGCGCTGAAAAATCCATGTCTGGTGAAGCCATCAAAACAACACCACCTTTTGATGTAATAAGATTACCTCAGTCATGTAGTGCAACTGGTGACTTTATAAATCTAAATGCTTATTATCAAGATGAATCTAGTCTAACCATCGAAGATGAAATGCTAAGTATTTTGAAGAATAACACGAACACCTCAAGCATTCGCATGTGGAAAGAATTTTCTGAACGCCTGCCACGTTTAAATAAAACGGAATTACCAAATGACCTAACTTCAATTAGGTCCATCCCGCTTGAATCTCTCATTGATAGACTAAGATATGCGCGTAAGGTAAATGCGAGTAAAACACAAGGGTGGCCTAATTATTATTACTTTATTATCGGATTTGCATTGTCCTTACTAACAGGCATTATAATTTTAATGATATATAGACTTAAGTCTAGTAAATCAATTTGGTTACCAAGAGCCAGGTTTGCTAGCATAAGGAGATTTGGGTGGGGCACGTCAAAGAAGCGACAAGTAGCGGTGTCACATGATGGTGAGGAAAGTAAGGACATTCCCCTGAAGCTACTGCCTTCAGCGCCAACTACCACAGCTGACAACCAGATGGAAGAGTATAAATTGTTATACCCGAATCTGCATAAGGTTACTGAGTAGATTTCGACAACATAACTGGTCATTTCGGTGTGGCAGAACGATCTCTTGACAATTGCCAGCAGCCAATTTACAGAAATTGGACTTGTGTTAACAACATGTATTACAACGTGTCCAGAGGGTAATTTGATTATTAACTGGTATTTAACTAATGGGAACTTTGTGTTATGAACATATTATGTACCTCGAGCAACGATATGATGTCTTCATTACCGACAGATCTTTATCTTCCAACTTATAAACTTGCAGTGCATTATGTTTGCAAACACATTCACTTACTATTCCGACATCTAGTATTGTGTATTTAACAGAATTTGTACAATGGATTTAAAACCTGCATGCCACACCTTTGTGACTACCGAAGATGTGAGCGAAATGGTTCCGGGACCTTCTTATTGTAATTACATGGATAAGGATTCCATAGTGACCAAAGTGACTTTTAGCGAGGAGGCTTGTCAGGAGCTACACCTCCATTGGCAAGCTGGACAGGGAAGCACAGAAACATGTGAGAATTCTGACGACGATTCTCTACCGAGTAGCCCTGTTGACTGGGATGAAGCAGACTTTGAAAGCGTCCCGGATTATGACTATACTATTGAAATCAACCATAGCGTGGACTCCGTTAGTCCTCCCAACAGTACCCTGGACATGAGGTGCTACAATTTTCGTGGGGATGAACTTGCCTCCCCTGATCGTGTGGTGACCCCGACGTTTCGCTGGCCCAGAGTGGAGCAGCCACTTGGAACCGGGCTTCGGACAAATGAGGTCATGGTGCCAGCCGGTTCGGAGATCCACTCGGAGGACGAGCTGGACGATCTAACACTTGCAAATCAGCAAGCGGATGACGTGTAGGCTATGATGGAGTATTATAATAAGAATTAACCATTGGAACATTTCAGAATGTGTTTGAACGCATTTACTAGCAATAAACTAGAACTTTAAATAACATTTTTTAACTTGCATATTTGTGTCTAATTGATATGTTTTGCATTCAGGTTTTCATTTTGTCAGCCATGTTAAGTGGCATATTGTTGTTGTTGTTTGCGACTTATATATTTTCTTCCTACAAACTAAAATAATAACTACAATTATTATTTTACCCTTGAGGGGGACGAATATAACAATACAGTGGTTGCACTACTTTGTCATAACTGGATATCATCATACATGCTTTCTAAGTAAGTAATCTTTTCAGTCAATTACTGAATGGACCCGGAGCATTTCAATTTATAATATAAATTAGATATACCTCGGGTCTTTACAATTGAAATTTGATAATGAAGCAATTTGATTTTAATTAAGAATATGATTGTCAATTTATTTTGTAATGAAGCAATCTGTCCGTTATATAAATTTTATAGACCCAAGGCATTTAATTTATTATTACGTACATTTAATAATTGAATTATTAATGGAATTGTCCTGCGGTCCTGAAACGTGTATAAATACTGCAACTAAATTTAATCAGCAGAAGAGAATCAGTAAGCTAAGTGACAAGACATCGGATATGAATAAGTTAGAAGTGAAAGGCTAAATTTGATTTCTGTCGCAAACACAACGCAGAATGAGATACTTAATAAACTTATAGAACCTGGGATTTTAATATCCGCTTCGTTGTTTATGTTAGCCCCTGTCTTGCTTTACTTTATGGAACGTGGGAAGGTGCTCGCTACCAGGTTGTTATGCCAGGGGTATCCAAAAACCAAACTGTTATCAACACTAAAGAAGTTCTATGGGAGGCACTATGATCTTGTTGACCCGTACAATGTGGCCATTTCCAGAATTATTTCTGATGTGTTTGCCAATGGAAAGCCATAGGAAGACTTCCAAAATCTCGGACATACCCTTCTGAGCATTTACTCCCTTTCTTCGTTCAGGTCGATAGGCATGGTGGGCAAAGCTTGCTTACCAAGCAATGCTTACTATCCCGGGACGCCTGATTACACTCTTCTGGAGTCCATGTCTGTTGGTCTTAACATTGATATTTGCTATTTGTCTATGGATTAATGATTTATGATTAACGCGTTGGTACTACGGTCTAAACTATGCCTGATGCTCTGTCTTTGGTCGGCCCCATTGGAGCCTAACTGTTGGTTTTCTTTTGCTCCAGCATTTCAGTAGTTTCATGCTGTCGAGTCCTCACCGTTGTCTCACCTCTGTGGTTCTTTGATTATTTGGGTTCAAGGAGATGTTGCACTGATGAGTTAGGAGGCCTTCATGCGGACTGAACAAAGTATTTGTCTAAATCGCGACGGAAGTAAGGGCGAGGATTGTGGCCACGTAAAATCGATTTAAGCCCCCAAGTGGAAATCTTTCCACTGACCGTTCCAAGGCGGTTCTTCTGTGGCGATTTATTTATGTTGTTGTTTGATACTTACTGTGTGTATCACTTGTGCCTTTTTATTTTGGATGGCAATATGGCCATTTTGTGGGAAAGTAACTGTACTTATGGCATTCCTTTGTTTAGGTTTCCATTATGGTCTGGTCGCTTAATATTAGTGTTTCTTTCCCTTTGGTGTCTTTGATGGGTGGAGTAAGTTAATTGTATCGATTCCTGATCTTTGTTTTACTTCTACTTTATGTATTATGCGGTTGCTCGGTACATTGTTTAATTTTATAGATAATGGATAATAATATATTGAAAGTAAAACGTTTCAAAATCTGCCTATGAAATATTATTATAAAGTTTCATAGCCCAATCAACATAATCCAAAATACATTTATTACCCATTCAATAGTATATTGGTCATATGAAATTCTTACTACTCATCGATGTTATTTTAACTATTCATGTAACATGCCTGTGTAATAAAATGAGCATCTTTTACAATCCATCAACACTATTTGGATCATTAAGATCACATGCCTATGTAACTACGTTACATTATGTTAAAACTCGGATTTAGTAGGTAGAGAAGATGCAGATGACAGTTGCTCGATGGACCTGCCGGCGATGGCGAAACAGAACTAGCGTTGGTGACATGTTGAACGAGCTGAAATGGCCGTCCCTAGAGGCCCGTCGTGAGCAGTCCTCTTTATCTTTTATAAGATACACTCTGGTTCAGTGTTTATTATTCTTACACATCCCGCCTATATAGGCAATGGAAAACAACTGTGTTTTATTCTACAACAAATCACGCCAAGGAGGAGCGTGACGAATGGCGTCATTAAAAACTGCAAAGATATGACGTCACTTGTCGATTTCCTTGACGTTGGACGGTGTAGCGCCATTTTCTCGCATCGAAAACGTTAGAAAAGGATATAAATGCATGTGTTTCAGTCTATAATTTTAGCGGGATTTCTTCTAACAATGGCGAAAAGTTGTGAGAATTTGAAGGAAACAACAGCATTATTGCCGAGTTTCAGCGTGTTAGAATCGAAATAGATCAGCTCTAGCTGGTGATTTGTTAGGTAATAAATCACAGTTTGTCGGTCAGTTGTAAGTAGACAAATCACGCGCGCTACGCGCTCGTGATTTGTCTACTTTACAACTGACCTCCAAACTGTGATTTATTACTCAACAAATCACAGCTAGATCTTATCTATTTCTTAAATAAAGACAGATACTTGACCCCTGCGACAGTTTCAACCCAAAACAAGGGCATCAAAAGTAAACAACTCACAATTTCTTAGGTACCAGTCCTATAGTGATTTCCTGAAAAAAATCTTTTTTGTTTCCTAGAACTAGTCCTCAGGGGATTAGTCTTCCCTCTTCTGTGGGTGAATGCTAAGCCCGGAGTTTAAAGCCGGTACAGGATAAGACAGAGACCCAGAGGTATGCGTTTTAGTATACATCTGTTATTCAGATTGTAAAACGTTTTAAGGACTCATTCATGATTTTTTCTTTTAGCTAAATTAGCTACGCACACAATTGAGGTATTGGCCAAATATGACCGACTTGGTATTAGAAGAAGATAGATAGATACATATTTAAGAATGTAAAAACAAAGAGAACAAGCAAATTCCACAGAGAATTTATGTCCCCCACCTTATTTTCTATTGAGCTGTTAAAAAATAAGTGAGTTACCTAGGCAACCATTGATATCACTTAATGCGGGTTCGATACCTACCGGGTTGGTTTGGCAACATTCCTTCCTTAAGAGTGAATGTTCATGAAATTTTTTCTACGGTCATTCCCTCCCTTCAACTGATTCAAGAAGGGCAGTTGTCAGTTTCTGGCGAAAGAATGTGCTCAGTACTGGTTAAATGACTTACGTATAAGCACTCACAATGTACCTCATACATATACAGTTTCATATTACAGATGCGAAAAAAAAAACCTAAGTCAAAAATGTGACAAAAGTGAAAAGAATTATTTTAAGATTCTGTAAAAAAAAAAAAAACACATGCATATCTTCAGACCATAATTCAAGCAACTTTTAAAATTTGGAAGGACTGGTATTAAACTGTAGGAGGAGTTGCGCTCACAAGGTACCGACTACATTATACACACTCATAGAATTGTTACATGAAAAAAGTCTAAGTTAAAAATGTGAAAAAAAAAATGAAAAAAATTAATTAAAGAATTTTCAAAAAAGCATATGCACAAACTGTAGGAGGAGTTGCGCTCACAAGGTACCTACTACATTATACACACTCATAGAATTGATACATGAAAAAAGTCTAAGTTAAAAATGTGAAAAAAAAAATGAAAAAAAAAAATAATTAAAGAATTTTGAAAAAAGCATATGCACAAACTGTAGGAGGAGTTGCGCTCACAAGGTACCTACTACATTATACTTTTCTATAGAATTGATGCATGAAAAAAGTCAAAGTTAAAAATGTGAAAAAAAAGTGAAAAAAATAATAATTACAGAATTCTGAAAAAAAGCATATGCACAACTTCAAACCATGATAAAGACACCTGTAAAATTACAGACAGTATAGTATAAACATATTTTATTGCAACATGTTAAGCAATGGAGTTGGGCCACAAGTTCTCACACCATTAGTTACGGCCCTCCCCCTACAGATACTTACAGCAATAGACATGCAGTAATGACAAATATGTAGTATTTGAATATTTTTTCAAAAATCAACCAATAAGTGATGAATAGATGAGAGAATATGATGGAATAATGTAAATTACTATGAAAAAAAAAAGATAGAGTAAAATAAATGCTGTCTGGCTGGTTGTGACTCAAAAGCGGCTTGTTCACTAATTAATAAATCTTCGCGTATCCTTGATGAATGCTTGCACAGCTTTAAAAATGATGTTATTTTCATCTGTTGATAGATTTTCGTTTCCCCAAAGAAGGGTATGAATGTTCATTGGATGAAATTGTCTGGTCGATCGAAACAGTGTGACTCTTTCATTAGTATAATTTGTACACTTTAGCAAGTAGTGTTCAGCATCCTCGATATCTTCGGAGCAACTACATGTAGGATTAGGAGATAAATGGTTTCTAAACAGATCAAAAGACAGGTTGCTGCACTTGTTCCTAAGTCTAGCATGTAAAACTGAAAGATATCGACTACCGTCTCTGAAATAACTTGGAACTTTAGGACCATTATGTTGTTGTTTTTACAGACAGACAGACAGAAACTTTATTCACTTAAGCCACCATTGTGGCATACAAGGATTTACAATGAACTTATACATAATGGTAACAAGGTTGGCAAGCAATCAACATGTATTCATTTTCTCAGTTGTCAAACTTCGTCACTTGGGATGAGAACACTATTGACCATTTTACTGAAGAACGTTCAATTTAAGTTTTAAACAAAACACCCAGAATCAAGTGGACAGTGGTTGTTTTTAAATTGCTTTTTAATGTTCAGGTAGGAAACGCCGGACAACGTATAATGTCACTTACCGCATACGCGAACAGCGAGTGCCCAGGCGCGGCTGCCCATCCGTGCAGTGTCGCCAGGACCTACGTTGTTCCAACGCATGCAGCACAGGGTCAGAAGATAATCCAAGCTAGGGATCAGACAGTTAGATCCACCAAATTGCTGATCATTAGCATGTGACGAACGTCCCCTCGGGAGGTAGTAAGTATCATTATTATTGTATCCTCATGGGCTTTATTGCCTTATGGAATTTGAAATAAAACTTACTTACTTATCATTATCCCGTGTGACGACCCGACTGTCAATATTTGGCATGAAATTGCTCATGTGAAACCTTGGCACGTGGGGTGACGTAGGCCAGAGTTAAGGTATATGCAAATGTCAACCAGACACGTGAGCTAAAATTTACGGTTGTTTATAATGTCGACAAGTTTCCAGAAAAGCAACTCATAATGTTCCAAATTATATGAATAATCATAAAATATGCTTATTAAAAAGTGTATTTCTGTTTTTAGAAGAAAAAATAATAAATTACTTTATTAGAAAATTACCTTTCAAAATGATCAATTTTTGAACATCGGTTTCTCCATTGTCCTTCCTCGGAAACATTCAGTTTTTACATTAACCTAAAGTATATTCCATGTCCTAGCAAGGACGAGAAGTAGTTTTTCCAAAAACTTCCACAATAACAATATATCCATTCTTTTAAACACCCATCGAACGGTCATTTTGACAGCCATTACTGTATACATGGTTGGTAAATTCTCCAGGTAAAACAGGGGTATAAACATGCTAATCGTGGGTAAAAATATCCTGCACAACGGATTTTATTCTAACTATTTTTATGCCTAGATCATGATTTCCTTTATTCTTCCGTTAAGTTGGTAAATATTATTATGCATTAAATAAATACAAGAGGGGAAAATTGTTTGATTTGTCCAAAAGCCATAATAACGATTTGACAGAATTTTTATTATGGCTACGCTTATTTACCCCAGTGCTAAATTTAATCCGTGCGTCATACTGTGTACATGGATGACAATGTATAGTGAACTCTACATGTTGATAGGGGTTCTATCGGCATGGATATAATGTTATAATGCCAGTTTTTGGAAAAATCACGTCTCGTCGTTGCTAGTACACACACTAAAGTATATTTTGGTGTAAAAATGGTATGTTTCTAATGAAGGCCAATGGAGAAACATACGTTCAAAAATGGACCATTTTTAAATGTAATTTTCTTACAAAGTGAATATTTATTTTTTCTTCCAACAACAAAAATACATTTTTTAATATGCATGTTTTATATTTATTCTTTTAATTTGGAACATCATTGGTTGTTTTTCTAGAAATATGTCAACATGCTAAACACCCATGAATTTTAGCCCACGTGCCAGGAAGACATTTTCATAGTCCTTAATTCATTCATGACTGGATTACAATTGTGTCAGTGTGTTACAAATATACAAAATGTTATTTTTTTCACAATTCAGTTGGATTAATACATGTGACTCCTATCTATCTATCTTCATATACTGAGTCGGTCAAACTTGGCCATTACCTCAGTTGGGACTATGATGCTGGGGTTGATATAAGGTAAAATCTTTGTTATACATATGATATGAGCCTCGTCCCAAGACCACACACCACCGGCGAAGGCGCGAGTCAGTCTGCGCGAATGCGCATGCCGATCCGGGTCCCTGTCGCCCCCATAGGCCACTAGGCGGACACTCGGGACGACGCTCGTTAAGGTTTTTAATCAGAGTTTCTGCATTCGTCATCGCGATTGTGGCAGGGTCACATCAACCCCGCTGCGCCGTCAAACGATACAGCGACGTTGGGACACCCTCAACAACTACGGCGAGACGCATAAGCCGAGCAATATATCGTCACGAAAGCGTGTCCGCACAAATGCAGTGCACACCCAACAGCTGAAACAAATGAAAATTTTAAGATGAATAATTGTAACGATCCTCCCATCTCTGCCAAAAACACAGACTGCTGGTACTCGCAAAAACCGGCTCATCGAGGCGGTCCCAACGAGCACCTACAATCCACAGCCCAGAATGGAAACAAGAAAAACAAGGTTTACCCCTGTAAACCCCAGTCTTACTATATAAGAGTGGGGTCAAGGGGGGGGACAAAATTATACAGGCCTGTTTTCGCGATGTGACGCTGCGTCAACTTGTTTTTCTGGTTTCCTTTTTTTCAACAACGAAGCGAGGATAATACAGTGTCTTGCACTCAATAGGCATAACAGGGTCAAAACAGCGCCGGGGCATCGCCGATACCACATCGCAAGTCAAAACAGCATCAACCCTTTTTGTACCAAATGGAATCTTCCTCCTTACATAGCAAGAGTCCATTTCAAAACCTAGGGGTGCCAGGCTGTATTTTCTTCAAAATTTTTCTGGAAAGTGGCTGAACATTTTGCAAACAGTGGAGGTCCCGATCAGGCGCCGCGTTCTGTGGCGTCTGATCCGGGCCAGCACTGTTTGCCAGGCAACCCGCCTCAGGGCCTCTGGTACCAAAAAGGTTAAATTAATGGAGGCGTCAAATGAACGGCGACCAGGCGCTGCCTCAATGCTGTATGCCTTTTGGGCTACGCTGGAGGACTCGATTGATTTTTATGATTGGAAATGAGCCATTCTAAGTTTCATGAATATGCATAGTTTCCGGAGTTTCACCTCGCTCGTAATATTGAGAAGTTGTTTGTATTCCATAACGTTTGGTCTTTGAAAATAATAAGAGTCCAAATATTGCTTTCGCTGGTTTTAAAGAATGGACACACTAAGGGGTAGTGGAAATTATCGCCCATATCATTTTTCTGACAGAGCTCACATTTCCTTTCGGAATACTCAACGTTTTCCCAACGACCTCTTTCAACTGGGAATTGGTTAATGCATGTTCTGAATTTTAGCATACTTAGAAGATTTGCGCCATGGAGTATTGTTAAATAGTTTTCGGGTTTATTGTTATCTTTAAAAAGTGCATAGTGTTGTCCTTTAGAAGACGATTGCACGGTAGAAGTCCAGTTTTGCAAGTACTGATCTAGTAACCTATTTTTAACGAGTTTTGCAGCATTCTTTGGAACGTTTCTAAATTGTTGTAACCAGATATAATTCAGTCCACATACGTTGAGAATAGATTAGACATAATCGAGCCATTTAAAGCCGTGGCGTGCGTTAAACATATACAAATAGATCTGATGTGAAAGTTTGGATATCTTTCCATTCAACCGCCCCCGCCCATAGGGGCTTCAAGAAATATGTGGGCTGCATGATGCTTCCACGCAGAGCTGAATCCGGCCCGCACACTAATACCGGTAAACCGCTTAGAGGATCTAAGTGTGTCCAGGAACCGCGGTGCGAGGCGGGACCGCCCATGCTAATAAACCCTATTGGTTTCATTGGGTGACAGGGCTTGAGATGTCATTTCATCTCAGTGTCGGGTAAAAGTCCAACAAAATTGGAAGCAACGTCTCCAAAATGACCTTTACAGTGTTGACGGGGGCGTTAAACCTCAAATCAAACAAACAAACAAACATAACTTTCCATTCAAGATTAAAGACTAGTAGTTTATAGTGCGAGTTTTAATATCAATTTCAATCGGATGTCTACCAAGTTCAGCATACAACATGTATTTTGGCGTGCTTTTTCGAGACTTAGTAATTTTTCTTAAGAATTCTGTATGAATACTCTCGATTATTTCAAGATTTCCATGACCGTATATTTCACTACCATAGGTAAGTATAGGCAAGACCGTGTTGTCAAATAATTTCATCTGCAGGTCGAGTGGTAGATCCAGATTGTTTGCTCTCATAAACAATAAGTACATAGCTTTTCGAGCCTGTTCGGTTGTGTGTTTTTTTGCATGAATGAAACTCCCTGTTTTATGGAATAGTGTCCCGAGATATTTGTATTTGTTGACAACTTCAATTTCATGCTGTCCGAGCCTATAGCTTAGATTATTCATATATCTCTTATTGATTTTGTTTTTTGATAATTTACTGTCAGTTTCCAAAGTTCGCAATATTCATTAAAAGCATCAAGAGATTTTTGGAAATCCTGTTCGTTGTTGGAGAAAATAATAGTGTCGTCGGCATAAAGCATGATTAACAGTTTGAGGTAGGTCATGATAATATCATTTTCATGTTCTAATGTTATGGGCCCAGTGCCCGACGACAGGATAAATGCCTCTAAATCGTTCAAATACAGGGCGAACAGGAGCGGTGAAAGATTTTCGCCTTGCCGTACTCCATTTTTGCAGGCAAAAAAAAAAAAAAAAAAAAAAAAAAAAAAAGCTGAGCACGCATTGTTAAATTTGACACATGATTTAATGTTGTCATACATGTTGTAAATAATTTGAAAAAAAAAAAATCCACAGACGGAATTTAATAAAAGTTTACACGAAAGGCCATCTCTCCATACCGAATCAAAAGCTTGAGAAAAATCAACAATGGCACAATAAAGTTTTTGTGTTTTTTTTACCTTAAAAATTTCTATAAGCGAGCTTAGCACAAAGCTGTGATCTAGTGTACTGTATCTTTTCCTTAACCCTGCTTGGTTCTCATGAAGTATATTTAAATTGTCAATAAAAGTTGTAAGTCTGTTATTTAAAACTGCTGTGAAGACCTTACCGCGACAGCTCAATTCGTGATAGGTCTATAGTTAGCTGGAGCTGAACTATTGCTTTATTTTTATAGATAGGTGTTATAGAGCCCTCAAGCCATGCAGTTGGCAAAATACCCGAATCAAAGATTTTATTGAATAAAGTTTCATACACTGGCAAGAATAGCTCTATAGTTGATTTTATGTATTCATTTAAAATTAGGTCCCTACCTGGTGATCTGGTGATTTAGCATGTTTTAGATTGTTAATGCATTTTCTTATTTCTTGACATGTAACATGGCTGTTTAAGATTTCATTTGTATCGTTTAATTGCATATCAAATGCTATTTTATCAGAATTTTCATTATTTGTTGTCTCATTTGTATTTCTAAAATGTTCGTAGAACTGATCTAGCGTTAGCTGTTGGGTTTGGGTGGTATTTTTGTCTATACTATTTAGGTACTTCTAATACGCTTTAGGGGTTTTATATTGCATATTTCTAAGTTTCTTTGCCTTGTCGATTTTAAACGATTATATATATTTGTTCATTACTTTTTTTAAATTTTTACTTTGAGTCTGTAATTTATTTTTGTACTGTGTGCATTTATTCGATTGATACATTCGTCTTGCTTTGTGACATTCTTTTCGCGCCGCTTTGCATGCTGGTCCAAACCATGCTTTATCAAATGGTCTCTTATGAAATGGGCCCCGTCAAGCGATTTTGGTACTTATCGCCTATGCGAGCAGCGAAGGTTCAGGCGAGCCTGCGCATTCGCGCAGTCTCGCCAGAACCTTCGCTGCTCGCTCATACAAGCAGTGAATCAAGAGGAACCTTCAGACAGAAAGCAACATCCCTGGCCCCTCTGAATGGCTGGGCATGCGCAACTAAAATTTGTTATGACGGTATGCTCGAAGACACGAATTCGCTTGGCGGGGCTCAAATGGTCCCTTATGAAATGTTCTTTTGACTGGTTTCAGGCATAGAGGCTTGAATCATGAAAAAAATGAAGGAAAAAAAAAAAAAGAAAAAAAAAAAAAATGAAAAAAAAAAAAAAAAAAATTTGGGGGGGGGGGGGGGGGACTATATTAGAGACAAGGGGGGAAACTTCGGCTCCATTTTTGGGGGGTTACCTCATTTTACCCAGTGTATCTTTTTCGCAAATGCAGTTTTTCACCTGCTTATTACGAAATATACAAGTTAAATATGTCCACTTTGCAACAATAATCCACCTCTGTCTGTCACTTGCAGGAAACATGTTTTTCTCACATGGATTAACTCAGCAAAGCAAAATTCGGCATAAACGTGTGACAAAAATTTTCAGGTTTTCATCAATCACAAGCGAACTAGTGTTACGGAGGAAACTTTTTTCGCGTTCAGCTGATGTCTTTCATTAAAATGAACCTCTCTTGACCAATTTGAATCCAAAATGATGTATTTGCAGCTCTAAATTTAGATTTTACCACTTTTACATCGCTTTATGTAAAAGATCAAGAAAACGATTGTCGCGAAGCTTGGTTTTTCTGCTGATTCCGGGCTACTCTATCGATGAACTAACGACCGGAACGACCGGTGCTATTTAATTTTGATACCGTTCGAAGTAGTGACAAATGAGCATTATCGCTATTTTTCTTTCATTTTTCAACTAAACCCCAAGAGGGGACACAGACGATGTATACTGCATATGCTCCAGTTTTGAAGGCTGAAAGAGTACACAGTCACCATGTAATTACGGTAGGGTTCTTTAACCTGCACAGGGGATGGTTCTCCCTGCACAGAGGGTCTCCAGTTAACGTCCAGATTCGAAGGACGATGCACTTTATGCTATTCATACCGGCAAAATTTATGATGCCAATGGAACGTGCTCCGACGCAGAAATTTTGCCACCGCTGCTGGGGATCGAACCTGGGACCTTTAGCATCTGAGGCACTGAGCTAGGTGGGTGGCTAAATTTAGGAAGGCAGGGATTAGCCGTAGTTATGTCCTTACCGGACTCAGAAAAAGTGAAATGCATTTTTTATTGAAATCGTGGACGTTTTGTGTTATATTCAAAACAGTTTCACTCATGCTTGTATAGACAGAAATAAAAAAAAAAAAAAAAAAAAACAGCCAGCTTGTTAAAAATGCCACCAACACGTAAATGTTCAAAATGATGCAGCATGGAAACAATTTGTTCACTATTGCAACATATTCCTTTTTATGTTTTGAAATTTTGATCCTTGGTCGCTAATGGCCAGTAAATGACAATAAGCACTACATAGGTTGGGCCCATTGGGTCCTTTTCTAACAGGGATTTAAGGGGACAGAATCCCTACAGTGCAGCACACACACATGCTCTCTCATCCGCGAGTTTCTGAAGTGGGCGCTTCTATTTATGAATTCGGCCAAATCCATTGATGTAGGGACTTGGGTAAAAAAAAAAAACACTGCTCAATTCTTCTGTTCAGCAAGTTTGTATTAATCTGAATAGGCACCACAACTCACCACAACACGGCAAACAAAAAAGGTCAGAATAAGCTAGAGCATATCAACCTTGATTTTTTTTTAGGGGGAGTGGGGTGGAGCGGGGATCATTTTACGGTCCTTTCGTGTTTATTTCACTCATATCGAGCCGATTGTTAATCACTTGTGGTCAAAGACCTTAGTATCCGGTAAAAAAAAAAAAAAAAAAACACCAGGCCTTCCGATGCAGAACTCTTGAATGCCTTAAAATAGATGACTTTTATGAAAGGTTTGATTGTGAAGTGCTTAGATCTGTTGAAAAAGTACTCTTGTATTAGCCTAGAGTGTATTGGAAAGTAAGTGTTAAATGGGGCCTTTTCAATATATAGGACATTTAATTTTGGTGCTGTTGAGTAAAGCGGCATTCCAATCTTTGTGTTTCTCGACCAGGCTATTAAAAGGTTATAAAACTTTTTTCATGCTCAATTCAGTCGAGCGTTAACTTTGTAATGCTAGCTATTTTTTTATACTAACAGTTCATAAATTTTCCTGCTTAGATTTGTTTGTTTGATTTGAGGTTTAACGTCCTCGTCAACACTGCAAAGGTCATTTTGGAGACGCTGCTTCCAATTTTGTGGGACTTTTACCCGACCTCAAGATGAAATGACATCTCAAGCCCTGCCGCCCAATGAACCAATAGGGTTAATTAACATGGACGGGCCGACTCGCTGCGCTTTGCCTGGGCAGGCTTGGATGCTCTAAACGGATTACCAGTACTCGTGTGCGGGTCGGTTTCAGCTCTGTGTGGAAGCATCATTTCTTCATGCCCCGATGGGCGGGGCCGTTTCCTGCTTAGATAAGAACAGAATAATAGAATGTATGATGGGATTGAGGCCGAAACAAGGAATTTTCAAGCAAGTTTTCAGTTCAGTTAAGTATCATGTAGGGTTTTGTCGAGCATGAGACTTTAATTCACTGAAAACGAGCCCGAAGCCACGACTGCAATGTTAATTATTTTTCTCACCCAAACACTTTAAGGAATTTATTTGTTTGATTAGATGTTTAAAGTGACCATCAACAGGTCATTTTGGAGACGTTGAATCCATTTTGTGGGGTTTTTACTCGACAATGAGATGAAATGACATCTCAGGCCCTGTCGCCCAATGAAACCAATAGGGTTTATAAGCATGAACGGTCTGACTCGCACCGCTTTGTCCGGACAGGCATAGATTCTCTGAGCGGTTTAGCAGTACTCGCTTGCGGTCGGTTTCAGCCCTGTTTGGAAGCGTCACGCAGCCTACATATTTCTTTAAGCCCCGATGGGCAGGTCCGAAAACTTTAAAGAATGCGTTGTGAACTGCACAAATATACAGAAATTGATAAGCGATAAAGCACATTCACACCAATATAACACAACAAAATGTCAGTATTTTAATATTCATACCTCCTGAAGAATATCGCCATCATTTTTCCAGTGAGCCGCTAAAGTTTGTGTCTTAAGCATCCGTTTACATGTAAAGTGCTACGCATGAAATAAAAACCATTGCATGTGCATTTCATGACCTGCTTTCTTTGACACTTGACATGTGTCCATTTCATTAAAAGTTAATAAGGACATGTCATTCTGCCCGTTAAAAATGTACATTTAATGGGAAACTGAGAAGCTGCTCCCCTTATTGCATGGATAACAAAACATGCTACAGAAGACGGGTTTGAAAACAAAATTACCTCCGGCTCAATGTGGGTGTTTTGCAATGACTGACATAATGGGATAGCTAATAAACCCTAGAGTGAGGCAGTAGTATGAGGCAAAGAAAACCAACACTTAAGAAATGAAAATTATTTTTCTGTTGTTCATGATAGTACGAACGCATTGGGTTGTGTGCAAAGTAAGTGAACCCCGAAGGGGTTCATGTAAACTTTGTTAGCGACTCGCTGTCGTTCATACTTTCATGAAAAGCAGAAAAATTAAGTTTATTGTTTTATAATTACATTCTTTGCCCCTCATCACTGGGCGAAAAATAATGCTTGTAGGGCAAACTTTTTTAAACTGAAAAACATTTACACGCCATTTTACTACAAAGAGAGGAACAGCGTTGACCTCACCAACGCCCGTAGAGAACCATGGTTTAGAATAACGTCACTTGATGTCACTGAAAACCATGTGACTCGATGCGTTCACGGAAGTATGAACTACACTGTTTTCTATGTGTTTCACATTACATTTTTTTTAATTATGAGCCGGATAAATTCCATACCCTATCAGTTGAGCGTGAAAAAAAGTTTTATAATCCTTGGGCCAGGTTGTTGCAGTTTAGGTCTGTACACCGTTCTTTCTACCTCTGGAATGGACAGTACACAATATTTCCATACCCCTCTACTTAATCCTAAGACCTCCACAAATTTAATCCAAATATCTGAGAGAGAGAGAGAGAGAGAGAGAGAGAGAGAGAGAGAGAGAGAGAGAGAGAGAGAGAGAGAGAGAGAGAACAACAAACATTAGACAAAATACCTGTTGAAACGCTTTTTCCTTGGTTTCCACTTATCACAAAGAAAAAAAAAAAGAAGGAAAATTCCTACAGGCCTATTGGCACCAAAACAGCCATTGTTATTTAGGTAACAATATTAGAACACACGCTTAAAGTCGTCAGTCATTCCGACCACTATGAATTCAAATTTGTAAAACAATTTCAAGTTATTTCTATATACCCCGTTTCTCTTTTAACTAAAATTCTGAACCGTTTGGCTTAACACTGCTGCATTTTTATTTATTTATTTATTTATTTTTTGCTTAGCTAACCGTCGCCGTGTACCGGGAACGAGCGTTTAAACATAAGGTGACGACGTCATGTACACAGCGGCCCCCGCCCGTAGAGGCTTGAAGAAATATATGGGCTGCATGATGCTTCTACGCAGAGCTGAATCTGGCCCCCACTAGTACTGGTAAACCGCTTAGAGGATCTAAGCCTGTCCAGGAACCACAGTGCGAGGCGGACCGTCCATGCTAATAAACCCTATTGGTTTCATTGGGCGACAGGGCTTGAGATGTCATTTCATCTCAATGTCGGGTAAAAAACCCACAAAATTGGAAGCAACATCTCCAAAATGACCTTTACAGTGTTGACTGGGACGTTAAACCTCAAATCAAACAAACAAACAAACGTCATGTACACACTTTCTTTAGCACTCTGCCAAAAACACATAGATTTTATACGATACCCGTTGTGCAAGAAACTGACAAACATTTCCCTTCAATACGGAGCTCTCTAACAATCTCCTCGATAATGTGGGGTTGTGCCCGTCCCAGCCTGGGCATAAACGAGGCAGTTGGGCCTTGTTTTTTTATCAGATCAAAGGCCGTTTTCTGCTTTTTAGTAAACATTTTATTTCCTTTTCTGCGCATGTGTCAAAAAAGTTACAGCGGCTGATTGGAAGTTGACCGCAAAGCGATACAATACAAAATGCCCAGAGCACAGCCCATTATACGTAGAAATACCATCCAGTTTTCTTATCTGCGTAATATGTGTATACGTAGTCCTAGCAGAATATGTTACATTGAAAAAATAAATCAAAGGAGAAATCAAGGCTATCACACACATTTTAACAGTAAGAACTCCACTGCCGGACGTAGTTTCCGAAGTTCCGGATTATATCTGTCCTGCACGTCCGGCTTTTTAAACACGATTATGGCAAGCGCCCGGGTTTCTGTACCGATCATTGACAGAAAACTGCGGAAAGTGAAGCAAAAGTTGTAAAATCTATATTTTGAGTTGCGAGTACATCTTTTTGGATTCAAATTGGCAAAGCGAGCTAAAGTTAAATGAAAGACAACGGGTGAAAGTGAAAAAAAGTTCCCCCCGTATCACTAGTTCGGTTGTGATTGATGAAAACCTGAAAATTTTTGTCACACGTTTATGCCGAATTTTGCTTTGCTGAGGTAATCCATGCGAGAAAAACATGTTTCCTGCAAGTGGCAGACAGAGGCGGATTATTTTTGCAAAGTGGACTTATTTAACTTGTATAATTCATAATAAGCAGGTAAAAAACTGCATTTGCGAAAAAGATACACTGGGTAAAATGAGGTAACCCCCCAAAAAATTGAGTCGAAGTTTCCCCCCCTTGTCTCTATTATAGGACCAATAAAAAAAAAAAAAAAAAAAAAATTTTTTTTTTTTTTTCAATTTTTTCATGATTCAAGCCCCTATGGTTTCAGGGATTCCTTTGTAGCTTTTTCAAAAAGGTTTGAGATTTGTGTTGTGCTTGCATTTATATTTTCTAAGCTTGGCACCATTACATAGAGGAGCTTACATGAGTGTTCATGTATTATTGAATTTATTAAACGAGTTGAGGGAAAGGGATAAAATGCGAGGCTTGCCGAGCATTTTATCCCTTTTTCTCAACGAGTTTAATAAATTCAATAATACATGAGCACGAATGCAAGATTCTATTTATCATATGAGATTTAAACGCATTTTTTCACGATTTGTTTACAAAAATGTCAATATTCCGCCGTGAGAAAACGCGACGTCGTTAAGGACGTCGTACATGTAACGTTACGGGACGTACCTAGCTAATTTGCATATTTAATCCACTAGTGGATTATCGAAAAATAATACATGACGTTATTACACTATCAGACGCGACGTCATATGATAAAGATTTGTATTGTGCTTGCATTTATATTTTCTAAGCTTGGCACCATTACATCTAGGTTTTGTTTAAAATCGAGGACATCTGCCATGTCAAACTGTTCAATAAAAGCCTGTTTAGTACTATCTGACCATTTAATTTTTTTGTGATTGGTTTGGGAACAGTTGTCATGAAAATCGGCGTTACGGTATTTTTCTGTACTATCAGAATGTAGTGACCATGATATTAGCGCATGCCCATCAGAGAAAATTGGATCAAGGTCAATAATTTCAAAATTAGCGAATATTTCGAAGCATTCGGCCGTGGAAATGGTGTAATCAATAACTGATTTCTCTCTAAATGTTGGAGCTCTCACGTATTTGTCTTTCCCGACTCGGCCATTAGCTATGAACAGATTGTTGTTTTTACAGACATCAATGAGCCAATTACCAGTACTATTTGTTTTATTGTCTTTAGAGGCTCTTTCAATTGGGATTTTATATTTTTTCAAGAGTTGAAACTTTATCAAAAAAGGAGCGAGTATCAGAATCGAAATCAAACATGTCGGACAAGAATGTATCTACGCGGGTAAAGTCCTCCAACCTAGCTGTTTTAGCATTAAAGGCATTTATTCGTAGACAGTAGGACACACCGTGTGTTCATAATTGTTTTATTGCCCCCTGTGATATACTGTCTATAGCAGATCAAAGGCGGCCTTTAATAGGGTGATAAGGAGCTCCTGTTGCATCCCCTGACTGAGGCACTAAAGAGGAAAATCAATAAGCTACACTGTAGTAATTATTGATTTTCCCCAAGAAGGCCCCTTACCTGTTGCAGACAGAGGACTTCTCTTTTGTCAGCACTGAGGGCTACATAGTATTATGTAATGAAATGATAGTTCTCAATAATCAAGAATAAATGCCTTTAAAGGCATTTATTCTTGATTATTGAGGACTATCATTTCATTACATAATATTATGTAGCCCTCAGTGCTCACTGGAGAGAAGTCCTCTGTCTGCACAGGTAAGGGGTCGCCTTGGGGAAAATCAATAAATTACTTACTGTTGACTGGTGTACATTATTGATTTTCCCCTTAAGTGTCTCAGTCAGGGGATTCAACAAGAGCTACTAATCACCCTATTAAGGGCCGCCTTTGATCTGCTGTAGTCAGTATATCACAGGGGGCAATAAAACAATTATGGACACACGGTGTGTTTTACTGTTACAGAATAAATGCCTTTAAGGTCACCTGTGATAAATAGGTATTTGTTGTTGCTACAAAACGATCCTCTCTTAAGATTCAACATTTCTTCGTCATTATAGTATTTTGACTGTAATGGGGGTACATAACTAATACCTAGCATAACATTTTCATCAGTATTCGTCAAACATTTTTCAACTTTGTACCCCCATTAAGTAGTCAGAATTACTCTCAATATGCTTGATAAATTTGGATAGATTTTCCTTTACGCAAAACGCGATTCCACCCGACCGCCTAAGAAATGTTTGTTTACGGGGTTGCGAAATGCATGTAAATCCGGGGAGAGAGACAACATCTGTTTCATCTAGTTTAGTTTCAACAAAGCAAAGGAAATCATACATATCAAAAAAGGAAGTAAAATCTGGATAACTGGATCTAGTTTTAAGCCCACACACATTTAACGTGACAAATCGCAGTGTTCGCTTGTCGCTGTCACTGGACAATACATTATTATGTATACAGTCTGGTGGCCTCTGATGCTCCTCCCTTCGCCGTTACACTTTGGTAGCGTCTTGACCTTCACTAAATTTGGTAGCACCCGACTGGCTATCGCTGCCAGCAGAACCGTTTCCACTATTCATGTTGCCAGTCGTCGACTCGTTGCACTTCTCGAATGAGACTGAGAAGCACCGCGGCTCTTTAATCCCGTCACAGAACTCGTTTTCTTGCACACCAGACAAGGAAATCCGTGATTTTACCCTGGGATAGAAATTTATGTTCTGACCCTTGTGTTCCGACCCCAAATCGAATATAATCGCGTGTTTGATAGATGAACTGGTTGATTACAACCTCATGTGCGGCGTCGTCATGCGTGACGTCATTAAACATTCCTGTTGTGTCATCACAAAATGGCGGACGTCGGTAACCGAAGTGACAGCAGCATTAAAAATTCGCAATAGAAATGGAAGGTATGCAAGAAAAAGAATCCAATATGGTTAGGAGGGGTGGAAAGAAAAATCCGTCCCTCGGGATCACTGTCCGGCATCACGAGGCTTGCCGAGTGATGCCGGACAGTGATCCCGAGGGACGGATTTTTCTATCCACCCCTCACACCCATATAAGATTCTTATTTCTTATATTCTTTTCCGTTTGCTTTGAGTCAGTCGAACCTTTCGATGGTGGCTTACGAGCACGCACTGAGACTGATCGTGGTCTGGAATTTACATTGTCCTTTCGGTTCGTGCTGCGCCCTCGTATTGAACTTGTTATCCCCACGTTTTTTTAAGAAAAGTGGGGATATTGTTATCGCCTCCGTCCGTCCGTCCGTCTGTCCGTCCGTCTGTCCGGCTATCTCCTCCTATACCGTTCATTAGTATTCAACCAAATTTGGTGTGTGAGTTACTTACATGAATGGCTTCTGCAAGGGCACATTATTTTTGGACCAGCCCCCAGGGATCCCTGGAAGAAGTCAAAACGTGGGGATTTGCGATGGCGCGCCATCGACTGCGCGATCTAGTACTAGCGTTACGGTCAATTTGTCCTTCGTTCGCGACAATTTCTGTTATATTTTGCATCATTGTAGATGTCTGGGACATTGTTGGTAACATGGATTGGGGTGGAGGCGGGGGCATTTTTTCCTGAATTAGAGAGCGAGACTGTGGTTGTGACGGCGGGATAATTGTTTCAAAGTCCATAGGGTTAAGGGGAATGGGAATACCTTCATGTCATGCTTTAGTATTACCCAAAGGGAGGTAATGCTACTCTTCAAAAGGAGATTCGGAAACATAAACAAATATGGCTGACATTACCAGGAAGTACAGTTGAAATGACAACAAAAATTATGTTTTTGGAGTGCAAAGGGCATGTTTGTTAAAATTGACTCCGTGTCAGAACAAGTAAACGAAATTAACATATGCAGCTACTCGAAAAAGTGCTGAGACAAAGAAAGTGTGAGTGTTCCGCCAGTCTTCGCCTGATGAACTTGAAGCCTGTTCTGTTATCAGGTTATCTTTCAAGAACTTGGCATTTAATATGTACACACAATGGTTCAAAAATTAAAACCAGACAAAAATAATTAATCACTCTGTGGACCTGATCAAGAGGAGCCCTGGAATGTTATTGATAAGTGTAAATAAAATAATCAGATACCAGCATAACAAGTACTGGCTTACCTAGAAAAATTGCCATTTTTTTATTGTTACTAACAGTTCTCATGTGGCAGTTAAAGAATCATATTTCAGCAAATAATTTGGGGCTAAAAAAGCAGAGGCTATGTCATTCACTTGTGTAGATCTGCTTTGATCAGGGTTTTGCATATAGCATGGTGGGGGTCCTTCGTCCTAGCTGGATGGTTTCTTCCACCATGAATTCCACATTATGCCAGCCGTAGTGCCTTCAAATTCATTGGAGCCTTCATTGTAAACAAAGAATTATAACTGAAGTTTGAAACTCTAACAGGAAAGAATTTGCTCCTCAAAAGCAAAATTGCTCCTGAGGAGCAAATTCTTTCCTTTTTAGTAGTGAAAGTGCTGTGGAACAGTACACGTGTTGTGTCTTTGAGCAAGATGCTTTTTACACAATATTTTGTATTTGTTTCTACCCAAAAAGAAATCCTAAAATGCCTGTGAGGCGGTATTACAGAACGCACTGACAGAAGGATAGAGCAAGATGGCTCTCCAGGAGGGCTCATTTGATAAAAAAAATAAAACAAGAGAAAGAAAGATAAAAAAGGGCATGGAAGTTGTCTCTCTAGTGAAACAATGACAGATAGACTGCTTACACATAGTTGATGGTTGTCAGTGAGAATCTGAAACTGTAAAATGATCCCATGCATGTAGCTTTAAGGCATTCAAGTGACTTAATTCTATCCACAAAAGTGACTGCTCAAAATATATAAATTAAACATGACTTCATTTAAAATTCTTAGTCAGAAATTAATATCCTGCTCTGTCTTCCACCTCCCTGTGGTGAGCAGGGGGCAACGGATATATGCCTTCCATTAAATTTGGAAGGTACTTATTCGGCTAACGGAAGCTACAGAAAATTATTCACTTTTGCAATATAAATAGAAAGTGCATTCATGAATTATATGTGTTAATTTACAGCTTCAAATTATAGGATAATAACCCTTACCCTGCTGAATAGATAAATTAAGCCAAACTCAGTTGCTGATTATCAAACAATCAAATTACTGAATATAATGAATTCATTCAAATCACAAACTGCATATCAAAAAGTGAAGATTCTGATCAGACGGATCATTCATAAGCCATCTGAACTAGATCTCCATTGTTTGCAAAGGTAGGGTTTGTTCTTTAAAACAGCAGGATAAGAGTTAAGTACATGATAAAAACTTTTGTTGTTTTTGTATCAGTTGTATCAGTTACTTGAGACTTTTTGGACTTTTTTTTTCATTATTGCCATCCATGGTAGTCAGTTGTTGATTTAACCCATTCAGAACCAGAAACCCCTAAAGGGGTACCTTGGCAAACAGTGCAGGCCCAGATTAGACGCCTCAGAATGTGGCATCTGATCAGGGCCTACACTGTTTGCAAAAAGTTCAGCCATTTTCCAAATAAATTTTGAAGAAAACTCAGCCAGACAACCCTAAATTGGGAAATGGACCCCTGCTATATATAAGGTAGAAGATTCCATTTGGTACAGAAAGGGTTAAGCTTGTTAAATTTTGCTTTTATGGCAAGGTGGTATCCACTTTACATTATAACACCCCAGTGTGACAGGCTATCCTTTGTGTCTCAAAATATGGCATTATTTCTGTCTAAGTTTTGGGATTATTATTCTTATCTTTGCTACAAACATGGTAGATTGTTGTACATAATGACCTTATTGTAGATTTTTAATACCATAGAAATCCTAAAAAATTGAACATTTTGAGGACATGCTTTCGCAAGGTTGGGTAGTTATGGGAAATTGGAACACCTTCATGTGAGGCAACTCCTGCAAAAGTATTTATGTCTCCCATTTCAATAGGGGTCAACTCTTAAAGGAAAAAAATTGCAAATTAGTTTTGTTTAAAATTGGCAAACATTGTAGGCCCTGGTCAGACAGAAGCAGTTTGATATGGGTCTGCAGTGTTTGCTTAGGCCTGTTCATCCCTATGCGGCATCCCTAATCTGTGTTTTGAGCAGTACTAAGAAAATAATCCATACCCTTGTACCCCCAATTCTCTATATAAAGTGTGTTATCCAAAGATAGCCATGGGTTAAAAAATATAAGGTTTGAAATGAATAACAGAAAAAACTTGGGCATTAAATTTGGACAATTTTAATGAAGATAAATTCAACAAATATGCTGAATTTTGAGATTTCATGCTTAAGAATTAATGCTCACCAATGATCAAGAAAAACACAACTACTAAACTCATTTAATAAATTAATTATCTATCTGTTATAACCTTAAATTGAAAGAACACAAAAGTCAATTTACTTCATGCTCTGGTTATAGATCTCAAGACATGTTAAAATACATGTATGTAGGGACTTCCGGTTTTGAAAATGGCGGTGATAGTTGTTATAATTTGGTGATGAGAAAAAAGTTTTGTACGGGGCTCCAATAAGACTTATATAAGAATAGAAAGCGTTGAACATGAACTTTCTGATTTGGAACATGTGAGAAAGTACAATTAAGTTGAATTGTGGCGAACTGAGGTATCTGCACCTATATAGAAATCCAACGAACCTAGATTCGGACATACCATATTTCCGTGAAGCGAAATAAAATCAGATAGTCACCCTAGTTATTGACAAAAAACAAATCGTGATTTAATGATCAGCCGAACCAGACAACATAGATACATATTATTACATATACATGGAATAAATACAGTTCTGACAAAATGCGTGAATCAGAAACACCAAAGACAAGACCAGCAACTAGAGAGTCAAATAAAAAATCAAGCAGTGTAACAGACACAACCCCTAATAAACCCGACACAAAGAAGTCTGAAAAGGTAGACAAAAAGGTTGAGAAGGCTGAGAGTAAAGTTGATAAATCTGGCATATCAGAAGGGGTGAAACAAACTATAAAGGGGAGTACTGGTTTAAGTAACGGAGCTGAGGAGATGGAGTTTGCCAAGTTTAAAGAAGAGTTAAAGACTATGCTCGCTACAATGCTTACAGAGAGTGAGGAAAGAATGTCGAAAACCCTATCAAAGCAGATACATGGTCTAGAAAAAAAGTTTCAAGCATCAGTGGATGAGATAAAGAAAGACCTTAATGCTGAGATGGCAGACTTGAAAAAAGAGATAGAACAGACCAAAACTGAGGTACAATCAGCAACAGACTCAGTGCACAAATCCATAGAATCAGTAAAAACAGTTTCAGATAAAGTGATTGAGATAGAGCAATCCCTAGAGTTCCAGTATAAACAGATAGAAGAGAATGATAAAGCTCAGGATACTAAAAGAAGCGAGGCCACTGATGTGTTAAAAGATAAGATTAAAGAGGCATCTGCAGATTTAGATAGAAAATTGAAAGAGTTGGATGACAAACTTATGCTTCTTGAAAAACAAGACAGAAAATATAATCTTTTATTCTATGGATTTCCTGAAGAAGCAGATGAGGATGTATTTGACATACTCAGAGAAAGTTTTATAAAAGATCTGAATTTAGATGAGGAAAGAGTTAGAAACATGTATTTTTCAAATGGTCACAGATTTCCATCAAAAGCAGCGGGTCCAAAACCAATAATTCTTAGGTTCACCTCTTATGAGGATAGAGAGCTAGTGTTGAACAGTGCTCACAAGTATGCTGGGAAAAGGAGGAGGGTGCTTGTAGATTTGCCAGCAGAAATGAAACAGGAGAGAAGCAGACTGGCAAAAAAAGCATATGACATAAGAAAGAAAGATGAGAAACAAACGCGTATAAGAGACAAAGGTCTGGACGTTTTCTTAGAAGTCCGAAATGATAAACACGACAAATGGAAGAAAATGGTGGTATAAAGTTTAAAAATTACAAAGACTCCATAACAATTAATTTTATGATTATATTGACTGTCCGATGGAACATGTGAGGGGACAAAGGACATTCACCATATTTGCATTATTTGCTGGCTCTCGGCTTGCACATTGTCAATGTTGGAAGGACAGGTAACCAGACCCCCCTGACCTTTCAAGGTCAGGGGGGTCTGGTTACCTGTTTTTCCAACATTGATAGTCTTCGGACTGGTGACCGGCGGATAATGCAAATAAGGTGAATACATGTACAAAGGGAGCATGCCTGTATGATTTTGACCACATCAAGTCCCAATTTTATATTGTAAAACTGGGTTTCTTTAGGGGTAAACATTTTCATGTATCCACTCTAGGGTATGGATTGTGGGTACTCGATGAAGCTGTCTCACTGAGGCAGTTCTGTCGGGTCCCCAGGGTCTGTATTTTTGGGGGTGGAGACGGGAGGATTTTCACAATTTTTCATCTTACAAATTTCAATCCTTTTTTTTTTGGTGTTGTTGGAAAATTGAATATGTCTTTGTATAGGCATGTTTCTCAGGCTGGATTGTGACAGAGATCTAAAGGGAAACACATAGGCACTAAGCAAGAACATCAGGATAACATGCTTAAATGAATTTAACCCCCTCAAACCCATTTTTATATAGAAGAAATGAGGTTTGCTGCTGTATTTATTGTTTCCTTATTACTGCTCTGATATATGACAAATTGTCACTCACTCAAACAGCCTCATTGAGGTCAGAGTTTTGAATATAAAAAAATAAGAAAATAACAAGTTCTCTCTGGCATGAAAAGTTTTACTTCTTGTGGTGAAAAAAAAAAAGATAATGTATTGAAGAAGGTATGTTTTGGCTAGGATATCCAAAGCGCAAAGAAACTTGATCAATAGAAACTCCAAATATTGTTGAAGATTCAATAACTGTATATGATATTAAGTCTATGCAAAGAATACCCCAGTAAGCAGCAACATACTACAGGAAAGTTGGCATATACTGTGGTATGCAGCATTAATATGAATTTAAGCATATGCTCGGTTGCCTTTGCTTTTGCCTGGTGATTGTTTGGGGCTGCCCAAACGTGCCTAAGGTGGCTCTCATCTTTTGATTGTGGTATCCACTGAGTCTTATATCAGTAAATGTATCTATAGGTAAAAGTACACCTGTGCTCTGTGCTTATAGCCAGAATTAGGCTAAGAAGCGGAAAACCTTTTAAACAACCACAATATTTTAGCAACATTATATACATTAGCCCTTGCCCTGCTGAGTGGGTATATTCCCTATACTTAAAAAATATGGATTCAGAGAAGAAGCCATCTGATCAGGAACTACAATTTTTGTAGCTTTAAATCTGTCGCAATTGTTTACATTAAAAATCTGATTGTTTGATGGTTAGGGGTGGGTGTGGCACAATGAACAATTTAGCTGAACAAGGGTTGTTGCATAGACATGTTCAGGGCTGGCTAGTCGGAGCTGAAAATATAACAGATTGTCGGCCCTTCCATTGCGATCGATAGCCGATTAGTTATCATTGGAGATATTATCATAATTTTACTAGCCTGGGTTTCTTCTGAGCATGAATCTTACTGTATTCCTAAGTTTTAACCTATGTATTAGGACATACATGCCTTTGGTAAACAGTGTGGGCCCGGATGGGACGCTGCGAAATGCGGCGTCTCATCAGGGTCTACACTGTTTGCCATTCTTCAAGCTATTTAAGGTAGCTTGTTGTTTAGTAAACTGTACTTTTTATAAAATCGATTACTAAAAAATCAGTATTGATATCATTTTTGTGGAATGTGTCGATCGGTTGATCGATTATCCGGTTAATCGTGTCAGCCTTAGACATGTTAACATGATGTTCAAGACAAACAGAAAATAGTACAATACATATGATGCACTAAAAACTTTGGTTGTACAACCAGTACTTTGTAGACCTATTTGGGAAAAAAATATACTCTTGAAAAGGTGTATAGGTGATAACATACAAAATATCATATCAACTCATCTGTGCCATGAGGAATCAAACTTATATGGCATAGGTGGGCTGAAGTGATGCAAAAAGATGAAATTGAATAAAATTCTGAACATCAGTTATGTTACAAATGCTTTAAAAACCATTGTGTCATAAGATAAATAGAGCTAGCCACTGGATTTTTATGGTTATATAATTGAACCTGAACTGTGTCATTAATGGGATCCTAGGCAAAGCTTCACATCTGATCTAGTGTTTGCGACGCTTTAACCTTTGCCCTGCTGTGGGCGACAAGCCCTATCTTTGCGGACAGTGTGGATCCTGATCGGATGGCTACTAGTTCTAAAGAAGCCGTCTGGTCGGGATCTACACTGTTTGGCATTTGGTCTATGAACATGTAGAAATCAACTGCATCAAGTGGTCAGGTTGGTTCAGGGTCAGAGGTGGGTGTTGCTTACCGGTAATTAAATATTCAGCAGGGTAGAAGTTGAGGCACTGCTAGGTCCAATGAAAGTTAAAAATGAACATCACTGGTGCAGGGTGAGTGAATCTAAAATTAGGACTGGCGAATCGGAATAAAAGGGATAATCAGTTACAAGTTCATCCATTTCTTTCGATAATTGAGTAATAATCACTGGAGTTTTGGTCCTCAGCTTTCTGTCTGGGCATGACTCTTTCCATATTTTGTTCTTTACTATATGTGGATTGGCCAATAGGCCTTGGCTAAGCGGCTTGGACCCAGTTTAGATGCCACAGAATGCAGCGTCTCAACTGGGTCTTCACTGCTTGCCAATCATCCAGCAGTTTTAGGCACAACTTCTGGTAATGAATAGCATTCATGAAATAGTTGTTTACCAGCAAATCAGTAATGAAAGTCTTTTTTGCTGAACTTAATCAATAGATTAATTGATTGTCCATTTTGTTGTGCTAGCCCTAACTCTTTTCCTGCTGTTCACATCAATCCTTACCTTTGCAGACAATGTGGATCTAGATCAGATGGCTTCTTGATCTGATCGGGATCTACATTGTTTGATATATAGTTTGTAAATTTGCAGGAATAAATTGCACCAATACATGTAATCGTATTTTAAAAAAATGGGAAATATTGAACATAAAGTGAACACAGAATAAGCTGGTCAATTGTAAAAAAGTACATTAAAATTTTGTTTTTCAGAAAATTCTGTCATACTAAGATAATGACATCATGAAGCAGCAGACAAGGTACCTCACAGGAGGCTATTGTACAAACTAGATCATTATGGGATTAGAGGATCCACACTTAAGTGGGTTAGCTCATGGCTCTCTGGACGCACTCAACAAGTTGTACTTGACGGCCAAGCGTCGGATCCAGTCCCTGTTTTGTCCGGTGTCCCACAAGGTTCGGTACTTGGACCGGTCCTTTTCTTGATATTTATTAATGATCTTCCTGATAATATCAGGTCATCTGTTCGTTTGTTTGCTGATGATTGTGTTTTGTATAGGAACATATATACTACTTCTGACTGTCTTATCTTACAAGATGACCTGGATAGCCTAGCACGTTGGGAGGCCGATTGGCAAATGAAGTTCAATGTGGCCAAATGTCATTCAATGAGGGTGTCACGGCACCCTCCAGACAAGCAGATTAAATTCAACTACTCATTACATCAGCATACTTTGGAACATGTCCAATCCGCAAAATATCTTGGTATCACCATTACTGATAATCTTGATTGGGGTCAACATATTTCTGAGATTACCTCTAAAGCAACTAGGACATTAGGGTTTCTTAGACGTAATTTGGCTTTTGCACCTAGGCAGACAAAGGGTGTTGCATACAAAACCTTGGTTAGACCTCAATTAGAGTATGCATCACCTATTTGGCACCCCCATGTTAAAACTCAGGTTCAGCAGGTTGAGAAGGTTCAGAGAACGGCTGCCCGATGGACCTGCAGGCGATGGCGGAACAGAAGCAGTGTTGGTGATATGCTCGATGAGCTGGAGTGGCCATCCTTGGGGGCCCGTCGCGAGCAGTCCTCTTTAACCTTCTTTTATAAGATTCACTCTGACACAGTGTCTCTTAATAAAGATAAATACTTGACCCCTGTGACTACTTCAACTCAAACAAGGGCATCAAAACTAAACAACAGTCAATATCGTAGGTACCAGGCCTATAGTGATGCCCTGAAGAATTCTTTCTTCCCTAGAACTATTCCTCAGTGGAATAGTCTTCCCTCCTCTGTGGTAAATGCCAAAACTGCAGAGGAGTTCAAAGCCCGCATAGTGTAGATTGGGATCCAGAGGTGTGCGTTTTAGTACACCTCTGAAAGCAGATTGTAAATAGTTTTAAGAACTCATCCAGTGGGTGTGTTTTTTTTTTTTTTTTTTTGCTAAATTCTAAATTTAGCGCACCACCCAACTGAGGTAATGGCCAAGTTTGACCGACTCAGTATATGAAGATGGATAGATAGATAGATGGATAGATTGGAACCAGCTGGTTCAGCTTTAGATCAAAATGTCATTTTTTCTTTTGTTAACAGAATGGTTAACAGTGAATAATCTGATCAGCCTATCTTTTTAAAGACCAGCCCGATATTTGTCAGATTTATCTGTTTGTGAAAGCTATAACTTGTAATTATAAAGCGTCTACCAGATAAGGAATCTCTCCATTCTTGCTTATTTATAGATCGATCTTATAATATTGGATTTCCATGTCGCGTCTAAATATAGCGTGGCCTCGCTATCCAATAAGCTGGGCGAAAAGAGTTACGGTAGCGAGTCGGCTGTTTTCGTACATTACGGATGAAACCGAATGGAGCTGGACTTCTAAAAATAGTTTATTTTGGTTTTCCAGTTCGGTAATGTAACCAAAATATTTCCCGATAGGTGGCCTGCGAGTCAAATGTAAATAAAGCCGCCTTACTAACTATGATCAGATGGTCTTTTCAAGATCGACTACATCTGTACAAATATATTGATATCAAGAAAGGGGATTCTCTAAATCTTGGTAGGAGGCAATGTACAGCTCGTTTATGCATTTTGTGATGTAAAAAGAAAGAGTATGATGTTTTAAACCAGCAGTTAGTTTCTAATATTCTTAATATGCTGGTGTATGTCCAGAACAGAACAATTTTTCACTCATGAAGGTAAATAATGACATGAAAATCAAGCAAGTTTAATACATGAATTATAACTTGTTTATCCTTATTTTGTACATGGTCATGGTGCAAGGTTGAATAATTTTTTATATATATATATACGGTATTCTTTCAATCTACATGATGCTTGCAATCAAGACGGATCCTGATCGGATGACTTCTGTCATCTGATCAGGACCTACATTGTTTGCAAAAATTATAGTCATCGTGAAAACTTGAGAGATTGGGCTTTTCAGGGATAGAAAAGCATGGTCAGCATGAGGCCTGGCCCCGAGGTTGTAGGGCTTTTTTCGTGCTCTGCTCGGCTGAGCGTGAAATTAGTAAAGCTCATAACTATTAAAATATAAACAAACCATGCAATTTTCTTGCTTAAATCAGCAGAAAATGTTATTTGCCTTTCTCATAGGTTTAAAGGTGCCAACATCGGTTGGCATTTTTTGAATTTGTGAGCGGGGCAAATTTCATGCTCGGGTGGGTTGAGCGTCAGGGGGTTTTGTAGCCTTGGGGCCTGGGCCCAGTTGTTCGAGGCGTTGTTGGCTTGACAGGCTTGTTGGTGATCATGTTAACTTTTCTAGCAAGTTAGGTGTCTGAAATTTTGGATTTTTTGCTGAAGATGTGTGGGTGGCTTTTGCATATGCAAAAGCTGCTCACATTTTTTCAGCCGGAATATTGGAGGTTTTGGCATGTTTTGGGATCAAAGTTTTGGTGGTTTGTTAATTAGTGACATAGATAGTTTTGAGCACTGGCCCTGGGTCCTATCAGGAGATGATAACTGGATTGTGTCAAATTTATTAATAAGCTGATAGATAGCTCTTGAGGGAGCCTGTTTTTGATGTTAAGTGTTCTTGTAGCTACTGTTGACAAATTGGTACTTGATGATATACAGTCTATGATCATATCTGTTTGTTTTGTGATAAAGAAACGAAGCTCCGTGTAAATTGTAGTTCAAGGTAACTTATGGGGATAATATGTCTATATAAATTTGATCCCCTCAAACCCCACCTTTAAATGGCAAAATATATAAATATTACATGTAATAATTACATGTGTCTCAAACTATTATATTATATACATGTGTATGAGGAATTTTGAAATGGTGCCCCTTACAACAGAACTGGAAGATGTTTTGTCATTGTTTCTTTATTGTTGTTCTGATGCTTTTCCATATTTGTGGGTTTCCAAGTATACATGTAGCATTTTATTTTTCAATGAGTGTGGCTTCTCTGATGTGGGTAATGAAATCTCAAAACAAATTTTTTACGAAAAGAAATGGTTGAACTTCTAAGTATTTATAGTCAGAACTGTAGGGGTTTGAATTCCATGGAAAAACGAAGGGATGTATTCCACTATTTAAGGAATAAAAAGTATGATATTATTTGTCTTCAAGATGTACATTTAGAAGAAAATATGGAGATGTATGTTAAAAGTGAATGGGGTTTTAAGCTGTATATTAGTCCCTTTAAGAGTAATGCTAGAGGAGTAATGATCTTGATTAATAATACTTTTGAGCATGAAATAGGAAAAATAAAAAAGGATCTTAATGGTAATTATGTAATTGTAGAGCTGATAATCTCTGGAAAAAAAATAACATTAGTTAATTTATATGGTCCGAATGATGATAAACCACAATTTTATGATAACATACAACAGCAGGTTTTGGAATTTGGTAATGAACATATTATTTGGTGTGGAGATTGGAACCTTGTCCTTAATAGTGATCTAGACACAGTGAACTATAAAAATATAAACAACCCAAGAGCCAGGAATACTGTTATAAATATTATAGATGAAAATGGATATGTTGATGTATGGAGGGTATTAAATGACACAAAAAAGAAATTTACTTGGAGACGACTAATTCCAGATAAAAAACAGGCAAGGTTAGATTTTTTTATTGTAAGTGAAGACATGTTTACACTAGTTCATGATTGTAATATAGTGCCTGGGTATAGGTCAGACCACTCTGGCATTATTTTAAAAGTTAAATTTCAGGAAAACGAACGTGGAAGAGGGTACTGGAAGTTTAATAATTCTCTACTAAAAGATCCAACATTTATAACAACAGTAAAGGGGGTAATTAAGGATACAATAAATACATATAAAGCAAATAATAATGAAAATAATAATGTTAATAATAATAATAATAATAATGAGGATAATACCGAATTCATACCAAATGACATAGAATTTACCATAAATGACCAACTATTTCTGGAAACACTACTTATTATGATAAGGGGGGAAACAATCAAGTACAGTTCAATGAAGAAAAAAGAAAGTATGCAAGAAGAAATTAAAGTAGAGAAAGAAATTGTAGAATTAGAAAATAGAATTAATAGCAATGACCCAAATATTCAAATAAATGACTTAAATAGTTTAGAGGATAAAAAGAATAGACTATATGAGATAAGACAAAAAAAAATGGAGGGGGTCCTACTACGATCAAGGAGTAGATACGAAGACTTGGGGGAAAAGCCAACAAAATATTTTCTTAATTTAGAAAGCAGAAATTTTACCAGTAAAGTTATATCAAAATTAACAAATGAACATGGGGACGATTTAACAGACACTTCAGACATATTAAATTACCAGAAAAGTTATTTTAATACTTTATATTCAGAGACTATTAATATTGATGATACACCTATTTCTGAACAAATCGGACAAAACCCAAGAAAACTATCAAATGATGATTCTTTAAATTTAGAGGGTGAAATTACATATTCTGAGTTACTGAATGCTTTGAAAAAGATGAAAAACTGTAAAAGTCCTGGAAATGATGGTTTTACTTCAGAATTTGTTAAATTTTTTTGGTCAGACATAGGTGTGTTTATATTAAGGTCTCTAAACTATGGTTATAGAGCAGACTCTTTGTCTATTACACAAAAACAGGGTATCATTACTTGCATACCTAAACCAAATAAGCCAAGGCATTTGTTGAAGAACTGGAGACCAATTTCACTCCTAAATGTTATTTATAAATTAGCCTCTTCAGTAATTGCAAATCGAATTAAATCTGTTTTAGAGGACATAGTACACGAAGACCAGAAAGGCTTTATTGCTGGACGATTTATAGGGGAAAATATTCGACAGATTTATGATATTCTATTTGAAACAAAAGAACAAAATATACCAGGTCTGTTACTTTCAATAGATTTTCAACAAGCTTTTGATTCTGTTTCATGGAAATTTATTTTAAAAACTTTAGATTACTTTAATTTTGGACCCTCTATTAAGAAATGGATAAAACTTTTTCAAAATGGGGCAGAATCATGTATTTTGCAAAATGGTTTTTTGTCAGACTCTTTCTATCTACAAAGAGGTTGTAGACAAGGGGATCCAATTTCTCCTTACTTATTTATACTTTGTGCAGAGGTTTTGAGTTTGATGATGAGAAAAGAAAATGCCATTAAAGGCATTGATATAGATAATAAGTCATTTCTACTTAGTCAGTATGCTGATGATACACAGATTTTCTTAAATGGATCTGAAACATCATTGATAGCCACATTAGGCATTTTAAAAAAATTCTACTTTATGTCAGGGTTAAAAATAAATGAGGATAAAACAAAGGCTCTTTGGATAGGTTCAATGTCAGGATCTGGTTTGAAGTTTTGTCAGAATTATAATCTGGATTGGGAGCAGGGCCCAATTAAAATCTTAGGAGTTATATTTACCCCTGAAGTTTTCGATATATGGGATTTAAACTCTATTGAAGCAGTGCGTAAAATGGAAAAAACATTATTATCATGGTCAAAAAGAAAACTGACTCTTCCAGGCAAAATTACAGTCATAAAATCCCTAGCATTTTCAAAATTTATTCATCTTTTTACTTCCCTACCAAACCCCCCGGAACAGTTGGTTAAGCAATTAGAAAAATTATTTTATAAATTTTTGTGGAACTCAGGTCCTGATAGAATAAGTCGTAATGTTATGATACAGGATGTTAAGGAGGGTGGACTAAGGATGATAAAAATAGATAAATTTATTGACTCCTTGAAGGTAACATGGTTGCGCCGAATTCTAATGAATTCAAATGAACAGTCATGGAGCAGACTTGCCCATGTTGATTTTAGAAAACTTATTGTGTTTGGAGATGGTTATGCCAAGCACTGTGCTTTAAATTTAAGAAACCCCTTTTGGGTTGATGTGTTAAATAGTTGGAAATCCTTTCTACAATGTAACACTGCAAGTCAGGTTGAAGACATTTTACAGTCACCAATATGGATGAATTCAGAACTACAACATGGTGAAAAATTTGTTATTAAAAATTGGTACCAGAAAGGAATAAGGAATATAGTTGATCTTATTAATGACAATGGGATATTTTACGATTTTAATCAATTCAAAACTTTATTTAATGTACAAGGAACTATTTTAGATTTTCAAGGGGTAATAAAAAGAATACCACAGACTTGGAAAAATGTGCTGAATAATAATGTCCAAACTTGTATTGATATGAAGTATAATGTAATACGTCCAAAACATGTTACACTTATTCTTAAAGGGAAAAAAGGCTGTAGACATATTTATGAAAGTTTTATTAAAAATGAAAATAACTTACCAAACAGATGGCAGCGAGATTTAGGAGATATCACAAAGGAAGAAAGATGTCAGTATAATTTAGCCCTTAATAATATTAAAGAAACTAAATTGAAAGATTTCCAGTTTAAAATTAATAATAGAATTTTGGCAACCAACTCTTTCTTATTCAAAATTAATAAGATAGACAGTAATAGATGTTCTTTTTGTGAACAAGAAACAGAATCAATTAAACACTTATTTATAGATTGTCCTAAGGTAAAAGAATTTTGGGGTATATTAAAAAACTGGCTACAGCTAAACGGGAACATAAATTTAAATACCACGGATAAAAACATTATATTTGCTTGGCCACATGAATCATCCTTAATCAGTTATCTGATAATTATAGCTAAGTACTACATATATAAAACAAAGTTTATATCAAAACAGCTGAGCATACAAGGTTTTTGTGCATTATTGAAAATAAAATTTAAAAATGAACAGTATATTGCAAGAATTCATAACACATATAATAAGTTTCTTGGAAAATGGTCTACCTTGGTCCACCCCCTTAACACAATGTAAGGCATGAATTCCACTATTAAATCCTCACAGTTTTAGCCTGGCTATGATATCACATTGGGGCTAGATTTTTTCTTAATTTCAGGCTTTGAAAATCTGTTTTTTCCTTAAAATGACTATTTGGACCTTGTCCTGCAGAATGAATTTTCAGCCAACACTCATTTCTGACTATTAGCCAGTTATATTGTGTTCATTCAGTTTATAAACTGCTTTGGAAACATTGTGGATCCTGATCGGATGGCTTCTTTAGTAGCCATCTTGTCTGGCTCTACACTGTTTGCAAGGGATATGGTTATTATGTTCAGCGGGATAGGGACTAAAGCTGTAAATCAGGCTTTTCAGGTATGGTAAAGCTTGGATGGTATGAGGTCTGGTCACAACTGTTAGTTTGAAAACAAAAACATATTGCAATCTTGAAAACAGCATTTTTTAAAATTCTAAGAATGTTTTTTCAGGGTATTCTAAAAAAGTGTTTTGTCGATAACTTATGTCTTTGGCGAAAAAAATAGTCAGGGCTGCGACAGTGAAAATAACAGGGCATTGTTATTTTTCACAGTGTGAAGATATTATCTAAATCTCACACTGTGCAAAGTATCAGTTTTACTTGTTTTGGAAATGTATTGATTATACTGCTCATTTAAATAAAACAAAATTTACCCACTCAGGGCCACACATGTTGGATTATGATCAACATAAGACATTGGTGTGATAGATCTTAATATGTATTACTCTATTTTTTTTATTATTATTATTTTTTTTTTTTTTTTCTGCATGCTTTTCAAAAAAAAAAAAAAGAAAAGAAAAGATAGAGATTTATCAGTGAAATAAAGATCAATATTTTCACTGTTTTAAACAGTGAAAATACGATTTTATTCGTCACTGCTATGAGATTACTTTTTTTTTTTTTTTTTTTTCAAATCTCATTCTGTTTTCAGTACTAGATGACTAAAAATTAATGAACTGTGTTCCGTTCTTGTGCGATAAAGACGGTAGTGACGTCATTTTCGACACTGACGTCGCGTATTTTGCCGCGCGACGTTGGACTACGCGTAATTTTTTTTTTTTTTTTTTGGAAATAACTCTTTCAGTTATTTCAATAATTACTAATAATAATGCCATCCCAGGCGATTTCTCAGGTACAAACTTTGAGTTTACACTAAATATTATACTCATCAAACACGCTGGACACCGCTGGATTGGCGCGAAACGACCAGGAACGTCATTAGAGAAACTAAATACTGCATTTTTTGAAGCATGTAGGAAACAGAAAATCTGACTTCTCTTTTTCGGTTCGGGATCGAGTTTTTGTTTCACTCATGAGCGCCAAAACGGATATTTTCACTTGAGGCTACGCCACACGTGAAGGTGTCCGTTTCGGTGTTCATTCGGTGGGATGGAATTCGATCTTACACTGAAAAAAGAAAAAAAAACTATTTATCGTATGACGTCGAATCCGAGAGTATAATGGTGCTCCTAAGCCATCGGTGAATCGGATGTGCGAAACTGTAAGGTTACACATACGACGTCTCTATAATGACGTCGCGAAGTGTTGGCATTGTCTGTAGAAAACGTGAATAGAGTGCGTTTCAAACGTCATAGGGTAGATAGATTTTGCATTCATGTTTATGAATTGTTGGTTTTTTTTTTTAGTTCGACGGGGGTAGGGCATAAAATGCTGGACAAAACCTTGCATGGTGTGTCCTACCCTCGATCGTATAATAGATCTAGTAATGCAAGAAACTCTGTATGAAAACTTGCTACAAGGTAAAGAGTGATGCTGTCAAACTCATCTATATATATATATATATGTTGTATGTGTCTTTTGAAATGAATAAATATGGAAACATCAAAAAAAAAAAAAAATACATGTATGTAGGTGGGTGGGGTAATCTTACAAAACTGATGTAGACTTATGCCTCTGTCTGACACAATTTCATGGCAGATAATAGGATTATCAAACCAAATGTTACATTAATGCCAGTGATGTAATTCAATGTCAATGAGATAGTAAAAAGTATTGAAGTAACTATTTGACAAGAAATTTTCCATGTTTATGTGGAATTTCCATTTTTATAAGCCATCATGAAATTATGCATGTCAGTACGACCAATAGACCATGAGTGAAAGCTGTGCTGTTTTAAAGCTTGTTTATGCTCTCATGGTGTCATATGCCAAAAACTGCACTTAATTTAACTTCTTGAAGCTTACACATTCTTGGCAGTACACCAATAAATTGACTTTTGTGAAATATGTGGGTGGGGTAGTCGGAACCCCTGAATAGCTGATTTCTTTGGCAGTGGTGGGAATAAATACTGTAAATGACCTTTAATATGATTTATTTTTGCATGTTTTCTATACATGATTTCAAAAATGCACACACATATAGTATGCACATGATGAAAGTGTTGCTCTATGTATATTTTTGATTAATTTTTTTTTACGGCGTAGCCGTTATAGTTTTGCTTTTGTCCTACGTTTTTCGTTATTCCATTGGTCAATAAAACCACATGTCCAAGGAGATGACCATTTCATTGGTCAATGATTTGCATTAATAAATCTACTCAAAAGTACGACAGTTTACTGAAGTTTTAACCTAGGAAATATTTCGTTTTTTATGTGAGACATGAATGAAAAATATATACAGTTTCGGCTTGCTCACCGTCTTGTCCTTTGATGACCATACTTCATCTGTATAATTGTGTTTCTAGTGAATTCTGTAACTGCTGCGGTGAACAGCTATTTTGACCTAATTTCACGTGGTTGGTCTATATAGCGAAAGGAACCATTTCGGAAAGGAAGGTTCCTTTCGCGAAAGGAAGAATTTTCTGCGAAAGGAATTGTTTGTTTGATTTGAGGTTTAACGTCCCCATCAACACTGTGTAGGTCATTTTGGAGACGTTGCTTCCAAGTTTGTGGGACTTTTACCCGACATTGAGATGAAATGACACTCAAGCCCTGTTGCCCAATGAAACCATAAAGAGATATAGCATGACAAAAACATGTAATAATCGCATTACAAATTGACAGATGTTTAATTTACAATTTATGCTAAATAAAAGTTGCAGTGTATCATTTGTCTTCAGCATACTTTATGTCCTCCATTTTAACACAAAATGGACATTTTCGAATATCATTAATGTTACATAAATTCTGAAAAGGAATAAGTGTAATTTGAGTTTTAATTAGGTGCACATAAGATCAAGGTTCCGTCCGTTTGTCTGCTCGTCCGTTTGTTCGCCCGCCTATGCGTTTACGTTCACCATAGCGACAACCCGAAATGTTAACCCTAGAATTTGTGTTCAAAAACAGTAAATGATAACGTTTTCTTATTTGTTGTGCATATACTTGAGATCACATGCTCTTGAAATGAGGTCATGTTTTTAACCTTGACCTTTTACATTGACCTTAGCTCAAACAGGCGGGACACCGCCCTCTGCAAAGCTATTTTTCTTCGCGTGACATCTGAATTGTTTCAATACAGTAAACCAGTTCATAGCTAGACAATTGTTGCTGTCACTATTGTAGCTCATATTGTTCGACCCGCAGAAAAAGCGACCGACTGAAGTCGGTTGATTTTCTAAGAGTGCCCTAAAATCACCGTGTCATTCTGTCAGTCTGTCTGTCCGTCCGTAACCCGTTTGTGAAAATTGGTGATAGTGACTTAACCGCTTTGAATATTTAAACAATTTTTGGCATACTGATAGATATCAATGAGATCTAACCAATGAACTTACGAAATATTATATTCCATTTAGTATAGGCTCGCCGAGGCGAAAAACTGTGAAAAATTTCGAACTGCTTCTCCTCGGAAACCGTTTGGCCGATTGAAGTCAAATTTCATATGGAGCCTCTATGGGATGGGGGAAACCAAAATTTGCTCATGGGGTCCAGGTCACATGACCCAAATGGCCGCCAAGCCATATATGGTCTGTCTGTCCGTCCATAACCCGTTTGTGAAAATTGGTGATAGTGACTTAACCGCTTGGAATATTTAAACAATTTTTGGCATACTGATAGTATCAATGAGGTCTAACCAATGAACTTGCGAAATATTACATTCCATTTAGTATAGCCTCGCCGAGGCGAAAAATGTGAAAATTTTCGAACTGCTTCTCCTCGGAAACCGTTGGGCCGATTAAGGTCAAATTTCATATGGAGCCTTTATGGGATGGAGGAAACCAAAATTTGCTCATGGGGTCCAGGTCACATGACTAAAATGGCCGCCAAGCCATATATGGTAAAAACCCTTCAAATAGTCTTCTCCAGAACCACTCGGCAGATTTTCACGAAACTTGATAAATAACATCTGGGACGTAGGCCCATCATAAATTGCTAAAATGGTGACCCTGGGTTGACCTTGACCTTCTTTGTGCCTAGGTCAAACTTTGACACATATGCTTTTGTATTGGAAAAGTGAGAATTCATTTTATCCTGCAAACGATTCCGAATACAGTACTAAAGTATTAGATATATTTTTTGCTCCTTACGATAAGGCGCATTTATTGGGGGAACCGTTTTAGGTCCAGGTCACATGACCAAAATGGCCGCCATACCCATATATGGTAACACTTATCAAGCTAAAAGCATCCGGCGGGTCGTGCACTTCAGCTGAAGCACTGGTTTCTAAACAACCTTCCAATTAAATCTACGCCGCATATCTTTTTTAAAGATATTTCTTGTTTCTTTTCTTTTGGGGGTATATGTAAATTTGGAAAAATATATGAGAAAGTAATCCATATACCTGTTATTTTCTCTGTCTGGTATTAACCCACATACCTTCTTGCATGACATAGTAGTTTTTGACAGTAATCTAAGGAGTAATTTTTTTTTACAGATCAGATTTTGTTAAAAAATATGTGCAGTGAAATAGGTAAATTATCAGAGGCTGAATTCTTTGCCATTACATTGATATTTCATTTTTATTCTTTTGTGGGTATAGATTTGACAGTTTCTCATTATGAGTAAATATTATGAAGATTGCTTTTGAAATATTGATGATTACCAAACTGTTCTGTTGCCCAGTGATTTAGAAATCAGATACAAGGAATGCAATGTCTGTTCCAAAATTGTGTAACTTTTATTACTCAAAATATGCTGTATGTCCTTACTTTGGTGACCTAGTATCTTGAAAACTAATCCACGTACCATCGATTTTCTCTTCATATTTCAAAAGCACAAAGTGCAAATATTCTAAATGACAAGTTTCATCACAATCTATGGATAGCAATTTTTGGGTCAGGTGTACCCATTCCCCTTAAGTGTACAAGATGTGTCCTCCGAAATTTCAGGAGTCGGGGGGGGGGGGGGGGCGGCATAGTTGGAAGACTGGGTGGTGGTTCAACGTTGCCAGGCATACTGGTACTAGTGCTCCGCCCCATTTCGAATGGTTCGCTCCTGACCCATATTGACCATCGATTTGGGTATTTCTCAAATCCGGAACACTCGATAAGTCTATTCGACTCCCGCTTAAAACAGAGAACCAGTTTAGGAACATGTCTTCTTGCACACCAGACAAGGAAATCCGTGATTTTACCCTGGGATAGAAATTTATGTTCTGACCCTGGTGTTTATTACTTATTCCCTATTCACAAATGCTACTTGCTGGATTTCGAAACCTATACCAGTATACTTAAAGGTAAAAATTATAATGATGTACCATACGCACTTCTGTTGCACCTCGTTTAAATTCTGTGAAGCTGAAAATTGAATAAGGAATCAGGAAAATTTTGATTTATTCCTTATTCGCAAGAACTAACTGCTGGATTTTGAAACCTATACCATTATGCTTAGAAGTAAAAATTATGATAATACCACAATACGCAAAGCTCAATAAAGCTGAACATCGAATAAAAAATAAGGAAAGTTTGGATCTATTCCTTATTCGCAAATACTACTTACTGGATTTTGAAACCTATACCTTTATGCTTAGAAGTAAAAATTGTGATGAATGTACCAAACGCAAATGTTACGTTACACCTCCTGGCTAAGTTCTCGGAAGCTGAAAATCGAATAAGGAATAAGGAAAACTTTGATTTATTCCTTATTCGCAAGTAAAACTTGCTGGATTTCGCAACCTATGCTTAAAAGTAAAAATGATGATGAATCCACTATATGCAAATGTTCTGTTTCACTGCGTCGCAAAGATCTGTGAAGCTGAAAATTGAATAAGGAATAAGGAAAAATCTGATTTTTTCTTTATTCCTTATTAGGAAATACAGCTTGATGGATTTCGAATCCTATACCATAATGCTTAGAAGTAAAAATGATTATGAATCCACGATACCCAAATGATCTGTTATGACGCGTCGCAAAGATCTATGAAGCTGAAAATCGCAAAAAAGGAATAAGGAAAATTTTGATTTATTCCTTATTCATTATTCGCAAATACTACTTGCTGGCTTTTGAAACCTATACCATTATGCTTAGAAGTAAAAATTACGATGAATGTACCATACGCAAATTTTCTGTGACACCCCGTCGCAAAGTTTTCTGAAGCTGAAAATCGAATAAGGAATGAGGACAATTTTGATTTATTCCATATTCTTTATTCGCCATTGAAACTTACTAGATTTCGAAACCTATACAATTATGCTTAGAACTAAAATGATGATAATTCCACTATACACAAATGTTTTGTTACATCGAGTCGCAAAGATCTATGAAGCTGAATATCGAATAAGGAAAATTTGGAGTTATTCCTTATTCCTTATTCGCCATTGAAACTTGCTGGATTTCGAAACCTATACCATTATGCTTAGAAGTAAAAATGATGATGATTAGGACATACACTAATGTTCTGTTACATCGCGTCGCAAAGATCTATGAACCTGAGAATCGAATAAGGAATAAGGAAAACTTTGCTTTGTTCCTTATTCGCAATAGATACTTGCTGGATTTCGAAACTATACCATAATGCTTATAAGTGAAAGTGATCATGAGTGTACCATACGCAAATGTTCTGTTACATCGCGTCGCAAAGTTCTATGGCGCTGAAAATCGAATAAGGAAAAAATAAATAAATGTAGGTTTATTTTATTTATTTATTTTTTTTTTTTTTCGTATTCGCAGCTTATAATTACGAAATTATTTATCTAAAGGTACCGAAACTTTTTTAAGCATATTCACGTAAAGTCGTCTTATTCTGTCTGCAGGTACCGCAAATGGATCTTTACTGATATGTTCCTGTATAAAACAAGTGGACCAAGATGGTCCTATATCGCTCACCTGAGCTAGTAGATTCAAAGTTTCAGGAAATTCCAACCTTTACTGAAGGATTTATGCGAGGAGAAAGGGAAAAACAATGGGCATTTTCAGCATTCAATGTGAAATTACTCTATGAGAGATGGGCAAACATTACCAGTTTTGAAACTCATCCCAACTTCCATCCCAACATCTTCAGGAAGATTCGATCAAATCCAAAGGACTTATGGTGATAGCAAGGTACACAATAGGTATTGTCAGCAAAAAAGGTGACTTAACACTTTGAGCAATGTGCCAACAATGTTAGTTTGAAAACTCATTTAAGCTTTTATCCCTACTTATATGTAAGTTTCAGGAAGATCCATTCAAAATAATGATGATAATGTCAAAAATCGGCATTTTCAGCAATTAAAGGGACATAACTCTATGATAAATAGACCGACCTCACCTGTTCTTAAACTCATCAAAGCTTTTATCCCTGACTTACTTGTTTGTAAGTTTCAAGAAGATCCGATCAAAACTGAAGATGCTACGGTGTGGACAACGTCAAAAACAGGCATTTTCTGCAATCAAACGGACGTAACTATGATAAATAGGCTGACCTCATCAGTTTTCGAACTCATCCGAGCTTTTTACTTACTTACATATAAGTTTCAAGAAGATCCAATAGAAAACTGAAGGGACCACCATGATGACACGGTAAATACTTTCTGCAATCAAGTACATGTAGAACGTGATAAACAGGCTGACACACCGGTTTTGTCACCAGGTTTCGAACTCATCCGAGCTTTTATCTCTGACTTACTTGTTTGTAAGGTTTGATTAAAACTGAAGGGGCAGCGGTGATGACAATGTCGAAAAATAAGCATTTTTAGCGAAGCCGAGGACATAACTCCGTGATTGACTGTTTTCGCTTGTTTTCGAACTAGTCTGAGCGTTTATCCCTGACTAACATACATATAAAATTCAAGAAGATCCGATGATAACTGATGAAGTTACGGTCAAAAAGAGGCATTTTCTGCAATCCAAGGTACGTAACTCTATGATAAATAGACTGACCTCAGCAGCTCTCAAACTCATCCAAGCTTACTTACATGTACGTTTCATGAAGATCTGATAAACACTGAAGGAGCTACGGTGATGACAAGGTCAACAAGAGTTGTCAGAAGACAACATAGCTCGCCTTTGGGGGCCTAAGATGGATGAGGGCAAGTTATCAAAAAAAAAATATTCTGTAAAACAGCCCAACAGACTGCAGAAAATGAAAGAGAACCAAAAAGTACCCATAATCCTGTTTTCAAGCCTTTCCACGGTTAAAAAAAAAAAAGAAAGAAAGAAAATGAAATCTATATTTGATAAAAAATTCTACAAACTTCCAAGTAATAACAAGGCAATACAGACAATACAAATCTCCTCGCGCAACACAAATTATAAAAAGCTTAGCCTAGCATTTGTGCAAAATTACATTATATCCATCAATAAATGTAGGTACTTAAGAGTGATGACAAAGTTTTTTCTAAAAATAGCCACAGTAACCTTGACCTTGAGCCCTAGACCTTGACATTTGTATGAAGTTATCTTTAAATCCATCAATAAATGTGGACACTATAGCAATGATCAAGTTTTCTAAAAATAGCCACAGTGACCTTGACCTTCCGTCCCTGACCCTGAAAGTGAAAGTCACTCGAGATATATCAAACATTTGTGTGAAGTTATATTAAAATTCATCAATAAATGAAGGCGCAAGAGCAATGACAAAGTTTTTCTAAAATTAGCCACAGTGACCTTGACCTTCAGCCCCGGACCCTGAAAGTCGAATTCGCTCGAGATATCATCATACCTAACATTTGTATGAAGTTATATTAAAATCCATACATAAATGTAGGCACTAGAGCGATCACAAAGTTTTTCTAAAAATAGCCACAGTGACCTTGACCTTCAGCCCCGTACCTGAAAGTCAAAGTCACTCAAGATATCTTCATACTAAAGATTTGTGTGAAGTTATATTAAAATCCATCAATAAATGAAGGCGAAAGAGCGATGACAAAGTTTTTCTAAGAATAGCCACAGTGACCTTGACCTTCAGCCCCGGACCCTGAAAGTCGAACTCGCTCGTGATATCATCATACCCAACATTTGTGTAAAGTTGTATTGAAAGCGATCCATAAATGTAGGCACTAGAGCAATCACAAAGTTTTTCTAAAAATAGCCACAGTGACCTTGACCTTCAGCCCCGGAACCTGAAAGTCGAACTTGATCGAGATATCATCATACCCAACATTTGTGTGAAGCTATATTAAAATCCATCGATAAACTAAGGCACAAGAGCAATGGCAATGTTTTTTTTTTTTCTAAAAATAGCCACAGTGACCTTGACCCCGTGACTCTGAAAGTAATGACCTTGACCTTGATCCCCGGACCTTGAAAGTCAAAGTCACTTGAAATATTATCATACCCAACATTTGTGTGAAGCTATATAAAAATCCATCAATAAATGAAGGCGCTAGAGCGATGAAATTGTTTTTCTAAAAATAGCCATAGTGACCTTGACCTTGAGCCCCAGACCCGCTATGTTTAAAAAAAAAAAAAAAAGAAAGAAACAAGGGATTCGAACTCACAACCTCTTGATACATAGTCCAAAGCCTTATCCACTGCACCACAAAGCTTGCAGGTAAACTTTAACACAGGGAAATAAAGGAGGTAATACAGAGGAAAATATTATCTTCTCAAAAAGTCCAATTTAAGCCATAAAAAAACTTGGAAATGGAGTGAAAAATATTTTGTAAAATATTGATTTTTACCTATTGTTTATTTTATTTGAAAATAAATTTGTGAAACATCACAAATAAGAGCTTGCAGGTAAATTTTAACACAATGCGGACGCCGACGACGCCGAAGCTGACACCGGATGCCGGGGGTATAGCAATAGCTCCCCCCTTACTTTCATAGGCATTTTCTATAATCAAGGGGGACACAACTCTGAAATATAGGCCGACCTCATCAATTTTTGAACTCAGCTGAGGTTTTATCCCTTACTAACTAACATGTAAGTTTCAAAAAAAATCCGACGAAAACGGAAGGGGCTTTGGTGATGACAAGGTCAAAAATATGCATTTTCAGCATTAAAGGGGACGTAATTCTATGATAGATAGGCCAACCTCGTCAGTTTTTTTTTTTAACTCATTCGAGCTTTTATTCCTGACTTACCTGTTTGTAAGTTTCAAGAAGATACGATCAAAACTGAAGGGGTTACGGTGATGACAAGGTCAAATATAAGCATTTTCAGCAAATAAGGGGACAGAACGCCATGAGTAATCATGAGTAATCAACCGACATCGCTAGTTTTCGAACTAAGTAACAATGTATAAGGAATAAGGAGCAAGGAATAAGGAACAAGGAAATGAGGATTAAGGAACAAGTAATTTAGGAATAAGGAGCCAACTTAATACTCGTCGTAAAATCAATTTAAGCCCACCAGTGGAATTCATTTCACAGACCGTTCCAAGGCGGGTCTTCTGTCTCGATTTATTAGCTCACCTGAGCACGAAGTCCTCATGGTGAGCTATTGTGATCGGTCAATGTCCGTCGTCCGTCGTGCGTCGTGTGTCGTGCGGCGTCAACAATTTGCTTTAAATGCTAACTCCTCCTTAACCCTTGAGCCAATTTCAATAAAACTGCCTAGGAATATTGCTGAGGTGACCCTCTACAAAAATAGCTCAAATGTTCCGCTCCGCTGAACAAGATGGCCGCCATAGCTAAAAATAGAAAAATCTTTAAACGACAACTTCTCCTGTACCATAAGGCCAATTTCGTTCAAACGTTATAGGAATGTTGCTTAGGTGACCCTCGACCAAAATAGCTAAAATGTTTCCGTTCCGGTGAACAAAATGGCTGGCAGAGCTAAAAATAGAAAATAAACGATAACTCCTCCTGTACCCTTGGGCCAAATTAATTCAAACTTCATTGGATGTGTCTTAGGTGATCCTCTACTAAAATAGCTAAAATGATATTGATCTGATGAGCAAAATGGCCACCATAGCTAAAAATAGAAAAACATCGTAAATTTGCTTCAAACTCAAACTTCTCCTCAACCCTTGGGCCAATTTGATTCAAACTTCACAGCAATGTTGCCCAAATGACTCCCTACCAAAATAGTTAAAATCGTTGTGCTCTGACAAACAAGATGGCCGCCAGAGCTAAAAATAGAAAAAATCTTTAAACGATAACTCCTCCTGTACCCTTGGGCCAATTTTATTCAAACTTCATAGGAATGTTGCTTAGGTGACCATCTACCAAAACAGCTGAATAGGTTCTGCTCTGATGAGCAAAATGGCCGCCATAGCTAAAAACAGAATTGGACCAGCCTTCGGCCCAGGTGAGCTAAAAACGTGTGAATGCTCTAGTGGTAATTTTCAGCTTAATCAGCTTCAGACTTGCTCCAAATGATGTCCTTGAAAAAATCTGGGTGAACTACAGAACCAGGTCAATGAGCAAGATGGCTGTCAGGGCTTTAAACACAAACCCTTTAAATGCTTTAAACGGTGATTTTGATCTTTCTTGCCTTTTCCCTTTTTCTATATTTAGAAGAAGACTAAAAACAATAGCAATGCATGTGTAAAGTTTAAAACAAGGTCATCTGTACAGACATTATGATAAGAAATATTTCATTATCAATAAAAGATGAACTTATCAGGTGGATAAAGAAATAGAAAGAGAATAACTGAAAAGCGTTACCTTTGACGCACAAACAGTTTTATAACATTTATTTCCACAATAATTCTTCACAATCTCCGACGTTTCGGCTTTTTACAGCCTTTTTCACGGATTGTTCTTTCAAGCTATCACATATTTTTCCTATTCATCTTTCCACCATATTAAATGTTTTTTCCAATATGGTGGAAAGATGAATAGGAAAAATATGTGATAGCTTGAAAGAACAATCCGTGAAAAAGGCTGTAAAAAGCCGAAACGTCGGAGATTGTGAAGAATTATTGCGGAAATAATTGAAAAGTGTTAGTTTTATTTCGGATACATACTAGGGCTTTTGAACGAAACCGAATGTGGGCAGGGACAGAGACATACCAAATAGTCAACATTTAGTAAGTATAAAGAAAAACAAACAAGCAATGACAATGTTTTGGCATACATTCTGGTGTCGTACAATGCAGACTTTAACATTAAATCATTTAACATGTAAACAAATCTGCAAACTAACGACCACCTTGGGCGATTGACTGTTTTAGACCCCGGTTTCTTGCACACCAGACAAGGAAATCCGTGATTTTACCCTGGGATAGAAATTTATATTCTGACCCTGGTGTTCCGACCCCAAACAGAATATAATTGCGTGTTTGATAAATGCACTGGTTGATTACAACCTCATGCGCGGCGGCGTCATGCGTGACGTCACTAAACATTCCTGTTGTGTCATCACAAAATGGCGGACGTCGGTAACCGAAGTGACAGCAGCATTAAGAATTCGCAATAGAAATGGAAGGTATGCAAGAAAAAGAATCCTACATGGGTGTGAGGGGTGGATAGAAACATCCGTCCCTCGGGATCACTGTCCGGCATCACTCGGCAAGCCTCGAGATGCCGGAGAGTGACCCTCGGGACGGATTTTCCTATCCACCCCTCACAACCATATAAGATTCTTATAGTCTATAAAATTCCAACCCTCATCGCCGATTTCAATGCAGTTTGTATACATTACATCACGAAAACGTTGCCTATGTAATTCTGAACCCCATGAACCCATACCTGCCAACATTGAGAAAATCCGAAGAGTGAGACTGTGCGCGGTGGACCAATTTTCACCTTCTTTTTTAGTATTTGACTCGCGGGGAATTTTCAGGAAAAATTTGAAAGAGTGAGATTTTTTCCCTAACCCTATGGGGGTGGGGATGGGTGCTACCTTTTCCAAAGACCCACCACCCATAAAAAAAATAAATTGAACCCCACCACCAATAAATCTCAATTTTTAACCAGACCAAGCACCCATTAAAAAAGAAAGTGCTAGCTTACTCACCTTGCATAAAACATGCGTATTTTTAGCAGGGGTGAAATGTATGAAACTGTGTACTGTCCGAATATATGTTACTTAGTTTTAAAGGTCGCTTTACAAGTCAGATACAATGATTCATTTTACCACCGAACTTCATCAAATCTTGTTAAAAACTGAGCACATGTATGCTAAAATGGATAACTCATCAATACTTTGAGCAATTTTGCTAATGTTTACGTTTTCAGAGATTCATAAACAAAATGAAAGATAGGACATCGGTCGCCACACAACATTTTGGGTGCCCTGTAAAATGTCAAAAAAAAAAAAGAGAAAAAGATAGTTTTATGGAAGATTATTAGTATGTAATAAAGAAAATAAATGGCTAAATGTGAATTCTGTAATATTTTTTGTAACACAGGGATGCCTAGATATCTGATTATTCTGAGGACTAAACTTAGAAATTTACCGATAGATAGATTATAGACAAGATGGATAGTTTTGTTTATTACCTGTCCAATAATAGATTTGCTAAAAATAGTCCAAATATACCTGTCACCTGGAGGTGATTTTCCAATAGTTCTGTATCCCGGCTCTAATTGCATATATTAGCGATTCAGAAAAGCGATAACCAGTTCCCATATGTAAATATCCGGTATGGCGAATTAGCAAATTTCTAGGCGTGAGATGCACTGAAATTCGTGAGATTTGGGCCATTTTCAAAATACGATCGTGGGGGAGTGAGATGCACAATAAATCGTGAGAGTCACGCTCAAATCGGGAGTGTTGGCAGGTATGCATGAACCCCACTTTTATATCGCAAAACTGGGGTTTAGAGGGTAAACCTTATTTTTCTTATTTCTGCTCAAACATATAGATTGTGGGTACTCGCTAGGACCGCTAGAGACGGTTCTAACGTTTGCCCACAATCTATAATTTGAGCAGAAATTAGTAAGAAAAAATATCAAAATTTTTCATCTTAAAATTTTCGTATTTTCGGTGGTAAAATTGACAATGTATTTGTATAGGCGTGTCTTCGTCATGATGTCAATAACAAAGTGATCCATGTGTTGACGGGAATCAAATAGTGCAGATTTGATTGATTGATTGATTTTATTGGAGTTAAACGGCCCAATCAAATCTATTTTAGGTCATTTTGAGCCGGTCAGTGTACCTATCCACACTTATCCTGGGCAGGCTTATACGTAAACGGTTAACCAGAACAGTGGACATTCTTTCGCCAGAAACTGACAAATACCCGTCTTTAATTAGCGGAAGAGAGAGAATGACCGTAGAATAGATTTCATGATTAATCTCCACGCAAGAATGTTGCCGACCCCGGCAGGTATCGAACCCGCGTCCTCCCGATCACCAGTCAGACGCGCATCCGACTGAGCTACCGAGGCTGGCAAAATAGCGTAGAGCAAATTAAGAAGATCAAAATCGGTGTTGAGAACTCAATAACCATCTCGCGTCAGACGAGAACTACGGAGAGCTGAACAAGAGAAATTAGTCTGGTTGACTTATTACAGAGAAAACTGGGGTTTAGGGGGTAAAAATTATTTTCCTTATTTCTGCTCCAAGACATAGGTTGTGAGTACTCGTTAGAACCGCCTCAACGAGGCGGTTCTAACGAGCACCCAAAACCTATGTTTGGAGTGTATATAAGAAAAATATCACACTTTTTCATCTGAAAATTTTCGTTTTTTTCGGCGGTAAAATTTACAATGTATTAGTATAGGCTTGTTTCCGTAAAGGATGCTGCAGATTGTCAGAAACACTTATATGACACTATACCACTCCACATCATTGCTTCCTGCCATGCTCATTTAGAGTATCGAGTTTGTTTTATTTGTTGGAAGGGTGACAAAAAGTCGAGAACTTTAAGAAAACTTTGTAGTTGTCCCTCATCAGAACCCGCGTTATGCGGTGTCTGATATGGATCTACACTGTTCGAGCATGTCCCTTTTGCAAAGGTAAATTCACTCCGGTTGCTGTCGTGAACGGCAGAGAGTATATTTGATTTTTTCAATGTAAGATAGATTTTCATTTCATCGAATTAACACCAAAGAAGTATAATCACGAGTGGTGGTGCATATAAGTGAAATACACCGAAACAAATGTTTCTTATATGCTTTAAACTATAATTATTAAAGCAGTTTTAAAGCGCATGAGCCGTTACCACGGGGAACAATTAATTTTCCAAGGTGATTTCGCGTCGATTTAGAGGTTTTGTTTGTTTGTTTGAGTTGAGGTTTTGCGTCCCGGTCAACACTATTAAGGTCATTTTTGAGACGTTGCTTCCGATTTTGTGGGACTTTTACCCGACATTGAGATGAAATGACATCTCAAGCCCTACCGCCCACAGAAACCGCTAGGGTTAAAGGAGCGGTCCGACTCGCATCACTTTTCCTGGGCAGGCTTAGACCTAAGCTGTTTACAAGTACTCAAGTTCGGTCGGTTTCAGCTCTGCGCGGAAGCACTGTGCAGCCCAGTCTATTTCTCCAGACCCCGATGCGCGGGACTCTCGATTTAGAGGTATTCAGCGCGTTAACTGGGTATAATTTTTGGTGTAAACTGAAAGTTTGCAGCTGAAAAACAGCTTGGTATGTTACTTTATCAAATCGTTTACTTGGAATTTGCATTCAACTAATGTCCGCAGTTCCTAAGCTCAGCATTCTATTCGTTTCGTTGGTGATAAAAGTGACGTCATCGACGTCGGAATGGCATGAAAACGTGCGTGACGTAATTTCTGACACACATTTTTAACGTTTAGCTCGTAATTGACATCTAACAAATAGAAAAATTCGACCAAACATCAAATACACCAACACTGAAAATAAAAATCGCATTTACACTGTTGAAACAGTGACAAGATCGATTTCGATTTCACTGAGAAATCTCTATATTTCATTGGAAAGCAAGTATTAAAGAATGTCTTATAGTCATGTTGCAGAAAGCGATTACAAATGCATGTATTTGATTATTCTTGCACACCAGATAAGAAAATCCATAGTTTCAGCTTGGGATAGAAATTATGTTCTAACCCGGGCGTTCTTACCCAAAATCGAATATTCTCGTGTTTGATAAATGCACTGGTTGAATACGTCCTCATATGCGTCGTCGTTAAGGTTGACGTCACAACACGTTACGTGACGTCACTAAACATCACTATTGTGTCATCACAATATGGCGGACGTCGGTAACTGAAGTGGCTTCAGCATCAAAATCCGCGCTAAGACATGGAAGGTATGGAAGAAAAAGAATCCTATATGGGTGTGAGGGGTGTATAGAAAACTCCGTCACTCGGGATCACTGTCCGGCATCACGAGGCTTACCGAGTGATGCCGGACAGTGATCCCGAGGGACGTATTTTTTCATCCAACCCTCACACCCATATAAGATTCTTATATGATATTATGTCAATGTAATAAATCGTTTTCTTCCAAAGCCGCAGAAAATGAATGTGTCTGGTGAATAAATGTTATATTTGTTGTGCTTGTTTCCAACGGGAACCAAAAATCGATGTTTAATGACATAAATGTTACATCACGAAAACACGCCTTTATAATTTTGACCCCCTTGAACCCCACTTTTATATAGTAAAACTGAGGTTTACAGGGGTAAACCTGATTTTTCTTATTTCTGCTCTAAAATATAAATTGTTGGTACTCGTTAGAACCGCCTCGATTAGGCCCCACAATCTATATTTGGAACAGAAATAAAAAAAAAATATATCACAATTTATCATCTTAAAATTTTCTTTTTAGGCGGAAAATTTACAATGCATTTGTATAGGCGTGTTATCGTAATGATATCTGTTCCAACGAGAACCAAAAATCGATGGGTTTTTTTTTTTTTGCACTTCCGGTTATGCATGTGAAGGCGCGACACGTGTTTTTTCACTGAAGAAAAAAAAATCAATTGAGGTGTTTCTGAGAGCCAGTGACTGTATGCAATGACATTTTCATTAGTTTAGAATTAATGTATCCAATTCTAAATAACAAAACAACAAAAACTAGCCGTCGTCGAATGGTGTGGGAAATATGCCGGTGGATAAATAGTTTGATGATACCCCACCCACCTAACTCGCCATTGTGTTTTATGTCTGGATGTGCTGTTGAAAATGAGCAGTAAGGAACAAGTTGCGAGTGCGAAGGTATTGAGAAGCAGTAGTCAAGGAACTAGGCAAGATAGTCCAAAAATGAATAAAGGTTTAGAAAAGGAGGTTCTAAAATGTACCCACAATCTATATTTTGAGCAGAAATAAGAAAAAAAGAAAAAAAAAAATCATCATAATTTTTCGTTTCTTTGGCAGTAAAATTTACATAGATGAGCTTACACGAGGGTTCATGTATCATTGAATTTATTAAACTAGTTGAGGAAAAAAAAGGTTAAAATGCGAGGCTTTGCCTTTTCCTCAACGAGTTTAATAAATTCAATAATACATGAGCACGAATGCAACAATCTATATATCATATGACATTTAAAAAGTATTTAATTCACGAATTTTGTACCAAAATGTCAATATTCCGCCATTAGGAAACGCGACGTCCTTAATGACGTCGTACATGTAACGTGATGGTGCGTATCTAACTAATTTGCATATTTAATCCTCTAGTGGATTCCGAAATTAATTACATGACGTCATTACATTCTCAGACGCGACGTCATATGATAAAACGTATTTGTATAGGCGTGTTTTCGTAATGTTGTCTTGTCTATGTAAATGGTTGGTTGATATGAGGTTTAACGTCCCCGTCAACACTGTATAGGTTATTTTGGAGACGTTGCTTCCAATTTTGTGGGACTTTTACCTGACATTGAGATGAAATGACATCTCAAACCCTGCCGCCCAATCAAACCAATAGGGTTTATAAGCATAGACAGTCCGACTCGCACCGCTTTGCCTGAGCAGGCTTAGATCCTCTAAGCGGTTTATCAGTACTCATGTGCGAGTCGGTTTCAGCTCTGCGTGGGAGCATCATGTAGCCCATCTTTTTCTTCAAGCCCCGGTGGGCGGGGGCTGTTTGTCTATGTAAAAAGATCTAGGGAATGTTCGTTACAATTGGTTGTTAATGTAATAAAATATAACATTTCAGATTAACAACGGTCCATGCCGATGATGTGGAAAAGTCTTCCCATAATATTCTTCTTCTGGATCCAGGCTACTGCTGCTTACCTCTGCGTCTGCAGTAATCATATTGGCGCCAACATCTACAGATCAGCCGACACCCATTCACAACCAATCGGAACGCTCTACCCCGATGCTGGCGAGTGCAAACCTGCATATAACGACACCTCCCATCCCCATTTCGTTGCTGTTATTCATTTTCATGAGGTAAGTATAGGCCCTTAGACTAAACGTTGGTCCCTATAAATCTGTTTAATGCTCATCACATTAGAACATAAATAGCATATTTCTGTTACTTTATAGAGCTATTACACTTTTTGGAGCGTAGCTGTTGCAGCGTAGCTCCAGTGAGATGAGAAGTGATTTTTGCACTACTTTCGGTGTTACTGCATATGACCCAATCACCAGTGAAAACATAGTACCCCGTGTTAACATAGTAGATTATTACGCCATGCAGTATCTTCTTATAGACTGCTTCACAGACTACCTATTTCAAACGGAATAGATGAATATTTTTGATAGATGAACTGTGTAGCAGTCTAATATTTATATAGTTCAGTTCATATAACCAAGTTTACAGCCCATTTGTACCATAAAAGCCCAAACCTGGCAACTTGCAAACAGGACAAACCCAGATCAGATACCACAGAACGCGGAGTCTCATTATGACCTGCACTGCATACTTACAAAAAGGTTCAGCCATTTTTGCCAAATATTACGTGGAAGCCACAACCTGTCATCTCTGATTTTAAAATGAACTCATTCCATACTGATATAAGGTGTTGAGGATTCCATTCGTTTAAAATGGGTTAAAAGTACGCAGTGTGGGTCGATAATGTATTACCAAAATAAGACAGTTGGAATGAGTTTGGACAGGTGCACGTCAAGGTTTATATTGTAAGCAGTAAATTTTGACGTTTAGACACAGATGAGACGCCACTTATTGTAGCGTCTGATCTGGGTCTGCTATGTTTGTCCCTAAAAAGGCTGCTAGATATATACTCAGAGTATGGGTTAATGTGTGTGTGTGTGGGGGGGGGGGGACAATGTTACTTTTTTAAAGCGACCTGTCTGCGTCCTAGGCATGTGACCTTAAATAAAGCAAAGTATCAGCTCAGACGCCAGTTCCATACCTTCCGGGTTCGGCAACATTCTTTCCAGGAGATTGATCGTGAAACCTGTTCCACGGTGATTCTATCCCTTTCGCTGATTCAAGAAGGGCAGTTGTTGGTTTCCGGTAAAAGACTGTGCACTGTGCTGTATTGACAATATCTAACCAAAGAAATTGCCTAAATGCCAGATCATTTCATAAATGGCCTCGTTGAGGCAATTTATTTTTATATAATAATAATGGAGTATAATGTCTAAACCTCTTCAAATATTCCTATGGATTGATATTTACAATAACTAACCCAAAAAACTGTCGTATGCAAGATCACTTCATAAATGGCCTCACCGATGCAATATATATTTAGAAAAATGTTAACAGAGTATAATGTTCAAACCTCTCTGAATATTCCGATCGTTTTTGGCATTCGGATTGATATTGACAATACCTAAACCATGAGGCTGTTTTATGCAAGATTACTTTATGAATGGCCTCGCCGAGGCAAAATAATATAAAAATGAATACGGAGTATAGCATCTAAACCCGGCTTTGATCATTTTCGGCATACAGGTTGATATTGACAATACATAACCCGCAAAATTACCTTATGCAAAATTACTTTACAAACGGCCTCGCCTAGGCAAACTGAAAAATTATTTCGGAGTTTAACTTCTAATCTACTTGGAATATTTTTGACAACTGTTAGCATACAAATAGATAATGTACAGATCTAATCAACGATATTCCTGAATGCCCAATTTCTTTATTTTAGCCTCGGCAAGGTAAAAAATTCAGCCACTGACACGGTCGTATAACTTTCAAACCGACGGGTATATTTTATAATGTTTTGCATGCAGATGTAAATTGACAAGATCAAGCTAATGATATTGTCCAATGCCAGATAGCTTTATAAACAGCCTCACCGAGGCAATTTTGAAAGACCGATTACGGATGTATAACTTATAAACTGCTGGCAAAATTATGCTAATTTTTCACATGAAGATAAACATCATCAAGACGTAACCAAGGAGAATGTCTAATGCAAGATAAATAACCTCCCCAAGGGAATTTTTAAAAAACGGATTACATAAAATAACTTTAAAGTCGCCAAACAATTTCGCTAGCCGCAGTCATTGCACGAACTATAGCTCAGCAGAAATCTTCAAGTAAACTGTAGAACTGCATGGTTGCTGTATTGCTCAAACACATTGATTGTGGGTACTTGATAAAACTGCCTCGTCAAGGCGGTTCAATCAAGTCCCCGCAATCAATGTTTTGAGCAGAGACAAGAAAATATCACAATTTTGTATCTTAAAATTTCCATTTTATTTTTTTGGGGGGGAGGGGGGGGTGGGGGGGCGCGAAAAATTGACAATGTATTTGTACAGGCGTGTTTTTGTGATGGTTGCTGCGGGGTCTACACCTTAGCGTGAGTTAATTTCAATATAGGTCTTGTTGCTTTAACACGACTTCTGGCCCAGAATAGCTTCAAACAGCTATGTTCATTGGATCAGTATGAGCCTGAATTAAAATACCACTCAGACGCTAAATCAAATCAACAAAGCTACGCTCCATCAGCACTCTCAGTGCTTTGATTGATTCTGGGATCAGATGTATTTTGACAATACCGTTTAATGCAAGATTTCTTTATAAACAGTCTAACCTATGAAGCTTTCTTTAATAAGTTTTATTTTCAATGACCAGCTTGTGTACACATACCGTTCCAGATCAGACCTTTGACGATGGTTAGAATTGGTAGATGAAATGCGTTTTTTTTTTTTTTTTTTTTTTAGGGTCGTGCACCTTAGCGTAAGTTAATTATTTCTTTAAATACTGTTTAAATTGTAGATTGGCTATCTGGTAAGAGATAAGGATATCAGACTCACCAACTGTACAGGACATCCGGATAGTGAAAACATTTGTAAGTCATGTCTTGGGGAACTGGTAATCCAATAATTATGTTATGAAGAATAATTGATATTATCGCAAGTAAGGGCATCAAAACCGCCGCGTGGTGCGGAGCGCAGATTGTTTATTTTATCAGTTACCCCCTATATTAACTGCATTGTAACACATTGAACTGATAAAGATATGCTATCTCAGGACAAGTCGGCTTTATTAGGCCAACGTGACATTGCACTTTTATGAATGAGCCAGACTACTAGAAAAAAGCCAAACATGTTATTATTACTGGGAAAATCTTAAAAATAATCATAAAAAACATCATAGGGAAAACTACAGTGTGCTTATACTAAATATATCGATTATTGCGCGCCGGAATATTGGGGCACACTGAGGACAATCGATAACTGATCGAAAATTGCCAATTTAAGAGTGAACAAGGGGATAAACTGATAAATAGAATTACCAGATTCGTGTCATTTGGTATCAAGTTTATCAGGCTCGGCCTCGCGATTCTACACGCGTTCTCGAAACATTGCCTGATAAACTAGATATCAAAAGACACGAACCTGGTATTCTCTATCAACCCTTCCGGGCCAGTAGACCGAACAGGCTACCTTTGCAAACCAGTCGGCAGCTCATCAGCCACTACATTGCTTGGCTTTTCATAGATCACATTCCCTGACCCCTTTTTGCATCAATGCATATTTCCAAATTCGACATTAGAAGAGGCCGTTTCATTATAAATACAGGGATGTAAGTGTTAAGTTTCAGTCTTAGATGATGAGACCTGGTTTGCATTGTCCTAAACTAGCTAATCTAGGCCAGAAAAAAAAACTTGTACACTCCATACTTTCTAGTTGTGAGATATATTCCTTGTCCCCAGAGAATAATCTTTTTATAGTACATATCATATCACTTCATCTCAACTATTGGTATTACAAGGCCTCCTGGAAAACATTCTGGTGGAGGGCGAAAACCTGAGGACTAAAACGACGGTTTTTAGTGTCCATAGTGTTCAATTAACCAATTGCATGCGGGAAACCTCTAAAAGTGTACCTTGGTAAACAGTGCAGGCCCAGATCAGCCGCCGCATAATGCGGCGTCTAATCAGGGCATGCGCTATTTGCTGACAGAATTTTCCGTCAAAAATAGAATAAAAACGAGAAAATAGGCCTGATACCCCATATATGACAAATGGACTTGTCCAACATATAGCAATGGAAGAGTCCATTAGTATACAATGGGTTAAGATAACACACCATTACGCAATAATGGTGTGGCTTCTTTATCTTGCTAACACTTTACAGATCAAAAGTTTGATAAATGTATTTTCCTTGAGTCTGCTTTGGCATTCCCAATGCATTTCCTTGAAAACAAAACAAAACAAAACAAAAAAAAAAAAAAAAAAACACGGAATTCGTTAATCTATTTGAAAAAAAAAACTATATGGCTGTTCGTCAACACATTACGAAAACACGCTGATTGTACGCACGGCAAGATCGGATTTTAATTATATTGCTACACAAATACAAAAATAAAAAATTGTGATATTTTTAGCTCACCTGAGCACGAAGTGCTCAAGGTGAGCTTTTGGAATCAGTCTTTGTCCGTCGTCCGTCGTCCGTGCGTGCGTCCGTCGTCAACTTTTGCTTTAAACAACTTCTCCTCCAAAACTGCTGGACAGATTTTGATCTTATTTTTCACAGGATTGCTCCTTGGGTGATCCTCTACCAAAATTGCTCAAACTGTTCCGCTTGGGTGAACAAGATGGCCACCAGATCTAAAAATAGAAAATTCTTTAAACGACTTCTCCTGCTTAACCAGTGGATGGATTTTGAAATTGTTTCACAGGAATGTTCCTTGGATGACCCTCTACCAAAATTGCTCAAACCGTTCAGCTCGGGTGAACAAAATGGCCACCAGAGCTAAAAATAGAAAAACCTTTAAACAACTTCTTCTCCTTAACCAGTGGATGGATTTTGAAATTATTGCACAGGAAGGTTTCTTGAGTGCCCCTCTACCAAAATTGCTCAAACCATTCCGCTCGGGTGAACAAAATGGCCACCAGAGCTAAAAATAGAAAATTCTTTAAACGACTTCTCCTGCTTAACCAGTGGATGTATTTTGAAATTGTTTCACAGGAATGTTCCTTGGATGACCCTCTACCAAAATTGCTCAAACCGTTCAGCTCGGGTGAACAAAATGGCCGCCAGAGCTAAAAATAGAAAAACCTTTAAACAACTTCTTCTCCTTAACCAGTGGATGGATTTTGAAATTATTGCACAGGAAGGTTTCTTGGGTGCCCCTCTACCAAAATTGCTCAAACCATTCCGCTCGGGTGAACAAAATGGCCACCAGAGCTAAAAATAGAAAAACCTTTAAAGGACTTCTTCTCCTTAACCAGTGGATGAATTTCGAAATTACTTGACAGGACTGTTCCTTGGGTGACCCTCAACCAAAATTACTCAAACCGTTCCACTCGGGTGAACAAAATGGCCGCCAGAGCTAAAAATAGAAAAAGCTTTAAACGACTTTTTCTCCTTAACTAGGGGATGGATTTTGAAATTACTTCACAGGAATGTTCCTTCGGTGACCCTCTACCAAAATTGCCCAAACCGTTCTGCTCGGGTGAACAAAATGGCCGCCAGAGCTAAAAATAGAAAAAGCTTTAAACGACTTTTTCTCCTTAACCAGTGGATGGATTTTGAAATTATTTCACTGGAATGTTCCTTGGGGGATCCTCTACCAAAATTGCTCAAACAGTTCCGCTCGGGTGAACAAAATGGCCACCAGAGCTAAAAATAGAAAAACCTTTAAACACCCTCTTCTCCTTAAACAGTGGATGGATTTTGAAATTATTTCACAGGAATGTTCCTTTGGTAAACTTCTACAAAAATTGCTCATACTGTTCCCCTCGGGTGAACAAAATGGCCACCAGAGCTAAAAATAGAAAAACCTTTAAACAACTTCTTCTCCATAACCAGTGGATGGATTTTGAAATTATTTCACAGGAATGTTTGTTTGGTGACCCTCTACCAAAATTGCTCATACTGTTCCGCTCGGGTGAACAAAATGGCCGCCAGAGCTTAAAATAGAAAAACCTTTAAACGACTTCTCCTTTACCAGCGGATGGATTTTGAAATCACTTAACAGGAATGTTCCTTGGGTGGCCCTCCACCAAAATTGCTCAAACTGTTCAGCTCGGGTTAACAAAATGGCCGCCAGAGCTAAAAATAGAATAACCTTTAAACGCACTTTTCTCCTTCACCAGTGGATGGATTTTGAAATTATTTCACCAGAATGTTCCTTGGGTGACCCTCTACGAAAATTGCTCAAACCGTTCCGCTCAGGTCAACAAAATGGCCGCCAGAGCTAAAAATAGAAAAACCTTTAAATGACTTCTCCTTAACAAGTGGATGGATTTTGAAATTATTTCACAGGAATGTTCCTTCGGTGACCCTCTACCACAATTGCTCAAACCGTTCCGCTCGGTTGAATAAAATGGCCACCAGAGCTAAAAATAGAAAAAAACTTTAAACAACTTCTTCTCCTTAACCCGTAGATGGATTTTGAAATAACTTCACAGGAATGTTCCTTGGGTGACCCTCTACAAAAAGTGCTCAAACCATTCTGCTCTTGTGAACAAGATGGCTGCCAGAGCTAAAAATAGAAAAACCTTTAAACGACTTCTTCTCCTTAACCAGTGGATGGATTTTGAAATTACTTGACAGGAATGTTCCTTGGGTGACCCTCCACCAAAATTGCTCAAACTATGCCGCTCTGGTGAACAAAACCTTTAAACAACTTCTTTTCCTTAACCAGTGGATTGATTATGAAATTATTTGACAGGAATGAGGTTTGAGGTTTTTAGCTGTGGTGGCCATCATGCTCAGTTAAGCAAAATATTTTTAGCAATTTTGTTAGAGGGTCACTCATGGAACATTCCTATAAAATTGCTTCCTTTTAGAGACAGATGTCTTTTGAAATTTTTGGCCCCCACCCACCTTGGCTGCAAGGTGCTTCTACAGGAGTATTGGTAAACCACTTTGAAGGTTTTAGCCTGTCTAGGCAAAGTGGTGCAAGTGGAACCATCAATACATTTAAACCCCATTGGTTTCATTGGGCGGCAGGGCTTGAGATGTCATTTCATCAAAAATGACTTCTACTTCTCAAAATGACTTCTACTCCATATATTACCCACAATTCTGTTTGTACAATAGGATCAGGTGAGCGATCCAGGGCCATCATGGCCCTCTTGTACATAGATTTATATAGCCCCGGTGCCATTTGGTTTTGCATAGGCTTATGTAGGGAATATCTTTAAAAAAAATCTTCTTCTCTCAAACCGCAAGGCCCAGGTCTTTGATATTTGATGTGTAGTTTCATCTAGTGGACCTTTGCCAAGATTGTTCTAATTATAGCCTTTGTTGATGTTTGGTATGAAGCTTCACCTTTAAGACCTCCCTCAACATTATGCACATTAAAGCCCTTGGGCCAATAATGGCCCTCTCTGGGGCCCACTTGTTACACTATGAATCAGGTGAGCGATCCAGGGCCATCATGGCCCTCTTGTTCTTATTTCTGTTCAAAATATATATTGTAGGTACACGTTAGAACCGCCTCATCGAGGCGGTTCTAACGAGTACCCACAATCTATATTTTAGAGCAGAAATAAGAAAATTAAGGTTTACCCCTGTAAACCCCAGTTTGAAGGGGGTCAAAGTTATATAGGCGTGTTTTCGTGAGGATTTCATTCATACAGGCACACATGGTAAGCATGTGAGCTTTGATATTGGCATTGTTGACTGGAATATCTAAAAACTGACTCTGGTTCCTACAATGTAATGTTTTCTCAGTTTTCTGTCAACAAGGAGATTTGGGCCTCAAATGAACATTGGACGGTCGAAATCTCCTTGTTGACAGAAAACTTTCATTGATATGCCCAAATCTCCTTGTTGACAGAAATCTTTCATTGATATGCCAAGATCTCCTCGTTGACAGAAAACTGTCATTGGTAGGCCCAAATCTCCTTGTAAACAGAAAACTGTCATTGGTAGGCCCAAATCTCCTTGTTGACAGAAAACGTTCATTGATAGGCCCAAATACTTTGTTTACAGAAAACTGTCATTGGTAGGCCAAAATCTCCTTGTTGACGAAAAACTGTCATTGGTAGGCCAAAATCTCCTTGTTGACTGAAAACTGTCATTGGTAGGTCCAAATCTCCTTGTTGACAGGGAACTTTCATTGATATGCCCAGATCTCCTCGTTGACAGAAAACTGTCATTGGTAGGCCCAAATCTCCTTGTAAACAGAAAACTGTCATTGGTAGGCCCAAATCTTCTTGTTGACAGAAAACGTTCATTGATAGGCCCAAATACTTTGTTTACAGAAAACTGTCATTGGTAGGCCAAAATCTCCTTGTTGACGAAAAACTGTCATTGGTAGGCCAAAATCTCCTTGTTGAAAGAAAACTGTCATTGGTAGGTCCAAATCTCCTTGTTGACAGGAAACTTTCATTGATATGCCCAGATCTCCTCGTTGACAGAAAACTGTCATTGGTAGGCCCAAATCTCCTTGTTAACAGAAAACGTTCATTGATAGGCCCAAATACTGTGTTTACAGAAAACTGTCATTGGTAGGCCAAAATCTCCTTGTTGACGAAAAACTGTCATTGGTAGGCCAAAATCTCCTTGTTGACAGAAAACTGTCATTGGTAGGCCCAAATCTCCTTGTTGAAAGAAAACTGTCATTGGTAGGCCCAAATCTCCTTGTTGACAGAAAACTTTCATTGATAGGCGCAAATACTTTGTTTACAGAAAACTGTCATTGGTAGGCCAATATCTCCTTGTTGACAGAAAACTGTCATTGGTTGGCCAAAATTTCCTTGTTGACAGAAAACTGTCATTGGTAGGGCAAAATCTCCTTGTTGACAGAAAATTTTCATTGATAGGCCCAAATCCCCTTGTTGAGAAAAAACTGAGATAACTTCCGCAACAAAGGGATGGAATTTTTCTCAGTTTTCTGTCAACTCGGCAAGGAGATGTTCGGCCTACTGGCCAATGAAAGTCCAAATTACCTAGTTGACAGAAAACTAAGCATTACGAAAACACGCCTATACAAATACTTTGAAAACTTAAAATCCCCCCCCCCCCCAACGACATTTTTAAGATGATATATTGTGGTAATTTTCTTATTTCTGCTCAAAATATAAATTGTGGATACTCGTTAGAACCGCCTCAACGAGTACCCACCATTTATATTTTTAAGCGGAAATATACAAAAATGTTTACCCCTGTAAACCCCTGTTTCACCATATAAAAAGGAGGGCCAAGGGGGTCAAAATTTGTCGTGTTGTCGTGATGGAAAACCAAAGGTGAATGAGACTGCTGTTAATGCTCTGCAGGTTTCACCAAGGAAAAAGTAAATGTAAAAGTAGCATGTCTATACGACAAAGCATTGTAATAATTATAATAATAATAATAATAATAATAATTAGACCCTACATTTGTTTACCATTACGAAAGCACGCCTATGCAAATACATTGTAAACGTTACCACCGAAAAAAGTAAATTTTAAGATGAAACTTTGTTATATTTTTCTTTTTTCTTCTCAAAATGTAGATTGTGGGTACTCGTGAGAACCACCTCGTCGAGGCAGTTCTAACGAGTACCCACAATCTATATTTTAGAGCAGCTTTAAGGAAAATAAGGTTTACCCCTGTAAACTTCAATGGCTCGAACTCCGATGGCTCGTTAACCATGGATGTGTCGAACCCGTTCTTGGGTCCGCATGGAATTCCTCCAAATAGGAAAACGTGATAATTTAGGGAGATTTTCTTCTTTTATCTTGCAAATGTATGCTGTGCGTACTCATTAGAATCGCCTCGATGAGGCGATTCTAATGGGTACACACAACATACATTTATAATATATACCGGCCCCGATAGCTCAGTTGGTAGAGTGTCCGCTCCGGGGAACGGGAGGTCACGGGTTCGATCCCGGGCCGCGACATACCAAAGTCGTTAAAAATGGTACTAGCTGCTCCTCGCTTGGCACTCAGATTTACGGGGTAGAGCTAGAACTGGTTGACCCAGTGTCAGGATAATGTGACTGGGTGTGGTATCATGTAATGTGTCTGGGACATGATACTTCAGTGAGGCAGCACTATAAAAGTGAGCATTGAGCTCCCTGTCGCAACCAGACACCGTCGTGATATGACTGAAAAATTGTTGAAAGCGACGTTAAACCCGAATTCACACACACACACATTTATAATATAGAACACCGAAGAGATATCCCACAATTATATCGATTATGAACCTGGTATGACACTTATAGTTACCTTCCGTTGCTCGAACTACCGCTGCGTCGAACAAATGTCCATGGTCCTTAAGGGCTTCGAGTCATCGAAGTCCGACTGTATATAAAAATGGGGTTCAAGGGAGTCAAACTTATATAGGCGTGTTTTCGTGATGCCAATTTCAGTCACTGGTACTACATCCACAGTTACGCCGGCCTCGGTAGCTCAGTCAGATGCACGTCTGACTGGTGATCAGGAGGACGCTGGTTCGATATCTGCCGGCGTCGGAAACATTCTTTCGTGGAGATCGATCATGAAATCTTTTCTACGGTCATTCTCTCAATTCCGCTGATTCAAGAAGGGCAGTTGTCAGTTTCTGGCGAAAGAATATGCACTGTGATGGTTAACCGCTTAAGTATAAGCTTGCCCTGGAAAATGGTGAATCGGAAAACTGACCGGCTCAAAAATGACCCACAATAGCGTTGACTGGGCCGTTAAACTCCAATGCAAACAAACAAAATCCTCCACAATTACTGAATGTGGCGAGGGAACACTATTCAAGGTTCTCCAGAATACGAACCGTGGAGTAATCCATTTAGATGTATTATCTTCGTGAACAAGGTTTCTTGCTCTCGAGTCCTCATCCCGTTGTTTCATCTCTGTGGTTGTTTGATTTTTGTGTTCACGGAGATGTTGCACTGATGAGTTAGGAGGCCTTCATGCGGACTGAACAAATTATTTGTCTTAATCGCGACTGAAGTAATAGCGAGGATTGTGGCCACGTAAAATCGATTTAAGCCCCCCACCCCCACCCCCACCCAGTGGGCCCTTGCAAGGCGGTTCTTCTGTCGCGGTTTATTTTTGTTATGGTTTGTCTTTGGGTGTTTGTGTCGCTTATTTTATTTTGGATAGCCTATTGGCCATTTTGTGGGAAAGTAACGGTCCTTTTGGCTTTCCGCTATTGATGTTTCCATTAAGGTCTGTTGTTTCGTGTTTGTGTTTCTTGCCCCTTGGTGTCTCTGATGGGAGCTCGGGGTTAATTGTATCGATTCCTGATCATTGCCTCCACTTCTATTTTTCATACTTTCTATTCACAGTAACAACATCCTTGCCTACAATGCCAACAGCTATACACCCTACATCAATGGCACAGAATGTTACAAACAAGAATTCCGTTACAGCTCACACAGCTACGATATCGCCGTCTCACACTTCACCAAAGAGCTGTAACAAGATAGCATTGTTTATGGATATTGTCCGTGGCAAGAACGTCGGCACAGCAACATCACCACATTGTGCTGATAATGTCAGTTTCGGCGCTGACGCCGTTATTTCAGCATTTTGCGGCGCGCCGACACATCGCAGATGGTTGAAGGGAAGAAAGGTATGTCCCAGCGGGCACACAACGTGAGGGCAACGTTATATCAACGTCGATGCGACGTCATGACGTTGCATCGACGTTTATACGACGTGGCGTGAACGTCGTTTACGCGGTGGGGTCATAAGATTGTTCTTATCACAACGATTAATGATTCAAAACTTACATGTAGGGCGTCACTGAGATGTGACAAAGAACTTTAATCTCGTTGACTTGTACAGAAAACTACTTGAAGCTTAACTTTGCACAGATACTCATAGTTGCATTAATAATGAAAATAATAATAATAATAACAATAATAATAATAATAATAATAATAATATTGTTACCATCATCATCATCATCATCATCATTATCATCATCTGTCAATTATTTTGCAGGTTGTAGATTTCGCTGGAGGCATACTTAAATACTCTCCCATCGGCAGATTTTACACGGACGGCAAATATAAGGGATTTGGTGCTGTTTTTCTGGGTTATTTCAATTCTACCCTCTATGTAAGTATGTTCTTGCATCTCTCTCTCTCTCTCTCTCTCTCTCTCTCTCTCTCTCTCTCTCTCCTCTCTCTCTCTCTCTCTCTCTGACTTTGTTTTATCTCCCTTTTCCTTATTCACAATTTATAATTCCGGAATTTTGTAACCCATACCATTATGCTTAGAAATAAAAGCGATAATGAATGCCCTATATGCAAACGTTCTATCGCACCGATTCGCAAAGTTTTATGGACCTGAAAATGGAACAAGGTAAAAGAAAATCCGACACATGACGTAATTGTGACGTCATATCAACATCGGTACAACATCATGACGTCGGTGCATCGTCACATCTACGTCGGTTGTACCGCCGTTGATTTGACGTTGCCCTAGCGACGTGCGCCTTTTGGGTAGTTTGAACCCTCGAAATTCGTAAACCTATTTTGTTTGATTTGATGTTTACGTTCCCGTTAACATTATAAAGGTCATTTTGGAGACGTTGCTTCCAATTTTGTGGGACTTTTACCCGACATTGAGATGAAATGACATTTCAAGCCCTGTCGCCCAATGAAACTAATAGGGTTTATAAGCATGGACGGTCCGACTCGCACCTCTTTGCCTAGGCAGGCTTAGATCCTTTGAGCGGTTTACCAGTACTCGTGTGCGGTCAGATTTAGCTCTACATGGAAGCATTATGCAGCCCATTTATTTCTTTAAGCCCCGATGGGCGGTAGCTGTATCATTATGCTAGTTAACAAGTAAAAATGATCCAATATTGTATATCTTAAATACTGAGTCTTTTTGTAAGCTAATTGACGTAAATTCGACTTATTTTAATTGGGGACGAAATTGGACCTTAACTGACATGACCTGTATAAAAAATCAGTAAGCCAAAATGATTAAGGGAAAGGGAATAAGGAAAAAAGGAAAAGGGAATAAGGAAAAGGAAAAATAAGGGAAAAGGAATAAGGAAGCAACTTAATTATCGTGGCACCAAGACCATAGGCGACAAGCAAAAGTCTCTAATCTGGGACCCTGAGCAGTGTATTTCTACGTGTACAGTAAAATTTTTATATTAAGACCACCTTTGGGACTGTTCAAATGTGGTCTTTAAGTAGGCATGGTGGGCGAACCTTGCTTACCAAGTAATGCTTACTATCCTCGCACGCCTGATTACACCATTCCTTCTGGCGCCCATGTCTGTTGACCTAAGCATTGTGATTCGTCATTCGTTGACTAATTTATGAATTTGGATTGTGGCTACATTTTGTGTCACACATCACGTGGACAATTCCGTGAAATGAATATCCCCATTAACCCCACTTTATATAGGGAAAAACTGGGGTTTAAGGTGATATACAACATTTTTTTTACGGCGTAGCCGTTATGGTTTTGCTTTTGTCCTACATTTTTCGTTATTCCATTGGTCAATAAAACCACATGTCCAAGGAGATGACCATTTCATTGGTCAATGATTTACATAAATAAATCTACTCAAAAATACGACAGTTTACTGAAGTTTTAACCTAGGAAATGTTTCGTTTTATAATATGTGAGACATGAATGAAAAATATATACAGTTTCGGCTTGCTCACCGTCTTGTCCTTTGATGACCATACGTCATATGTATAATTGTGTTTCTAGTGAATTCTGTAACTGTTGCGGTGAATAGCTATTTAGACCTAATTTCACGTGGTTGGTCTATATAGCGAAAGGAACCATTTCGCGAAAGGAAGGTTCCTTTCGCGAAAGGAAGAATTTTCTGCGAAAGGAATTGTTTGTTTGTTTTGAGGTTTAACGTCCCCATCAACACTGTGTAGGTCATTTTGGAGACGTTGCTTCCAAGTTTGTGGGACTTTTACCCGACATTGAGATGAAATGACACCCCAAGCCCTGTTGCCCAATGAAACCAATAAAGAGATATAGAATGACAAAAACATGTAATAATCGCATTACAAATTGACAGATGTTTAATTTACAATACACTGTATATGCTAAATAAAAGTTGCAGTGTATCATTTGTCTTCAGCATACTTTATGTCCTCCATTTTAACACAAAATGGACATTTTCGAATATCATTAATGTTATATAAATTCTGAAAAGGAATAAGTGTAATTTGAGTTTTAATTAGGTGCACAAGAGATCAAGTTTCCGTCCGTTTGTCTGCTCGTCCGTTTGTTCGCCCGCCTATGCGTTTGCGTTCACCATAGCGACAACCCTAAATGTTAACCCTAGAATTTGTGTTCAAAAACAGTAAATGATAACGTTTTCTTATTTGTTGTGCATATACTTGAGATCATATGCTCTTGAAATGAGGTCATGTTTTTAACCTTGACCCTTTACATTGACCTTAGCTCAAACAGGCGGGACACCGCCCTCTGCAAAGCTATTTTTCCTCGCGTGACATCTGAATTGTTTGAATACAGTAAACCAGTTCATAGCTAGACAATTGTTGCTGTCACTATTGTAGCTCATATGGAACGACCCGTAGAAAAAGCGACCGACTGAAGTCGGTTGATTTTCTAAGAGTGCCCTAAAATCACCGTGTCATTCTGTCAGTCTGTCTGTCCGTCCGTAACCCGTTTGTGAAAATTGGTGATAGTGACTTAACCGCTTGGAATATTTAAACAATTTTTGGCATACTGATAGATATCAATGAGATCTAACCAATGAACTTACGAAATATTACATTCCATTTAGTATAGCCTCGCCGAGGCGAAAAATGTGAAAACTTTCGAACTGCTTCTCCTCGGAAACCGTTGGGCCGATGGAAGTCAAATTTCATATGGAGCCTCTAAGGATGGGGGAAACCAAAATTTGCTCATGGGGTCCAGGTCACATGACCCAAATGGCCGCCAAGCCATATATGGTTTGTCTGTCTGTCCGTCCGTAACCCGTTTGTGAAAATTGGTGATAGTGACTTAACCACTTGGAATATTTAAACAATTTTTGGCGTACTGATAGTATCAATGAGGTCTAACCAATGAACTTGCGAAATACAGTCGACTCTCGTTATCTCGAACCTCACGGGACCGAATAAAAAAGTTCGAGTTATCCGTAGTACGAGATAACCAAAGTGTGACGTCACATGTGTGTCAGAACACATTGTTTGCCGTGATATGCTTGGTATCATCAAGTTCTCGGTACTTCTTCATGAACGGTTTACTGAGTTTTTAAAACTTGTTTATGGAAGTACTGGAGCTTGTCAGAGTATAGCGTTTATGAACAAATTAATAAATAAATTCTCACGTATTTTGTTGTCTTTTAAATTCCTACAAATCTGGGTTTTCAAATATGCTAAATATAGTTTGATACTAAACAGACTTGTTCCCGCTTGTAAATGCAACGCTTATATTACTTCGGAGAGCAGTACATGCTATATATAAGTCATACATCATACAGTAGTTTGACTCCTCTCCCCTCTAACTGATTAACCGTCACAATGGCAAACAGTTTAGGTCCTGCCACGAAAGCTCGTTATGAGCCATCCCTTTTGGATCTACACTGTATGTACATGGATTTGCATCGGTTAAGAAACAGACGGGTTAACAACCATACACGTGAATTGTTCCGAACAACTGCATTTTTAACACGCCGAGATTATCACAACTTTTGTCACTTTCTTTGTCATTTCTGCAAGAAAGACAACGCCGCCTTTTATCACGGAAATCTTGCAAATCATTGACACGAGACGGTGTAAGATTAAAAGTTGAGCACCGTGTGTCAGTCTTTATTACACGCACATGATTTTCTTAGTAGCCGAAAAGGTATTGTGTGTGCTAATTTTAATTGCAAAAGCACCTGGACAAATTGGATAATTAACAACATTGTGAGTATTGTTTTCTAAAAGCCTTTTACAAAATTGAAGGACCGGACGCATGTTTTTTTTTTCGTTACGACAAGAATCCCGGTTCGAGATAAACAGTAGTAAAAACAGTAAAAAATACATTCAGGGACTGAAAATAATGGGCGAGATAGCCGAAGTGTCGACTTAAAAGTAGTTCGACACATGCGAAGTTGAAATACAATAAATATATAGGGGAAATGTACGGGACTTAGAAATCGGTTCGACATAAGCGATAGGGTCGAGATAAGCGGGGTCGAGATAACGAGAGTCAACTGTATTACATTCCATTTAGTATAGCCTCGCCGAGGCGAAAAATGTGAAAATTTTCGAACTGCTTCTCCTCGGAAACCGTTGGGCCGATTAAGGTCAAATTTCATATGGAGCCTCTATGGGATGGAGGAAACCAAAATTTGCTCATGGGGTCCAGGTCACATGACCAAAATGGCCGCCAAGCCATATATGGTAAAAACCCTTCAAAATAGTCTTCTCCAGAACCACTTGGCAGATTTCCACGAAACTTGATAAATAACATCTGGGACGTAGGCCAATCATAAATTGCTAAAATGGTGACCCTGGGTTGACCTTGACCTTCTTTGTGCCTAGGTCAAACTTTGACACATATGCTTTTGTATTGGAAAAGTGAGAATTCATTTTATCCTGCAAACGATTCAGAATACAGTACTAAAGAATTAGATATATTTTTGCTCCTTGCGATAAGGCGCATTTATTGGGGGAACCGTTTTAGGTCCAGGTCACATGACCAAAATGGCCGCCATACCCATATATGGTAACACTCATAAAGCTAAAAGCATCCGGCGGGTCGTGCACTTCAGCTGAAGCACTGGTTTCTAAACAACCTTCCAATTAAATCTACGCCGCATATCTTTTTTAAAGATATTTCTTATTATTTCTGCTCCTAAACATAGGATGTTGGTACGGGCTCTAACGAGCACCCATAACGTATGTTTGCAGTATTCATAAGAAAAATATCACCGATTTTCGTCAGAAAAGCAGTCATTTAGGAGACATGAAAAATGCCCTTTGTCGCACGGGTGTGTTATCGTAATGGTAAGCTAAAAAAACCTCTTCGAGTATGTACGCTCGGTGAAGACTCAAACCTGTGCATCCCGTGCGTTGGTACACAGTCTTCAGTCTCGGTGTGAAGAGACTATCCATGAAGCGCCAAACAATGACTCTGATTAGGCTGACGAATGCGCAGTCTGATTTGTATCTTCACTGCGCATATGTGCGTAGACATACCATCACGTGAACAAGTCTGTAAAATAAATACCCCGTATACCCCACTTTATATAGAGAAAACTGGGGTTTAAGGGGGTATACAACATTTTTCTTATTTCTGCTCCTACACATAGGATGTGGGTACTCGTTAGAACCGCCTCGAAGAGGCGGTTCTAACGAGTACCCACAATCTATATTTTGAGCAGAAATAAGAAAAATATAAAAAAAAATCCATCTTAAAATTGTCGTTTTTTAGGGGGTAGAATTTACAATGTATTTGTATAGGCGTGTTTTCGTAATCGTTGACTAATTTATGAGTTTGGATTACGGCTACGTTTTGTGTCACAGTAAGCTAAAAACCTCTTCGAGTATATACGGTCGGTGATGACTCAAACCTGTTAACTCCGTATGTTGGTACACTGTCTTCAGTTTCCATTGCGATAACACATCCGGGCCACATAGTGCATTTTTGTTAAATCTCCAAAATGGCTACTTTTCTTATGAAAATCCCGGATATTTTTCTTATTTATACTGCAAACATAGGTTGTGGGTGCTCGTTAGAACAGCCTCAACGAGGCGGTTCTAACGAGTACCCACAACATATGCCTTGGAGCAGAAATAAGGAAAATAATGTTTACCCCCGTAAACCCCAGTTTTGTCTATATAAAGTGGGGTATAGGGGGTACTCATTTCACGGACTTGTTCACGTGATGTGGTGTGAGGAGACTATCCATAAAGCGCCAAACAATGACTCTGACCAGGCTGACGAATGCGCAGTCTGAGCTGTTTCTACATTGCTCATATGTGCGTAGACATACATGTGTTTGATGCTGTCCAATGGATGTATGCATTCATTTCAATTTACCAACAAAATCATTTTCTCTGTAAAACTGGAATGAAATAGTGTGAAATGGCCCAGCTATGAAGAAAATAGAAAATCAAAGCACTGGAGGTGCTGATATGGCGATTGTTAGAGAAATTTGGAAAGCGTCAGGCAAAGTTTGCGTATGGTTGGTAGTTTAAATGAGGCTAAAAGGATATAGTATAATTTACATCGGGCTTGCTTGAATATATTGTAGGGTCACTAAGGAGCCCAAATTTGCCGATACCAGCTAATGTGGCCCTTTTTTTTTGTGTATTTCGTGCTTCCAAAGCGTAAACGTTGACTGAATACATTGACTACAGCTGGTTTTAGTCACCAAATTGGTTTTATTGTTGTAGTCTCTTCTTATTATTGAAGACTTTTAGAACAATAATATTTATCTTAATCTTTTCTTACAAGTATTTCAGCTTAATACACTTTAATTGACATAATTAAAAACATGATTATTGATTTTTTACCTCATTATTAATACGGATGACCTCCGAACAATACAGGATAGTCAATTAATAATACATGGTACAGGATCTGATAAAATACTTAAAGCTTATATAAATCATCTCCGAGAACGAATCTTTATGTTTATAGAATAGTTACATTGTATATCATATGAGGATTTAGAAATGAAACAATACATGCATACAGTTCTTAAAGTGGTATCTTTTAAAAGGTCCTAAACAATGTACCAACAAAATGGTTGTCGCTTGATTATCCGTTTCCTGTCCTTACTTAGAACACATACATAGAGTAATAGAAGGATGGGAACAATTTCGTCCTAGGTTTAGAGGCCCGGTTTGGGCGAAACATCTCCAGTGCGAGACGTCCCTTTCCCGCGGTAGTCACGGGTTGTACCATCGGCAACATCGTTCAGGCGATTTTTTGAATACAAACTGTTATCCATTTTAGTTAACTACTTTAAAACACAGCCTACCATAAATTATCAACATATCGATATTAGTCCGACATTGGCCTGGTATATTTTGCTGGCTACGAAATGTGTGTGTTTGAATTTTACGTCCCTCTAACAGAGGCGGGACCTCGGTTTGAAATCTCACCCGGACGTCTGGAGAAGCCCGGGAGCGAACGCACGACATCTGTGAGGCGAGTAGCATAATCACTACACAGTGGATGCTTTAGTGGCTGACTACAGAATACAGAAGTAATTTCTTGCATAGACACTGATGTGCATAGCTGTTTGAAATCATTATCGACTTGACCTGAAGTCATGCTTAAACGACCAAAACCATGTTCAAATCAGGTGCGTATCTTTTGCCAACTGATATTGGCTTACAGTTTGGCAAGATATATTCTTGCACACCAGACAAGGAAATCCGAAATTTTACCCTGGGATAGAAATTTATGTTCTGACCCTGGTGTTCCGACCCCAAATCGAATATAATCGCGTGTTTGATAAATGCACTGGTTGATTACAACCTCATGCGCGTCGTCGTCATGCGTGACGTCACTAAACATTCCTGTTGTGTCATCAGAAAATGGCGGACGTCGGTAACCGAAGTGACAGCAGCATTAAAAATTTGCAATAGAAATGGAAGGTATGCAAGAAAAAGAATCCTATATGGGTGTGAGGGGTGGATAGAAAAATCCGTCCCTCGGGATCACTGTCCAGCATCACTCGGCAAGCCTCGTGATGCCGGACAGTGACCCTCGGGACGGATTTTTCCATCCACCCCTCACACCCATATAAGATTCTTATATTCTCGTTGCAGCAGTTAGGGTAGACGGGAATGTTTGTTTTCTATTTCTCCTGTTTCTTCACTTTCCTTCATTTTCTTCCAGCTCCCAATCCCTCCATTTCGTTTCCTCTACTATCTTTTCTGTCACGTTTCCCCCTTTCTTTGGGAGACGACACAAAATAGTCCACAATGGCTGATGTGTCGTTTAACCCCAAAACAATCAATTGACGTTCAAATCAGGTGCTATTTGAACATCTTTTTTCTTTCTTCCTTAGAAATGCTAAAGACGAAGCAAATGAAGTCAAAATTGTGATGCGATTAGTTACATCGGCGGATTTACCCTCGAAATTCTATTTTACGGCGACGCGTCAGAGGAGACACAAAACGTAACCGACAAAATACATTCACAAAATGGCAATTGTAATTTTGTTCACCTTATAGTGCACTTATGCATTTGTAAGGTGTACCTTTATAGATTTTTGACAAAATGTATAAAAGCTGTCAACCACATTAAACCCAAATGTCATGCAAAGAAAATATAAGTGAAGGCAGTGATCAGAAATCGATACAAATGACCCACAGCTCCGATCAGAGACACCAAAGGGATAGAAACACACACACGAAACAACTAGACCCTAATGGAAACACCGACAGCGGAAAGCCAAATGGACAGTTGCTTTCCCACAAAATGGCAAAATGGTCACCCAAAACGAAATATAAGCGATACAGATACTCAAAGACAAACCATAACAAAAATAAACAGCGACAAAAGCGACGTAATGTGTTTACGTGGGGTTTCAACCATAGTGCAGTTTATATTTTACTTTTGGTCCTTTGAGATCAGCGAGAATATTCTGAGATATCAGAAATAAATTATTGGTTTAGACTCATATTCTAGACAGCCTTTTAATTATTTGGACCCCATTTTGATTTATATCAGTCTTTGAATCGACTGCCTATTCGACATTCGCAAAATTGCAGTATGTTTCCTCTGGCTTTCTTTGCCGGATCATTACAGGGTCACTGATGAGGCTTTATTAGCCGAAACTACGAAGTATGACCCATTTTCTTTCTTATGAATGTGTTCATTGCTCTTAAAGGAATTCATTTTTGATTTTTATTTGCCTTCACTGCAGCTGGTGTTGTGCCGTGTGGCGGCGGTAAAACGTCTCCCCGTACATCAACCATAGTGCAGTTTATATTTTACTTTTGGTCCTTTGAGATCAGCGAGAATATTCTGAGATATCAGAAATAAATTATTGGTTTAGACTCATATTCTAGACAGGCTTTTAATTATTTGGACCCCATTTTGATTTATATCAGTCTTTGAATCGACTGCCTATTCGACATTCGCAAAATTGCAGTATGTTTCCTCTGGCTTTCTTTGCCGGATCATTACAGGGTCACTGATGAGGCTTTATTAGCCGAAACTACGTAGTATGACCCATTTTCTTTCTTATGAATGTTTTCATTGCTCTTAAAGAAACTCATTTTTGATTTTTATTCAAACAATATATCGCAGAATATACTGTTGCAAATTTTGACATTATCAATCAGACGTCGCTTTACATACGAGTCGTAAGCAAAAGCATCAGAATGGTTTATCCGACGATTGGCTGTATAGCGACACCGCATTCAAAAAAGACTCTAACTTTCTAAAAACCGTTTTCTTAACGTCAACATCAGTTTTTTTTGTGGAATTTCCCTTTGTTTACAACGTTTTCAATGCGGCGTCAAGTTGATCTTCTTAGCTGTTTTGACAAATGGATGTTGATTTTCGGGATAGTTTAGACAAACATTTCTAATGTAAACTAAGTTATGCATGAAAAGCGATCATTTATGTATGTTTCACTGCATTAATATCACCGGGTCCCTAACCATCAACCGACTTGCGTTAACACTTTGGAAATTATCCCTATAGTCTGAACAGTAGCTCGCCATATCAATTGTATGTTGTTGAGGACCTTTATTGTCATGTTAATCTGGTTGTTATGCTCAGATCCGATGTTTGTTTATTTTCAGATTGTTTCACAGAGTTGTCATACCGGTTTAGGGATCAATGAAATTGACGCCTCTTCTTTTGCTCACCAGCAGAACGAGTACTATGAAATTAGGTGGTGATATGCGTAATTTTGTTGTTGAACTTGAATAACTGTTCAATTGTTTATTGACGAGTATATATATTGAAAACAGATTTATACGCTTTTCTGTAGTTAACAAGTCCGATTTAACATATATTTTTGTAAATATGTTCTATAAAAGGGTTATCCTTTGCAAGCAAGGAATACATCACAAAACAGGAAAATATTGAGTGTACATGTTTTCTGGGCCAGACTAGCTAGTTTCGGCCAATTAGGCCTAATAAGTGACCCTCAAAATATTTTCAAAATTCCACAATGGAATCAATGATCCCAAAGGACAAGAAAATATAAACTACACTATGATGTAGGGCAGGGAGACTTTTCACGGCCGCCACACATTCCCACACATCAGCTGTAGTGACGTTAAATATGTTCTATAAAAGGGTTATCCTTTGCAAGCAAGGAATACATCACAAAACAGGAAAATATGGAGTGTACATATTTTCTGGGCCAGACTAGCTAGTTTCCGCCAATTAGGCCTCATCAGTGACCCTCAAAATATTTTCAAAATTCCACAATGGAATCAATGATCCCAAAGGACAAGAAAATATTAACTACACTATGATGTAGGTCTACTTTACAAATTTGATATATGTGATAACCTGACGTGCTGCCAATGGTAAAATTCAGTACGTCGGGCAAACTAATCGCATGTTAAAAAAAGGTTTAAAGAAAACTATCGTGGAATGAGTTATATGAGTAATATCCTTGGAAGCAATGGATACACCACAGAACTGAAAAATATGGAGTTAGCCTTAAGTTAGCCTAAAAAACCGACACTTTTTGCACCGTCACTTTAAACGTACAGGTCATTCTTTAAATGAAATTTCTTTACAACCAGTGGAAAAAATTACTATGATATAAATTCTAAAGCTAGGTTAAAAATTATTAAAAGACACGAAACTGAATTGAAATGGATTAAATTATTACATACACCTTTTCCATTGGGCTTTAATGACAACATTTATCATGAGGGTGCACGACTTTGATATTTTCTCGCTTCTGGACTGTCGAAAGCGTAAAACTAGATTGTACGGCACCAAATAAAATTGCAATTATAAAAGTAAACTAGATCTGCAGTCGATGGTATACCATCGCAAATACCCGCTTTTTCTATTAATAACACTAATGACTATGTATTAGCTAGCCAAAACTACATGTAAGTTTAAAAAAAAGTTGCAAAGAACATTCTAACTGATAAGCAAAGTTTCAGAAGTGTAACTCTTATAGTTTAGAAGATATGGCAAAGTCATACTTTTTTACCTTTGACCTTGGGGTTATGTTGAGGTCCACCTAAAGTATCCCAATTTAATCTATATTCCAGCAGCCATCCAATAACCAAGTTTCAGAAGTGTAACTCCAATAGTTTAGAAGATATGGCAAAGTCATACTTTTTTACCTTTGACCTTGGGGTCGAGGTCACATAAAAAGTAGCCCAACATATTCTATATTCCAAGGATCATCCAATAAGCAAAGTTTCAGAAGTGTAACTCCAATGGTTTAGGAGATATGGCAAATCATAATTTTTGACCTTTAACCTTGGGGTCATGTTGAGGTCAAGGTCACACCAAAATTATCCAAATCTATTCTATATTCCAAGGGCCATCCAATAACCAAAGTTTCAGAAATGTAACTCTAATAGTTTAGAAGTTATGGCAAAATCATACTTTTTGACCTTTGACCGTGGGGTCAAGGTCACACCAAAAGTAACCTGACATATTCTATATTCCAAGGACCATCCAATAGGCAAAGTTTCAGAAGTGTAACTCCAATAGATCAAATCATAATTTTTGATCTTTGACCTTGGGGTCATTTTGAGGTCAAGATCACAAAAAAGTTACCCACTGCCATCTACATTCCATGTACTATCCACATGCAAAGTTTCAAAAGTATAACTTCAGTGGTTGCAGAGGAGATCCAATCACAAGAAACGTGACGGACGGACAGACGGACTGACGCCGGGGTGAACTGCGGTACGAAAACAATATACCCGATTTTTCTTCGAAAAAGCGGGTATAATTACGCGCTTTTAAAAGAAACAATACCAAGCGGAAGTTACTGTCCATAATATTATTGAACCATGGACGCCACTCAATGCTAGCATTTCTAAGGTCATTGCCCATTTCTGTATTAAGTATTCTGGACACCGAGGCGAATGAATTCTGCAATAGTTCTTATCATTTATATGACGCGGCTCTTTCAACTAGAGGTTTTACTCGTCCTTTCATCGATTATGTAATTGATCACAAACGTCATTACATCAAAATATCTTTCGGGGTAGTTGGGACCCAGGTTGGGTGAGGCCAGTCAACCGATATTGGCTTGCAGTTGGGCAAGGCCTGATTTCCATGCAACAGCTGTGGATTGAGTGGGTTGGGGGGTACGTCATTTTCCTCCGTCTCCCCTGTCATTCACTTTCATCTTATCTACTGTCTCTTCTATCTCTTTCCCCTTTGTCTGAGAGATGACACAAAATGACCCATAAGGGCTCCCCAACACAAGCAATACAACCATTGCCAATCACTAAATTGGACTAAGAATATTTTTCTCCTCGAAGCTTAATTTATTTCGGAATAGCATATGGTGCGTTCATTCCATACGAGAAATGGGAACATCTTGCAGATTTTTCCGCTATTTTTCAAAGGGAGATAATTTTCTTGACTTCCTGTTTGCTTTTCTATAAGCCCTGTCCCGATGAAAAAAGGGGTCAACTCTTAAAGGAAAGAATTTGCTCCTCAGGAGCAGATTATTTCCTTTAAGAGTTGACCCCTAATGACATGGGAAATAAAAATACTTTTGCAGGAGTTGCCTCCCCTGAAGTTGTTCCCATTCCCCTTAAGAAAGAGCAATCTGTAAACTGTCTTTTACGCCAATGAAAGACAAAAGAATTCTTTATGTAAGAAAATATAAGAAAATAACCTGATATTTCGCATAAAAAAGTACAGGAAACCCATTTTTGTCAAAATATTTATGAATGCAGGGAACGACAATGCCAGGGGTTTACCCAGTAATGATTAGCCCCCGCCCATCGGGGCTTGAAGAAATAAATGGGCTGCATGATGCTTCCACGCAGAGCTGAAACCGACCCGTACACGAGTACTGGTAAACAGCTTAGAGGATCTAAGCCTGCCCAGGCAAAGCGGTGCAAGAGTCGGACCGCCCATGCTTATAAGCCCTATTCGTTTCATTGGGCGGCAGGGCTTGAGATGTCATTTCATCTCAATGTCGGGTAAAAGTCCCACAAAACTGGAAGCAACGTCTCCAAAATGACCTTTACAGTGTTGACGGGGACGTTAAACCTAAAATCAACCAACCAACTTACCCAGTAATGACAGACTTTCGGACGAGTCTTTAACCCGAGGTCCCGTCTCCGTATAACCATAGCTGTTGGTGAGACGTAACACTCAAACACTCGCTCACTTTACGCAGTAATGTAGAATAATGATCAGCAATAATAGCGAACGAATTGCGAATTAAATGCTTCGAATATTTGAAAGAAGAGCTAAGGCAAACCACTAGAGTTAATATCGGAACTTGGGTTCCGCTACATTTCCTCACAAAAATGAACTGTACCTTTCACCAAGTTAGTACTTGTCCGTTTAGGTCTACAAAAAGCTGTGTTTCCGCTAACGGATATATAGGTCGGTAGGTCGCTAAATTTTTTATTTTTTTTGTCAACTCTTTATTTGATGGAACAAAAGCAAACAAAAAAATAGTTAAAAAGGCTAAATTCTAACTATATTACCTTAAGGACTATACAAAATGGCTGACAACCTGTATTGAAAATTTGACAAGTGTGAAGATGAAAATTGTTTTAAAGAGAAATTATGACTAATATGAATTGTTTGGTGATTAATTCCATGAAAGCATAACATTTTGGCTTTATGTAGCTCTATTGCTACTAACATTTAGTTTTCAAAAGGCAAAAACAATAAGGATGAAAATTGTCAAATTTCAAACGTCACTGCAGAGATGTCATTTCATCCAATGTTTCTTTTAAGCACAAATCAGTCCTTTGTATAACCTCTCCTAACAAAACCTACCAATGGTTTTCAAAAATTCTTTCCCATTACAAAATTTACCAAATTTTCATCTTGCCACCTCCATGCACTTGAAGATGAAGAAACATGGCTGCTCTTGAGCACATGGTGAAAACATGTAAACAAAAAGAAAGTAGTTCCTTCTATTTACTGTGGTCTGAATTGGTCATAACCTCTTGAGAGTCTGTTTGAACTGAGGTTTAATGCCCCATCCGCACTATTGAGGTTATTTTGGCGATGATGCTTCCAATTTTGTGGGAGTTTACCCGACATTTGAGATGAAATGACATCTCAAGCCCTGCCACCCAATGAAACCAAAATGTTCTATTCATTGGAGGGTTCGACTTACACCACTTTGCCTGTGCAGGCTTTGTTCTTCTAAGTGGTATACCAGTACTCGTACAATGTGTGGTCAGCATCAGCTCTGCGTGGAAGCACCATGCAGCCTGATGTATTACTTCCAGCCCCGATCGCCGGGGCCCCCAACCTCTGGAGAGTAAAAAATGTACTGTTTTCATTCTTTACCTATTGTGTACAAAATCAAATCTTCCACTTCACAGGGACTAGTTTCATAGAGGAAAAAAGGGTAGATTTTTTTTTCTCTTTGAAACAAGTGCCTGTCTCAAGGTAGAGGGTAGATTTTTTTTCCTCTATGTAACAAGTGCATGTGTTCCACATTATATAATAGCGCAAAACTATTTTTTTAAATTTAGGAATGCCAGGTTGTGTTTCTCTTCAAAATGTATTTAAAAAATGGCTGAACTTTATGCAAACAGTGTAGGCCCTGATCAGATGATGCATTATGCTCTCCTTCATTTATGTGATGTGAGTTTCCACACTGTTACTGACTTTATCCTGTGGATCAGAAACAAATTTTCATGAAGACTGACTGTGAAATTTTTTCTACTTTCATTCTATCACTTCATCCGATTCAAGAAGGGCAGTTGTCATTTTCTTACATAAAATTACTTGGCACTGATTAACAGCTTATGTACAAGCCAGCTCAGAAAAAGTTAACGTCCCCCATCCGAAGGAATTAGGATGTTGCCTCTGGTGCAAGAAACCCCATCCCTGGTTTGATCCCATAAAGCGGTAATTAGGGCCCCGCACTGACAGTGTGGGTGCCCTATAGTAATCACTCTGTCCGTCCGTCCGTCTGTCTGTCCGTCCGTCCGTCTGTCCGTCCACAAATTTTTACTCCTCTGATAGCGCTGCCGGAGCCCTAGTCAGTTTCACTGACAGCTCTAGTTTTCGTGTCCGATCATGCTTCACTGGCATCATTAGCAGGGATGAATGCCACAAAGTACATTGTCCTTCGGATCGGAATGTTAACTGGAAGCCCTCTATGCAAGACCCCCCCCCCCCCCCCCCCACTGTGCAGGTTAAAAATCCCTACTGTTATTACATGACTGTGTACGCTTTCATCTTGCAACCCTGGAGTGTATATAATGTACACCTGCAAATCTGCTGCGAGTAATGGTCAGAGATGACAGACCGATCACATTATCAGTAGAAAAATAACAGTTTACCATGCATGACACAATGCAACCACCATACATAATAATAAATTTCCTTGTTCAAGAACCGTGGCTAATTTTCAAAGGGCGTTTTCCAGAAACAGTTAAAATAAAGAAATATTCCGGTCTGCAAAATACATCGATAAATGCTGTTTTTATCTGTTTTAATGTTGCTTTTCGTTTTCATAAAATTTGTCACGTGACAACAAATCTTCAGTTTCTGTTTACACTGCTAAAATACGCGGTTTCCATCTTCATTTCCAAAACCCATAGTGTGTGACATGGCTATCGGTGTGGAATTCGAAAAACTAAAATGATATCCCTATTACCGCAAAACTGATTTCATGATCAATGCCAAAAAAACTTACAAATGCGAAGAAAACGTTATTGCATCTGTCTGCTACATGTGGGTTTTTTTCGCCATTTATATTCTGCTGGATCCCGGGGGCTTTGATTCGACCCGTTTAATGACAATGACGCTTTCTAGTGCCGAAAACCAGTCCGAGAGAAAGCGGATACAACCAAATTACCATTTAATGGAAAGTACATACGCAAAAAAGTAAAACATAAAACCAATCATAATGCCGAAAAAGGTGGTCGTAAATCATTTTGCTAAAATAAAACTTAAATAGCTTTATTAAATTGTAATTATCGTATGATATTCATCAAATTTTATCCCGTTTTTTAATACATGCGCAATAACACAAATCAGCTGAAACAGTGATGAGGTCGTGATAGATTTCTCTATTGTAAACATTTTGAAAGACGTTTAAAACACCTGAAGTAAAATGACAGGAAGATCAGGTTGATGATTCTGCAAAGCCATTGATTAAGCAATTGCAAGATGTAACTGTCATCATCCGATCTCGACTGACAGGGAAATACTACGGGTTTGAATTTCACTAAATCCAGGGTAAGAATTTTCTCGAAATCCAAGATGGCGATGAAATTTACCATGTGGTATTCGGTGAAATTTTCACAAAAGTGCTTAAAAATGTAGAAAGTAAGAAAATTATGCCTCGTCTTTGCTACTTGAGAGTACATAACAACTGAAAATGATAATATTTTAAGGGTGAGTGCTCCTGCCTTGTCGGTATCCTTGTTTGAAAATTTAGGGGATTTTGCCTCATTTTGGACAATAAATTTTCGTCTAGTGGTCTTATAGGACCATTATTTGGTCTTAAACTGTAGTTGTTGAATTTGCTTTACATAATGTATTTGCTTTTTTAACTTAAATTGCAACCCACAGTGCTGGGTAACAATTTGGAAAATCTTAGTTTATTTTGCATTGCAGTCTAGATGTGTGATTACTATATACCTTAAAGCATCCAAATAATGAGGTTAAAGGCATCAAGGAAGCAAAAGAACCGGGTTTCAATTATGAATTTTGCTATTTTGACATTTTTATGAATTTTCATCAAAAGTGCTAGAAATATTAAGGTCGGTAGGTAAGAAAAATTTACTAAATGGCCAAACGGAATTAATGCAGTTGTCCACGTGACCATCACTGATTTGGGAAAACCCATATTATGTTTTATTAATAGAACTTGAAACGTTGCGCTATTTTTATCGATGCAACAAGAGCTGTCTATAGAGTCTTGACAGGAATCGTGTGCTGGATAATACCCAGATCAGACGCCGCGGAATGTGGCGTCTGTTCATCAGGTTGCACAGGAACTTCACTATTTGCTTAAATAGTGGCATTTGAGGGCTAAACGAAACTGTATAAGAATGCAGGTTGCTCACGTGACGTCTTTCGGAACATTGTATTTATAAAGCTGTTATACAAATGTATGCCAAGTCGAGTAAAAATAGACTTTTCGCACTTCTGCTAAGAACTTAATTTTAGAACCCTGAAATGTTTAAGTGCAAAAATGAGTAGCCCAGACTTTATAGGTGGTACCGTTATTAGACATACAGCATAGACCAAGATCGGATATAGAGTACATCTTCTGATCAGCTCGGCACTGTTCGCTATATGTATGCAACAACAGTTTTGAACATGAATCAGGGCCGTACGCAGACTCAAAAGGGGCGGGTTGAGGATGCGAATTTCAGGTGAAAAACTGTATGAATCTGAAACAATTTCCAAAAGATGGGAGGGGGCTGCGTTTGCACCCTCCCCACTCTGTTGTACAAAATTCAAGTACTATCCTAAGTCGTCAGAGCGCAGCGTAAGAAGAAAATTCTGGACTGTGCTCGTTTGTTTGATTTAAGGTTTAACGTCCCCGTCAACACTGTATAGGTCATTTGGAGACGTTACTTCCAATGTTACGGGACTTTCAGCTCTGCGTGGAAGCATCATGCAGCTCATCTATTTATTCAATTCCCCGATGCGCGGGGTGCGGGTGGACTGTGCTCGTACACTTGGGCATTGACAAACGGAAACTACATAATCAGACGCCACATAAAGCGATGTCTGGCTTGCTAAAAGTTAAACGAACAGTTCGGTTCTCAGCTCAGGACTACTTTCCCAACCTACACTCAGAGACGATCGACCCACCAGTACTCTCAGTGCTTTGATTTTTTTCCAGATGGCAATAAGTATTCCAAGGTCGGCAGAAAAAAACAGGGTCGGTCGGGTAAGCGGAAACACAGCATTTTTGTTTATGCCTTAATTCATTACGGTGCTGAGTGGCACTCAGCACCGTAATCAATTAAGGCCAAGAAAAGAAGTCTATAAAAACAAGTACACATTTAGGGGCGCCCTCGCCAATCGGGGCTTGGAGGTTTAACTTGGGCTTCATGGTGCTTCCGCTCACAGCTTACACCGACCGAACTTATAAGTACCGGTAAACCGCCAAGAAGGTCTAAGTCTGTCCAGGAAGAATGGTGCGAATCGGACCCCTCTCCTTCAACCCTATATAGCGTTTTCTTTGGACGGTAGGGCTTGAGATGTCATTTTATCTCAATGTCGGGTAAAAGTCCCACACAACTGGAAGCAATGTCTTCAAAATGACCTACATAGTGATGACGTGGACTTAAAACCTCAACAATGATAACATTAAACACACTAAGAAACACATTATTAAAAGCATGCTGGAACATTTTGTCTGTTATCTTAGCCTGGCAATCAGGCCCTGCATTTAAGTCATTCTTATCAACAAGGTACACAACTACAGTAATCCTATAGAAATATGTATAATTATTTGTCCCTTATCTAAAATGCAGGGCCTGATGAATTCAGACATTATTCAGAACATGGTATTAGAGGTGGTATTAGTGTTCATTAGTAATTTTGTTTTAAGAGACTGTTATATTTAACAGACTGTGCATTTAACAGACTCATACAAGGTGTCTGTTATCTCTGTGTAGCACTGGTGGAAATGACTCGTGATTTATTCACACCTCTTGAACACCCGTTTACCACAAACACCAGGTTTTTCAGGTAGGCTGTAATCCTACAAAACAAAAGAAAATTACCTACCAACTGCACTCTAAACGAATGAATAAGCCATCTCACGGGAAAAGGGCACTTACTGAATAAGAGAACAGCAACGCCCCAGGAGAGCCAGCGCTTAAGCGCCGTGTTGCCAGAGCCTTTCACGCAAGAAGTCGTGCGGTTAGCGCATTTGAAGAGTAAATATCAAGGAATGTTCTCCATTCCGCATAAGTTGGCGCACATGTATATAAAGCATCACTCAGAAACCACATGCATGTTTTAGAATATACGATTCTATCCCAAGCTAAAACTATGGATTTCCTTATCTGGTGTGCAAGAAAAACATGAGTATCAAAGCCTTCTGTCTTGGCTAAAATTCGTGTTTTTGTCTAGTGATTTTTTTTTTATCAACCGCAATAGAATAGCATTTATATAGCCCTAAGGGCCTGCACTATACAGATGACAAACATGGCAAAAACGGAAAAGGAGGGCCAATACGGGGAAAAGAGGGCCAATACGAGAAAAGGAGGGCTATTACCGTATTACGGAAAACACAGGGCCAATACGACTCTTTATTAATTGACTATCCTGCACTGATCAAAGGTCATCCGTTTTAACACCAGGTCAATCAATATTAATCGGAGGTCATGTGATATTAGGCTGAGGTCAACAATCAATAACATAATAATTTCGTATTTGACCTGTAACTGGGCCAATAAGTATTTAATTCTATTAATTGACACAATTAAATAATAATAATAATAATAATAATCGACCTTATTTATAGAGGGTAACACATTTAGTACTAGTACTAATCTTCCATGTGGCCCTCTTTTCCTGGGTAGAACCAGTACTAAGCAATGTGGATAAAGTCTCTTGCTCAAGGAAACAACACTTGTCGCTCGTGGGGTTCGAACCAACATGAGTATTGATTTTTGACCTTAGCCTGATATCACTTGCCCTATTTGTGAACTTCGAGTCGATTAATGATCATGTTTTTAATTGTGTCATATGATGTTATCAATCAAGCAATTTCGTATTGGCCAAGTTACAGGTTCGAGGTCTGCTGTATTTCGCATTGGCCCTGTAACTGGGACAATACGAAATTGCTCGTTTAATGACAATTTTATTAATTGACACCTTATTGATTTTTGACCTCTATGTTAATACGGATGACCTCCGAACAATACAGGGTAGATAATTAATAATGATCAATAAAACATTGTCATAAATCAAGTAAGTTTGTATTGGCTCAGCTACAGGTTCTCGGTCAGCTGCATTAGCCCGAGACCGAAGGCTCGGGTTCTGCCTCGGCCTCGGGCCCATGCAGCAGGCCTAGGACCCGTAACTCGGAAATTACTAACATCATATTATTACTTGATTTATAATGTCATATTATTTAGGTCATTTAATAAAATTATCATCATTAACCAATTAATTTCGTATTGGCCCAGCTACAGGTCCGAGGTATGCTGAATTAGCCCAAGGCTTCGTCATTAGAAAAACATCCATTATTTCTGTAGTTGAGATTGAGGGAATGCAGATTGGTCCTTTTATAGCAGTTTGAAAGTTGCGATTGTGGGGATTCAGATGGTAGACCCTATCATTTCATCTCAGTGTCGGGTAAAAGTCCCACAAAATTGGAAGTAACGTCTCCAAAATGACATATATAGTGTTGATGGGGACGTTAAACCACACTTCAAACCAACATTGACCTTTCCAAGGCGGTTATTCTGTTGTGGTTTATTATTGTTCGTCTCTGCACGTATGTATTGCTAGTATCTTTTTATGTTGAATAACCGTTTGGCCATTTTGTGGGATTGGCATTCCTCATTATGGATGGAGCGCCCCCGCCCATCGGGGCTTCAAAATAGATGGGCTGCATGATGCTTCCAGGCAGAGCTGAAACCCACCGCGCACGAGCACAGGTAAACCACCTAGAGGATTTAAGCCTGCCCAGGCAAAGCGGTGCGAGTCGGCCCGTCCATGCTTATAAACCATATTCGTTTCATTGGGAGTCAGGGCTTGAGATTTTTTTTTTTTTTTTTTTTTTTGGTTTGGGTTTTACGGCCCTTTCAAGATTATTTCACTCATATCGAGCCGATCGTTAATCATAGGTGGGCGAAAACCGGAGTACCCGGAGAAAAACCACCTGACCTTCCGTTGCAGAACTTGGCGTCTCACACGTGCCCCGAGCGAGGCTCGAACCCACGGCGGTGAGAGACCTAATGACTAAGAGTCAGCGCTCTTATCCATTAGGCCACGGAGGCCCCCAGGGCTTGAGATATCCTTTCATTTCAATGTCGAGTAAAAGTCCCACGAAATTGGAAGCAACGTCTCCAAAATGACCTACCAGTGTTGACGGGGACGTTAAACCTCAAATCAAACAAAAACAAAACAAACTATTTGAAATGTTTTGCACTTGCACTTTCCTAATCGATTGCTATGCCATTTGTCATATTATTTACTATGTTATCATTCGCTGCTGTCCTTATTGAGTTATATTTCACCTGACGGAGATCAACTACTATTTTTGTCTCCCATGTCCATAGGGGTCAACTCTTAAAGGAAAGAATTTGCTCCTGAGGAGCAAATTCTTTCCTTTAAGGGTAGACCCCCTTTGACCCCCTTTGCTTGTAGAAAAGCGAACAGGAAGTCCCGAAAAATGTCTCCCTTTGAAAAATGGCGAACGAATCTGCCAGGTGTCCCAGTTCCCCTTAATTGCTTTAACATTGACAATAACAACCTGACAATAACAGTCAGACTAGATTGTTTCGAGATACATGTACATGATTTTGTTTGTTTGATTTGAGGTTTAACGTCCCCGTCAACACTGTAAAGGTCATTTTGGAGACGTTGTTTCCAATTCTGTGGGACTTTTACCCGACATTGAGATGAAATGACATCTCAAGCCCTGTCGCCCAATGAAACCAATAGGGTTTATTAGCATGGACGGTCCGCCTCGCACCGCGGTTCCTGGTCAGGCTTAGATCCTCTAAGCGGTTTACCAGTACTAGTGTGCGGGCCGGATTCAGCTCTGCGTGGAAGCATCATGCAGCCCATATATTTCTTCAAGCCCCTATGGGCGGGGGCTTTACATGTACATGACCAAAACAATTAATCAAACTGTATGACCATCCTTACTAAATTAAGCTCGCCATCTTGTACTGATACAGCAAGTATATACTTCTTCCCACCCTTTGGATCCACAGGCGTACATTCTTTCGTCCAAACTCCATCTTTAAATGACCTAGCGATAGTCTGAAAAACAAATTAGGCTTAAAAATATAACCCTGTTTCCGCTAACCCAGCCGACCCGCTTAAGACCCCCCGACTCTACTATTTTTTATCAATAAAAGAACAAAATAAAAATTAAAACAATGACCCTACCATTTTACGTTTCCGACCCTACCCAGTTAGCATTTTCCCATAGCAATTTCGCGTTTTGAGTTCATTTTTGTAGTTTTTGGCATTTAGTACATTCAAAAATACAGAGCTGACATTTTTGAGCATCTGGGCCCCGTCAAGCGATTTTGGTACTTATCGTCTATGCGAGCAGCGCTCATACAAGCAGTGAATCAAGAGGATCCTTCAGACAGAAAGCCATATCCCTAGCCCTTCTGAATGGCTGGGCATGCGCAGTTAAATTTGTCATGACGGAATGCTCGAAGATACAAATTCGCTTGGCGGTGCTCATCTAAAATGAATTATGATATACAGTAAAGTCTCAACATGACAATTTTATTAACAAAAAGCATGTACAAATTAAAAACACATAGAAAATATAGGCCCGACCCTCTTTTTTTTCGGGAGAAAAAATAAATTAATAAAAAAAAGTTTCTCCTACCTACCGACCGAATTTTTTTTCAGCATGTTAGCGGAAACACAGTTATTTTTTTACGTCTTAACGTGTCGTTTTCTGATTTCATGATGGCTATATAACGACAGTATTTTTCCTAGACTACGATAAGAGATTTTTCCGCCTGTGTGACGCGAACTGCCGCGGTTCGAGCCTCGCTTTGACCACATGTGAGACGCCACGTTCTGGAAAGGTAAGGTGGTTTTTCTCCGGGTACTCCGATTTTCGCCCAAATCTGATTAACGATCGGCTCGATATGTGAAATTATCTTGAAAGGGCCGTAAAACCAAAAACAGAGAAAAAAAGACACAAACTGTTCAATTTGTGGGTCATCTCATCCATCACGAAAACACGCCTATACAAATGCATTTTATACTTCACCGTCGAAATAAAAAAAAAAGGCAAGACTGAAAATCGATTATCTATTCAGCTCCGATTAGCAAGCCCTAATTTGGTATATTCTTGAAATTATGTTTGTTTGTTTTTTTTTTTGTTTTTTGTTTTTTTTGTTGTTGTTGTTCGTTTGTTGTTGTTGTTGTTTTTTTTTACTTTTTTCTAATGAGTATGGATAATTTGCGTCTTGGAGTAAAATAATCGATACAGTGTAAACCCCACTTTTCCTACAATTGGGCTGTCTTAGGTATCCAAAGGGTTCAAGTGATTTATACGTGCGTACATACCTTCATATGACGGCCCCCGCCCATAGGGGCTAGAAGAAATATATGGGCTGCATGATGCTTCCATGCAGAGCTGAATCCGGCCCGCACACTAGTACTGGTAAACCGCTTAGAGGATCTAAGCCTGTCCAGGTACCATGGTGCGAGGCGGACCGTCCATGCTAATAAAACCTATTGGTTTCATTGGACGACAGGGCTTGAGATGTCATATCATCTCAATGTCGGATAAAAGTCCCGCAAAATTGGAAGCAACGTCTCCGAAATGACCTTTACAGTGTTGATGGGGACGTTAAACCTCAAATCAAACAAACAAATACCTTCATATGGAATATCGGGTCCTCCTCTTTTTCTTTCCATTCTATTTCTTCGTTTAATTTACTCTCAAAGACATAGTCTACCCCGAAAATATTGGTTTTATGATGGAAAGAGTTGTCTTCCCGAACAATGGACATAACAGTTTCCGCAAGAACCATATTCTTCAACTCGTCTGGAAATTCTGAAAACAAAAACAACTAGAGCAGCAGTCGATGGTATACCATCGCAAATACCCGCTTTTCCTATGAACACGCCTTTTCTTAGAAATTTGACCTTTGACTTCACCCCATGACCCCATGGGGTCAGATGAAAATTTCGACACCTTCATGCACATCTGCAGTCCCCAAGCAATGTATGTACCAAGTTTGGTCACTGTAGGTAAAGAAATAAAAAAGTAGTTGCATTCACAAGAAACGTGACAGACGGAAGGATGGACGGACGTCCGGACGGACGGACAGACACCCGTGACGAAAATAATATACCTTTTTTTTTTTTTCAAAAAAGCGGGTATAAAAATAGAGGATCTTACATGAGTGCTCATGTATTATTGAATTTATTAAACTCGTTGAGGAAAAGGGATAAAATGCGAGGCTTTGCCGAGCATTTTATCGCTTTTCCTCAACGAGTTCAATAAATTTAATAATACATGTGCACGAATGCAAGATTCTATTTATTATATGATATTAAAAACGCATTTTATTCACGATTATTTTACAAAGATATCAATATTCCGCCATAAGTAACGCGACGTCGTTAAGGACGTGGTACATGTAACGTTACGGGACGTATCTAACTAATTTGCATATTTTATCCACTAGAGGATTATCGAATTTATTACATGGCGTTATTACACTCTCAGACTCGACGTCATATGATAAAAAACGATAACACACCCTTGCGACATAATGCATTTTTCACATTTCAAAAGTGGATACTTTTCTGATAAAAATCCGTGATATTTTTTTCTTATTTATACTGCAAACATAGGTTTCGGGTGCTCGTTAGAACCGCCACATTGAGGCGGTTCTAACGAGTACCCACAACCTATGTCTTAGAACAGAAATAAGAAAAATAATGACCCCCCCACCGTAAACCCCAGTTGTTTCTCAACAAACGACCCAAAGTTACACAGCACAGAAGCTCTTCAGTGCTGATGTCCATGTGACTATCACTAATTTGTATGAAATCCAGGTAACAGTTAATTATAGAAAATTGTCACGCTATTTTTATCGTTATGACATAAGACTGCTGTGAAAAAGAAAGCGCATCATGTAAAACATTGACTTGGCACAAGCTCTTGGGCACTGACAATCATTTTAGACCCACATCAGACATTCCGCGGCGTCTGATCAGTAACTATAAGCTGTTTGCACACAGTATTAGAATTTTAGGGTTAAACGAAACAGTCTAAGTCCGCGTTCTCGCCCATTTTCTCAAGCTGCTACACTCAAAGATAATCCATCACGCCAACACGCCTATATAATTTTGACCCCCTTGAACGCCAAATTTATATAGTAAAACTGGGGTTTACAGGGGTAAACCTTATTTTTCTTACGCCCTTGACGGTATAAACCTTAACTTATCTATCTTGGGCGGATTGTCTTGATACTTGCTATGTAGCATCAGTACTAAACATAAAAGTAGGTAAGGTAGGACAGAACTGTACGGAACTCGGGGAGGGATATGCATTTTTAGCTCACCAGAGCCGAAGGCTCCGGGGGGAGCTTATAGGATAGGCAGGTGTCCGTCGTCGTCTGCGGCGTCGTCTGCGTCTGCGTCGTCTGCGTCTGCGTCGTCTGCGTCTGCGTCGTCTGCGTCTGCGTCGTCTGCGTCAACACTTTCAAACGACATCTCCTCTGAAGCCACTGGGCTGATTGGGCCCAAATTTTATCTGTAGCATTCTTGGGCATGGGGATTGAAAGTTTGTGTTTTTTATGAAAATCGGCTCATTAGTTTGGTTGCTATGGCAACTTAGAGTTACCATAGACTTATAATGGGGAAAATTGAATAATGGCATTTACTGCCAAGCCTCTGCAGATATTTTGACAAAACTTTCATAGAAATGTTCCTTAGGCAATCTACTATCTGCCATATGATAATAGGCCTACTGCTAATTTTTATTGGTTGCCATTGAAACCAAAATGCAAAAAAAAAAAATAGAAAAAAAAACTTAAAAAATCATCCCCTCAGAAACCGAGTGCTCTATTAGGCTGAGAGTTTTTGAAAATATTCACCATATTTGCCTTTACGGGTTTTGTGTTTTTTATAAAATTTGGCTCTTTAGTTTGGTTGCTATGGCAACTTAGATTTTCCATAGACTTATAATGGGGAAAATTGAAAACTGGCATTTGCTGCCAAGTTATTGCAGATATTTTGACAAAACTTTTATAGAAATGTTCCTTGAGTAACTGTCTCTCAGCCATATACTTTAATGCCAACATGGGGGTCCCCATGTTAAGCCGGGACCATGCCCCACCCCTCCACTTCATAAAAGGCCATATAACTCAGAAACCATCCAGATCCCCACCCCAAAACCATATATATTCTTGTTCCTTATGATAAGATGCATTCAGTGACATCAACCTGGGGGTCCCCCGGGTTGTGCCGGGGTCATGCCCCACCCCCTCCATTCCATAAAAGGCCCAATAGCTTGGAAACCTTACAAATCCCCACCCCTAAACCATATATATTCTTGTTTCTTATGAAAATATACATTCACTGATACCAACTTGGGGGTCTCCCGGGGTGCGCCTGGGCCTTGCCCCACCCCTTCTTCTTCACAAAAGGCCATATATCTCAGAAACCATTTAGATCCCCAACCCAAAACCATATCTATTCTTGTTCCTTATGATAAGACGCATTCAGTGACACCAACCCGGGGGTCCCCGGGGTTGTGCCGGGGTCATGCCCCACCCCCTCCATTTCATAAAAGGCCCAATATCTTGGAAACCTTACAGAACCACACCCCTAAACCTATATATTATTGTTCCTTATGAAAATATACATTCACTGACACTAACTTGGGTGTCTCCCGGGGTGTGCCTGGGCCTTTCCCCACCCCATCTCCTTCACAAAAGGCCATATATCTCAGAAACCATTTAGATCCCCACCCCAAAACCATATATATTCTTGTTCCTTATGATAAGACGCATTCAATGACACCAACCCGGGGGTCCCCCAGGTTGTGCCCCACCCCCTCCATTTCATAAAAGGCCCAATATCTTGGAAACCTTACAGATCCCCACCCCTAAACCCTATATATTCTTGTTCCTTATGAAGAGACTCATTCATTGACACCAATTTGGGGGTCTTCCTGGGTGCGTCGGGGCCTTGCCCCACCCCTCCATTTCACAAAAGGCCATCTATCTCAGAAACCATTCAGATCCCCACCCCAAAACCATATATATTCTTGTTTCTTATGATATGATGCATTCATTGACACTAACCTGGGGGTCCCTCAGGATGTGCCGGAGTCGTGCCCCACCCCTTCATTTCATTAAAGTCCCAATATCTTGGAAACCTTACAGATCCCCACCTCTAACCATATATATTGTTGTTCCTTATGATAAGACACATTCATTGACATCAACCTGGAGGTCTCCTGGGTCAAGCCAGGGTCTTGCCCCACCCCACCACTTCACAAAAGGCTATATATCTCAGAAACTGTTCAGAGCCCCACCCCTAAACCATATATAATTATCTTCTTTGTGATAAGACACAATCAAATAACACTAGCTTGGGAGTCATCTGGACTGCTTGGATCATGCCCCACTGCTTTACTTCATTAAAAGCCATATATCTCAGAAATCATTCAGATCCCCACCCATAAACTATAATAGTCTTGTTCCTTATGATAAGACTCATTCAGTCACACCAACCTGGGGGTCACTTTGTGCTAGGGCAATGTGCCCCGCCCCTCCACTTTAAAGGGCCATATATTTCATAAACCATTCAAATCCCCAACCCATAATCATATATGTTCTTGTTCCTTATCAATAGCACACCCACTTGGGGGTCACAGGGGCCATTCCTCTCCTCTCCACGTCATAGAAGTGCCTCATATATCAGAAACCATTCAGATTCCCACCCATAAACCATTTATATATATTCTTGGTCCTTATAGGGACAACAAACTTGGGCTTTCCTGGGATCAACAGGACATGCCCCAACCCCTCCACGGCTTAAGAGGCCTTATAACTCCGGTATACAGATCTCCACTGCTACACCATATATATTCTTATTCCTAGCTTATGATAAGACGTATTTAGTGATACCATCCAGGGCTCCATTGGGTCCATGCCCTACACCCTCTACTTAATAAAAGGCCTAATGTTTTTGATACTGAGTCCAGATGGATGCTCATTTGGATATAGGGGTTCATTTGGGAGACTTTATAATTGGTAGATTAAAATGATATCATGTTAAAATACATGGCTGTTATTGGGCAGTGCCCACCTGAGCTTTGGTGAGCATAGTGGCCCATGTGCCTCTTGTTTTAATATGTGGTGCGATCAAGATGATATGTTGTGCGCACAAGATATTATATTGTCTGCACAAGATCTATGTTGTGCAAACAAGATATGTTATGCGAACAAGATAATATGTTGTGCGAACAAGATAATATCTTGTGCGCATAAGATATTATGTTATGCGAACAAGATAATAAGTTGTGCACACAAGATATTATGTTGTCAGCACAAGATCTTGTTCGCACAACATATTAAAATAAATTGCATGTCCCTTCCAGGGTTCCGTATGGAAGGGTCATGTTATTTATTTTAATATGTTGTGCGAACAAGATAATATCCTGTACGCACAAGATATTATCTTGTGCGAACAACATACTATCTTGTGCACACAAGTTATTATTTTTTGTGCACAAGATAATATCTTATTCGAACAACTTAATCTCTTGTGCGCATAAGATATTGTATTGTTTGCACAACATAGATCTTGTGCGGACAACAAAATATCTTGTGCGCAAGATATTTTTAAATTGTGCATACAAGATAGTATGTTGTCTACACAAGATATATTATCTTGTGCGCACAACATATCATCTTGTTCGCACCACATATTAAAAAAATGCATGTCCCTTCCCGGGTTCCGTATAGTTGTGTCCTGCCTTACCTATTTTTAAAGGCACATGCAGATGACAGTTCTGTTCTACCAGCCTTAACCCTTATCTTGCTGAATATTCATCTAAGCCACACCTATTTCTGTCTATCAGCCAATCAAATTACTTGATGCAATTTATTGCTACAAATTCATAAACTAAATGCCAAACAGTGTATATCCTGATCAGATGGCTTCTTCAGAAGCCATCTGATCTGGATCTACACTGTTTGCAAAGATAGGGGTTGTCGGGAACAGCAAGATAAGGGTTAAATGAACCGACTATACAGGGTTGAAAGGTGCAGACACATATGATGTACAGAATAAGAGGACCCCGATTGTCCTATGTCGCTCACCTGGGCTAAACTTTTTACATACATGAACTTAAAATAGAATTTCACCAGGTAGACTGTTTTAAGACTTTTGGTTTCAAGGGGCGACAGGACTTGAGAAGTCATTTCATCCCATTATCGGGTAAAAGTCCCACAAAATTGGAAACAACGTCTACAAAATGACCAACACAGTGTTGACGGGGACGTTAAATCTCAAATCAAACAAAACAAACAAATTGTTTAAAGACTTTGTCAAAAATATGGCCACATAATTATAATTTGAACATTCTTGTTAGAGACCCACCATATGTATCTTTGTACCAAATATCAAAGGCCTAGGTAGTCTGTAACACATAAGATTTGCGGCCCCTGTCCATCGGGGCTTGAAGAAATATATGAGCTGCATGATGCCTCCACGCAGAGCTGAAACCGACCCGCACACGAGTACTGGTAAACCGCTTAGAGGATCTAAGCCTGCCCAGGCAAAGCGGTGCGAGTCGGCCCGTCCATGCTTCTAAACCCTATTGGTTTCATTGGGCGACAGGGCTTGAGATGTCATTTCATCTCAATGTCGGGTGAAAGTCCCACAAAATTGGAAGCAACGTCTCCAAAATGACCTCTACAGTGTTGACGGGGAAGGTTAAACCTTAATTCAAACAAACAAACAAACACACAAGATTTTATAGTTTGCCCTATATTACCTATCTCTGTGTAAAATAAGTGACGCCTTGGGTCCCCAGGGCTATAATTTTAACAATCTTGGCAGAGGTCCACTAAATAAAGGTGTAACAAAATATCAAAGACCTGGGTCTTCTGACTTAAGTCAATGTAAACCGTGGGCCCTGCCACAGTGCCGTTTCTTTTTGGCCCCAGGGCTATAAGTTGAACATTCTTGGCAAAGTCCACCTGATTAAGGTGTGTTCCAAAAATCAATGTTCTGTGTCTTCTGGTGACAGAGGAGAAGTTTATCAAAGGTTTTACCTAAGCAAGTCTATGTAAAACATGCTGCCCCTCGGTGGTGCTATGTTTGGCGCCTGGGCTATAATTCGACAAAAACCTTTGCAGCGGTCCACTAGATGAAGCTGGGTTCCAAATATCAAAGGCTTGCGCCGTCTTGTTTCAGACAAGAAGAACTTTAAAGGTTTTTCCTATATAACTTTATGTAAAACAAGTGGACCACTTGGCGGGGCCTTTTTGACCCCTGATCGATAAAATGTGAACAATCTTGGTAGAGGGCCACTCGACGAAGCAGTGTGCCAAATATCAAAGGCCTGGGCAATTTGGTTTCAGACAAGAAAATGTTTAAACGTTTTCCCTCTATAACTATATGTAACATATGTGAGTCCCTTGGCAGGGCCATTCTTGGACCTAAGGCTATAGTCTGAACAGTCTTGTTAGAGGTCCACTCGACGAAGCTATGTACCAAATATCAAACGCCCGGGCCCTCTGGTTTCAGACAAGAAGATTTTTTAAAGGTTTTCCATATATAACTCTATGTAAAACAAGTGGATCACTACGCTGGGCCATGTTTGACCCCAGGGCTATGATTCTAATAGGCGGAGCTGTGTACCAAATATCAAAGGTCTGGGCCCTCTGGTTTCAGACAAGAAGTTTTTTTAAAGGTTTGCCCTATGTAAAACATGTGGGCCCCTAGTCATGATCATTTTGACACTATACCAGGTTTATAAATGAACAATCTTGGTAGAGGTCCACCAGACAAAGCTGTGTACCAAATATCAAACTCTATGTTAAACATGTGGGCTCCTGGGCGGGGCCATTATTAGGCCCCAGGGCTACAATTTGAACAATTTTGGTAGAGATACACTAGATGCAGATTCACGCAAACTGTCAATGTTCTGGGCCTTCTGCTTTCAGACGAAGATGTTTAAAGGTTTTCCCTATATAAGCCTATGTAAAACATGTGACCCCCGGGGTGGGGTCATTTTCGCCTCAGGGCTGTAATTTGAACAATCTAGGTTGAAGTCCATTAGATGAAGCTTCATAAGACCTTGGCCTTCTGGTTTCAGACAAGAAGATTCTCAAAGGGTTTCCTTCTATAAGCCTATGTAAAATCAGTGGGCCCCTGGGCGGGGCCGTTTTTTTTTTTTTTTTTTTTTTTTTTTTTTTTTTGTCCAAGGCTATAATTTGAATATTCTTGGTAGAGGTCCATTAAATGAAGCTTCATACCCAATATCAAAGACATGCCTTCTGGTTTCCTACAAGAAGATTTTTAAAGATTTTTCCTATATATGCCGTGGAAAACCAGTGGGCCCCAGGGCGGGGTCATTTTGGCCCCAGGGCGATAATTTAATAAACCTTGGTAGAGGTTCCCTAGATGAAGCTTCATGCCAAATATCAAAGACCTGGGCCTTCTGGTTTCAGACAGGAATATTTTTAAAGTGTTGTTCTTATTCCCCCCTTTTCGTTGCCATGGCAACCAGAAATCTGCATGGAATGAAATTCTTTGAACAACTTCGAGAGAGGACCATCCAAAGGTCTTTTCTGCCAAGTTTGGTCAAAACCTGCTCAGTGGTTTAAAATGTTAAAAGGAATTGTGGACGGACGGACTTCCGGACGGACGACTACGACGACGACGGACGGTGACTAATCACAATAGGGCCTCCGGAGCCTTCGGCTCAGGTGAGCTAACAAAAAATCGGGCTAGACATTATAATGACTAGCGACACCGGATTCTAAATTTGGGCTGCATAAATAAATATCGTATTGCTCACTGGAGGTCATTTTAAGGTGAATGAATACCTTCATATACCTTTGTCTCCAACCCCTAAGAAAACGAGTTGTGCCATGATGAGTATTTCCCCCCGTTTAGTACAGAAAGTACGAAAGTTATCGCCCATGGAATATGACGGACAAAAATAATTTTGAAAGAGTTGTCCCTCTCTAAAATGTTTCCATTCACCTGTTCACCTTGACATGCAATTTATATGAGCCCCGCAAAGCGAATTTGTGTCTTCGAGCATTCCGTCATGACAAATTTAACTGCGCATGGCCAGCCATTCAGAGGGGCCAGGGATATGGCTTTCTGTCTGAAGGTTCCTCTTGATTCACTGCTTGTATGAGCGAGCAGCGAAGGTTCTGGCGAGACTGCGCGGATGCGCAGGCTTGCCTGAACCTTCGCTGCTCGCATAGGCGATAAGTACCAAAATCGCTTGACGGGGCCCAATTTATATGTAAATATCACATGCGCCCTGAGCTTGAAACAAAGTGCATGCATGCAAATCATCCGCACCTGGTGCAGATATGCAACTGCATTGTAACGTAATCTAGCTGAACAACTATTTCTTTATTACTTTTTGCGTATTTTGATCCTGTTTTGGGGTCAGTTGTTTGTCAATCGACCCAAAGTTACTTAGCACAAGTAGTTTATATTAGTTTATACTAATTTATTTTTATTATCTGTGTGGAAGCATCATGCAGCCCATCTATTTCTCCAAGCCCCGATGGGCGGGGGCCGGAGAAACATACTTAGTTTTTTTTTTATTTAGAGAACTGCAGTTTGAACCGTTTTTCCATCATACACATCCTTGAAGCAATACCTGTACGGGCCGAAAATCTTTATATTAATTTACCTTTTTTCTCAAAACAGCCCGTCAACCACATGACGTAATTGTGACGTCATATCAACGTCAGTACGTCATGACATTTATGCAACGTCACATCTTCGTCGGCGCAACGTTGCACCGACGATTATTTGACGTTGCCTTAGCGACGTGTGTCTGCTGGAAGCTTTTGGGTGCTCGTTAAAACCGCCCCATCGGAGCCGTTTTGGCGAGTACTCAAAATTTACATTTGAAGCAGAAATAAATCAAAGCACTGACAGCACCGATGGGTCGATTGTCTCTGAATGTAAGCTTGGAAAACGGTCCTGAACGGTGACAGACTGTTACCCTTACTTTCTTGTAGTCTAAGCAAACAATTTAGACCCTGATCACAGCGTTTGAACCTTAAATTCCAATACTGTAAGCAAACAGTGTAGACCCTAATCAGACGCCGCGTGTTCTGTGTTCTATATTGTTTGCCAAGCGCAACCCATGATTCCTGGCCAGAGGCTAAAGATAACCCTATTACGCAATACGCTGACCCCAACGCGGCTATTTTCTATAAATAACCGTTACCCGGATTGCCTACAAATCAGTGATAGTCTCGTGGATTTAAGGGGAATGGGAACGCCGTCATGTGAGGCAACTCCTGAGGAGCAAATTCTTTCCTTTAAGAGTTGACCCCTTTTTCAGTTAGACAGGGCTTATAGAGAGGCGAACAGGAAGTCCCGAAAGATGTCTCCCTTATGGGGAATTGGAACACCTTCAGGGGAGGCAACTCCTGCAAAAGTATTTTTGTCTCCCATGTCAATAGGGGTCAACTCTTAAAGGAAAGAATTTGCTCCTAAGGAGCAAATTCTTTCCTTTAAGATTTGACCCCTTTTCCAGTTAGACATGGCTTATAGAGAGGCGAACAGGAAGTCCCGAAAGGTGTCTCCCTTTGAAAAATGGCGGAAAAATCTGCCAGGTGTTCCCATTCTCCTTAAGCATTGAAGAGTTTCGATGTGTGGTAACTTTAGGTCGATTGACAAACAATCCGCCCTAAAATGCATCAAATGCAATAATGAGAAAAAACATTGCGACATGAGAGATATTTTATCTCACATGGAGGCGTATTCTAATAGACTATGGACCGGACAATAACGGAAGGCGCCCCGCCTATCGCGGCTTTGAAAAAAAGAATTGGCTGCACGATACTTCCTCGCAGAGCTGAAAAACTGACCGCACATGAGTACTAGTAAACTGTTTAGACGGACTAAGCCTGCCCAGGCAAGTGGTGGGAGTCAGACCGTCCAGTTCATATAACCCCTATTGGTTTCATTGGGCGGCAGGGCTTGAGATGTCATTCCATATCAATGTCGGGTAAAAGTCCCACAAAACTAGAAGAAACGTCTCCAAAATGACATCAGTGGTGTTGACCGGGACGTTATACCACAATCAAGCAAACAATAACGGAAGGGCACGGGTTCTCTTCGGCTACTCGTTTTTTCCTTACTGCTCTGAAATGGCCTTCACTGTATCAAACATACTACCCAATAATATTGGGACCCCGCCAATTGAATCTAAGAGAAATAAACTGGACTTCATAGTAGGTCTAAGCCTGCCGAGGCAAACTGGTGCGAGTCGGGCCGTCCGTGCATATAAACCATATTCCTTTAATTGGGTGGTAGGGTTTGAAGTGTTATTTTCATGTATCTAAATTACGGGTAAAAGTCGGGGCGTTAAACCTCAAATCAAACAAACGGGTAAAAGTCCCACAAATTGGAAGCAACGTCTCCAAAATGAACTAAATTTTGTTGAATGGGACGCAAACCTCATTTCAAACAAACAAATACTCCATAACATTTAAATCTATTTGCCTCACCCGCTGCTGTCAAAAAATCGTCTATGTCATTTTTCACAATTTTCCACTTCCCGCAGTATAATTTCTCCGCCTGGTCATAATCTTCCGTAGACATGTTTACCCGTCGTGCCCTTCTGTAATCCTAAATACGAAATAACATCACGCTAACAAGTCCGTGAAATAAACACCCCCTTACACCCCACTTTATATAGAGAAAACTGGGGTTTACGGAGGAATACATTATTTTTCTTATTTCTGCTCCTAGACATAGGTTGTGGGTACTCGTTAGAACCGCCTCATTGAGGCGGTTCTAACGAGTACCCACAACATATGTTTTGAGAATAAATAAGAATAATATCATAAATTTTCTTCTGATAATTTACCGTCTTGGAGATGTAAAAAATGCACTATGGCGCTCGGGTATGTTATCGTAATGATGTGAGCAGAGCAGGCAACATTATATATACACGAGGGCGAGTCAATAAAAAACCAGCCTAACTTATTTCTGGGTGAGATCGATCTCTTCTTTTTCGAAGTAATTGCCCTCTAGGATAATTCTCTTGGACCAACACTGTTCCAGTGCCATCAGCCAAGAACTGAAGAGGTCATGGTCCTTGTCTCCAACCCACCCCTCAAATGCAGCCTCGACTTCTTCGTTGGACCGGAAATGACGTCCACGGATATCCTTTTTCAAGTTTGGGAATAGGGAAATAGTAACTAGGAGCTAAGACCGGAGAATCGGTGGGATGCGGGTTTAGCTCGTACCCATTACGCTCAACAGCATATGTTGCAATTTTGCAAGTGTGGACTCTTGCATTGTTGGAGACAATCCCTTTGGAGAGTTTACCTCGGCGTTTTTCACGTATCGCAGTCCTCGGGTGGTCGAGCAAATTTGCATAATACGCACCTGTAATTGTACTTTTCTTTGCTAGAAAGTCCAACATAATAACGCCTTGTTAATACGATTGCCACCACCTTACCAGCAGAGGGTTGCGTTTTTACCTTTTTTTACCTCGGTGACTCCGGTCCTACCAACTGGCTACTTTAAGTGCTATTCTCTGGCTCATGATGATGGACCCAGGTCTCATCTACACCAGACGCGATAAAAAATCATCATCTTTCTTTGACCTTAACCGCTTCAACAAAGCGCTGCATACTGATGCTCTTGTAGCTAAGGGATTTTGGGACCCAAAAGCTTGCGCATACCCAAGCGATCATGTAAAATTGTTGAAACGCTACCATGAGATATAAATAACGCATTTCGCTATTTCTTCCAACTTAATTCGCCTATCAGAATACACCAGATCCCGTATTGTGTTACACATGTCTTCATCGGTGGCATCTGATGGGCGTCCAGACCTGGTTTCGTCTTCTAAAGACGTTCTTACGCATTTGAATTCCCCAATCCTTAATTTAACTTGTGCATACGGTGGTGCAGAAGACCAAATGAGCATTGGTCAACTCGCAATGTATTTCCTGGCCTGTTTCCCTTTCAAATACAAGGGAGTACCGAATTACAGCACGGTACTCAACTTTTGACGAAAAGCTTGCTTTTGCATCGCTATCCATGTTTGACGTTCAATATTTTATGAGTGAATGACACGATGAGGGTGCAATTTTGCCCTGATGCCTAAAATATGTATTGAAACAATGCATGATAACCTTGTTTGTCTCGGTCAGTTGTAAATGGGATATAGAGGATATTTACTTTTTTTAGATGAATACCAAAAATATTTCATCGAGTGTGTTGAAAATTCTGATGTTTTCAACGCACGAGATGAAATATTTTTGAATTTATCGAAAAAAGTAAATTTTCTTTTTATTTGATAATGTTTTAGGACACTTACTATAATTGGTCACACAATTTTGACTTGGCTATGACGTCACAACTGTCAGTTGCAAACCACCAGTTCAATTGTTTGTTTGTTTGTTTGAGGTTTAACGTCCCCGTCAACACTGTAAAGGTCATTTTGGAGACGTTGCCTCCAATTTTTGGGACTTTTACCTGACACTGAGATGAAATGACAACTCAAGCCCTGCCGCCCAATTAAACAAATAGGGTTTATAAGCATGGACGGGCCGACTCGCATTGCTTTGCCTGGGCAGGCTTAGATCCTCTAAGCGATTTACCAGTACTCCTATGCGGGTCGGTTTCAGCTCTGCGTGGAAGCATCATGCAGCCCATCTATTTGTTGAAGCCCCGAAGGGCGGTGGCCGAATGCCTAACAATGCATGATAACCTTGTTGGAAATGGGACAGGCTGGTTACTTATTGACTTGCCCTCGTATTTACCCTCTATACAGCTGTTTCTGTGCTGAAGGGGTCTTATACGTAAAGGATGTCATATTTTCAGTTAAGATTTAAGCAAAACAACCTTTTGCAGCTATGCATGACCCAAACAGATTTTTTCTAAATACATACACCTGTGGACACAAAAGCGTTCAAACTCCGACGAAATACCTTTCAATGAATCTTTTTGCATCAAGTTAGTTTGACAAGCAAATGTCATTCATCAAAGTAGTCTAAAACTGGATCAAGAAATATACATTGGTTGGTTTTATTGTGGCAAGCACTTTTTTCCATTTTTAGATCTGATTGACATTTGAGATGTATTCCGATTGGACAGTGCAGTGTCTACAATGAAATTATACAACACTTTGTGTTTTGAATTTTTTCCTGTCTTGCAGTTGACTGACAGGATGTAAGGAAATATTGAATGAAACATCAGATCAAAATGAAATGAAGCTCATCAAAGTTTTAACGGGTTTCTGTCCACATGTGTAGAATTGGTCAATAAATAATTGTTTCTTCAGACAAAAAAGTCGGCTTGATCAAAGTTGGCCTTATTGTCCATCATGAGCTGTGCAATATAACGAGGAAGTCCATGTTTGTTTTTTTGTTTGAGTTGAGGTTTTACGTCCCGTCAACACTATTAAGGTCATTTTGGAGACGTTGCTTCCAATTTTGTGGGACTTTTGTAAAGCCGACATTGAGATGAAATGACATCTCAAGCCCTACCGCCCATAGAAACTGCTAGGGTTTAAGGATCGGTCCGACTCACATCACTTTTCCTGGGCAGGCTTAAACCCAAGCTGCTTACCAGTACTCAAGTTCGGTCAGTTTCAGCTCTGCGGCGAAGCCCATTGCAGCCCAATCTATTTCTCCAGGCCCCAATGGGCTGGGGCGCTAGAGGAAGTCTATGAACAACCCAAAAAATAAAACATTACGAAAACACGCTATTTAAAATATATTGAAAGTTTTACAACCAAAAATTGAAAATGTTCAGATAAAAATTTCGGATAATTTTCATATTTCTGCTCAAAACATAGATTGTGGGAACTCGTTAGAATTGCCTTGACGAGGCAGTTATAAAGAGTAACAACATTTTATGTTTTTGTACAAAAATAAAGAAAATAATGAATACCCCCGTGAACCTTCTCTTTTCTCTATAGAAAGTGGGTTTAGAGGGGTCTTCAGTAAGGCTGACACGATTAATCGTATAATCGATTAATCGATCGATAAACTCCACAAAAAAGATTATCATTTCTGATTTGCTTTTAATCGATTACTTGATAGGTACAATTTACTACCCAAAGTTATGCATAAAATAGCTGGATGAGGGGCAAACAGTGCAGACCCTGATGAGACGCCGCATTATGCGGCGTCTCATCTGGGTCTACACTGTTTGCTCAGGCCTGTCTGTTCAAATATACATATGGTAAAGTGCAACATATGGTAAGAGTCATGCTCAGACAGAAAGCCAGACAGGTAAAATAATGACAAAACAATAGCGATTACCGATCGATTATCGATCGTAATGACAGGACTGGTAATCGATTAGCTTTTCAGCTCCGATTAGCCAGCCCTAGTCTTCAGTTAACCTGATGACGTCAGATATTAAAATGTATAGTGTGTGTGTACTCATTAACCTTTATCCCGCTAACCGAGGTAACCAATGCCTGCAGAAGCCATCTGATCAGGGTCTATGCACATTCTTTACACTATGTAAAGGGTCTATGCACCATTCAGTTTATGAATTTGAATGGATATCTTATTTCAAGAAAACTGATTGGTCGATAGTCAGTTTTCTTTGTTTGATTTGAGGTTTAACGTCCCCGTCAATACTGTATAGGTCATTTTGGAGACGTTGCTTCCAATTTTGTGGGACTTTTACCCAACATGAGATAAAATGACATATCAAGCCCTGCCGCCCAATGAAACCAATAGGGTTTATATGCATGGACGGTCCGACTCGCACCGCTTTGCCTGGACAGGCTTAGATCCTCTTAGCGGATTACCAGTACTCGTGTGCGGGTCGGTTTCAGCTCTGCGAGGAAGCATCATGTAGCCCATCTATTTCTTCAAGCATGGACGGTCCGACTTGCACCGCTTTGCCTGGGCAGGCTTAGATCCTCTTAGCGGATTGCCAGTACTCGTGTGCGGGTCGGTTTGAGCTCTGCGTGGAAGCATCATGTAGCCCATCTATTTCTTCAAGCCCCGATGGGCGGCTTTTGCCGCCAAAAATAAAAAAAAAATAGATGAAGGAGTGTGATATTTTTCTTATTTCTGCTCAAAATATAGATCGTGGATACTCGTTAGAACCGCCTTATTCTGGAACAGAAGTACAAAAACTGGGCCTAACTCTTTTGCTAGTTACTTCAGGACTCTAGGATATAGCTCATCAGGTCCTATTTAGCTATAGTTTGGTTTAATCCTTTAAGTAACTTGATCACTCCTGCCGATGACACAAAAATATTATCCATGAAATGGGCCGATCTTCCAGTTAATGGAACTTCCGTGAACTCAGTTTTATTAAACGCGTCAATAGTTCCTCTGCCCTTTCAGAGTCTGATTCAGCAACCCCGTTCCCTCCTTTTTATTAAGGCACCGGATACCTTGCCTGTCTTTCTTCTGGCTATTGATATATTTGTAGACGTCTCTGTGATTTGCCTTTACACCACCTATTAAGTTATTCACATACAAAGCATGCTGATTTTTAATATCAGTCTTGATTTCACTATCGCGTTTTCAAATTTTGTCCGGAGTTTACCACTTCCCGTCTTTCTTTTTTTTTTTTTTTTTTTTTTGCCTTTGCATGCATGAATCTTATTCCTTCTGCGAATTTTTCTTCTTATCTCTGGCGTGATCTAGGGAATCGCAGATACAGACCTACTAGTTTTTGAGGGATATGATTTTCAATCGAGTTTTGGATCACAGAAGTTATCAAATCAAAGTTCTTCTGGCCAGACCGAAGCTCTGAATGACCATTAAAGTATTTCTCGTTTGCAAATCCGAGCGCATCCTTCCTCATAGTTTCATAATCACCTTTTTGATAAGATTACACCTTCGGCAATGGTTTCTTTATTGGTGAAATGTTTATTTCTAAATATCTGGAGACAATATCGTGATCACTTAGTTTATCTGGAGACTGGATATCTTCAAACTGCCCTGGCAAAGCTGTAAGAATCAGATCAATGTGTTCTTATCACGAGTGGGAAGGTTAACGATTTGTTCTAATCCATGATGATTCATAATGTCAATTAGTATTTGTCCTTCGGTCTGCTTCAACATTGTGCCTTGTTTGCTGAGCCCGTCGGGCCAAACAATGTCTCTGAAGTTGAGGTCACCTAGAACATGTACAGCCGAAAGTTTTTTTGCCCCTATGCTGTGACTTAATGCAATTAAGCTGATCTTAAAAAGCTGTTATTTTTTCCATCGTACCATTTGGTGGTCGATACCAACTTGCTACGAAGTGAGTTTTATTTTCGAAAACCTTAACCCAGACCGATTCGGTGTCGTTTTCCAGTTCCACGAAGGACAAGTGAGGGATGTCTCTGTAAATGAGCAACGCCACCCTACCGCCATGAGAGTTTCTATCTTTTCTATAGACACTGTACTGACAAGTTTTAAGGGAAAAGCTCATATGTGGTAATTGAACTGTCAATCTTTGTTTCTTGAATAGCCACAATATGTGGTTGATGAGTATCAAGGAAAGATAAAAGTTCAAGACTTTTTCCTCTTATTCCATTTATGTTTATGCTGCAGAGTTTCAAACCTTTTACAAAATTCGGCTTATTTTCGTCAGTAGTCGAAGATTTATCTCTATTGTCCCTTGACAGGGTTGCTAGTATCATTAATCATAGTATCTGCCGGAAAACCCCAGTGTGTGGGTATGTGTGTGGGTGGGGGGGGTGTTGGGGGGAGTACTCCGAATTTTGCCTGCTACATAGACTGGGACCCAGCATCTAGTGCCCGACCCAAAATGATTACCAAGATTGACAGTGTACCCCAAAAATATCCTGTGTATCATCAGACAGAATCAGAATCAGAATTGTTACTGGTGACACGCCAAATGACATTCATACACCAGGACCTGTGATATGGGAATTTAGTCTCTAGCTCTAACCAAAGAGGTAAACTTAGCTACGCGATCCTCCGCACCTTCAGCCGTCGAAATAATCGAATCAGGAAGGGCATGCCAATCTCTAATGGTTCGGGGGAAGAACGATTCTTTATAAATGTCAGTTCTTGCAGTAAGGGTCTGAAACGTCATTGCATGGTGCTTTCTACAGTGCCTAGCTGGGGGGAACGAGGTCGTCCGTTGGAATGCTGGCAGCACCCTTTAGATCTTTGTATAAGAGTATGAGCCTACTGTCTCTTCTCCTTTTCTTGAGAGGCTCCCATCTTAATTTTCCTAGAATTCCAGTCATGCTTTCAGTAATTGCTTGTAACAAATCTAGCAGCTCTATTCTGAACTTTTTCAATTTCATCATTAAGGACCACTCCACTTGGGTCCCAGATGCAACTACCATATTCCAAGATTGGGCGGACAAGTCCCCTATATGCTGTCTCTTCCACATCCTGAGGACACTGATGAAGATTTCGCCTCAGGAAACCAAGTGTTCTATTCGCCTTTGTACACATGTTGCTAATGTGTGTATTCCATCTCAAATCGTGAGTGATTGTCACACCAAGGTATTTAATGGAATTCGCATTTTCGAGGACCGTTCCCTCTAAGGTGTAAGAAGCCTCAATTTTATTTATTCTTTTCCTAGTTATCTGCATAATATTGCATTTAACGGGTTGAAATCTCATGCCCCATATACGTGCCCAACATCCTAATCTATCTATATCCTTCTGAAGTTTCATTGGGTCCTCAGTATCTCTGATTTCCCGGTAGCAAACACAGTCGTCTGCGAAGAGCCTTATTTCTGAGTCAGTGTCAGTGGAAATAACATTGATGTACAGGAAGAATAGCAGCGGACCAAGAACAGTCCCCTGGGGGACCCTAGATAAATCTGGCGCCCATACTGAAGATTCACCATTAACAACAACACGCTGTTTTCTGTAGCAAAGGAAGGAATCTATCCAATTGAGAGTCTTCCCTCCAATTCCATAACCAAATAATTTGGATTTAAGTAGTCAGAATCAGAATTGTTACTGGTGACACGTCAAATGACATTCATACACCAGGACCTGTGATGTGGGAAGTTAGTCCCTAGCTCTAACCAAAGAGGTAAATTTAGCTACACAATCATCAGCACCTTCAGCTGTCGAAATAATCGAATCGGGAAGGGCATTCCAATCTCTAATGGTTCTGGGGAAGAACGACTCTTTATAAATGTCAGTTCTTGCGCTAAGGGTCTGAAACGCCAACGAATGGTGATTTCTACAGTGTCTAGCTGGGGGAACAAGGTCATCTGTTGGAATGCTGGCAACACCCTTTAGACCTTTGTATAAAAGGATTAGCCTACTGTCTTTTCTCCTTTTCTTGAGAGACTCCCATTTTAATTTTCCAAGTATTCCAGCCATGCTCCCAGTTTCAAAGCAGTAATTGCCTGTTACAAATCTAGCAGCTCTATTCTGAACTTTCTCAATTTCATCGTTAAGGACTACTCCACTGGGGTCCCAGATACAACTACCATATTCCAAGATTGGGCGAACAAGACCCAAGTTCATGAGGAGAGGCGAGTTCATGAGGAGACCCCAAAAATCATCTGCAAATTTTAGCATACCCAAAGAAATATTCCTTATTTATACTGGGTTGCCTACTGTAAAGAAAACAAAATGTCTTTTAACTAATTGCTGCCTATAATGATTGTATTTGGTAACATAAGAACTTGAAACAGTTTCTAACAGCATAGCTGTAATTATTATTATGTCATTGAAATGTTGTTCAGCAAGAAGAATTAAAACATATAATTAAAACAGTTCCTTATATGAATGATTTAATGTGTCAACAATACCTGTTGAGCATTTAAAGCAAAACAAAAACACCAAACTTTTTCCTACCCCCCAACCCTTAAAAAAAATAAAATAAAATAAAATAAAATGAATAAATAAAAATACTAAAATTTTGAACCCAAAAATTTGTCACAGCTTATGTAGCAGGCAAAGTTCAGAATACTCGGAACCGCTCCCCCCTCCCACCAGTACCAGACGCCCCCCCCCCCCCCCCCACACACACACACACACACCACCCACCCACCAACCCCCCCCCCCCCCACACACACACACACACACAACACCCCGCTCTGGCTAAAAACCAATAACTAGAATTGGCGGCGGTCTAATATCACTCCTAAGGGACAAGGGCACAATTAAGAGAAAAAGGAGAACAACAGAAATATGATGAAATTGCTCTTAAATTAGAACCGGTCCGGTCCGATCTGTGTGTGTGTTACATTTTCGTATATTTCAATGCCGTTGCGACTCAGTAACAAACACCCGGATGTTGTCATTTTTGGCGTCTTGGTTTCCAATATGGCGAAGATCGGTTCAAACTAAAATGTGTTCGACAAACAAATAAAGTGTTAGTTGATCTCAGCAAGCTTTTTATGGCCAATGTTTCAATCGAGATCAGACAAGGCGACTGATAAATTTCCGTCTGGTTAGAAACGATAGCACGCACGGGCACCTGATTCAGTCCTGAGTAGCCGTACAGATGAATCCGGGACGTTTCGGCCTATTTCGGTGGGTCGTTTCGGCAGTGGGTAGTTTCGGCCTGGGTCGTTTCGACCCGATTTTATTAGCATTTTTCTGCATTAAACATTGAATATAGTGACGTCATGCAACTTCGAGGGTGACACAAGTTCGATGACGTCATTTGTATTGGTTTACAAACAAGTTCGCCATCGGAGGTTTCGCCACCAAGAGGTTTCGCCCCACGGGAGGTTTCGCCACCTAAAATGGATATTTGAGCCGAAATAACAAACTATGCCTTCACTCATTTATAATTATAACCAGTGTAACGTAGCTTACACCGATATTCAGGACATTTTCAACGAAAGACAACGAAAAAATGAAATCAAACTAAATAACTGAGGTAATGGCCAAGTTTGACCGACTCAGTATATGAAGATAGATAGAAATAAAGGAAAACCACTTTCAAGTATTAGCTAAGCATGTTAATTAAAATAAAGCAAACTTTTTGCAGCAATATATCTATACAAATACAGAAAAAAAAACTCTCACAATGTTTAGCACTCTAAGAAAGGACATCGATTTTTGGCCAAAAAAAAATGACTACTTTAGGCATTGGTATCAAGGGCAAAAATGATAACGAGTAATAAGTAGTATTTTGAAATATATGGACTATACCATTATGATGAACATTAGGGATATCACAGTTCTTCTGTTTGGCATGATTAAAACGCAAAAGACAGCCAAAAACTACAAACGGACATCTATTCTGAGAATAGGTGTTTTGTCTATTTTCAAGTAGGAAATAATAAAAACAATAAAAACCGACGTTTAAAACTATAAACAGCCTTTATTTATTTCTCTTTATTAAACCCTGCACAAAATCAAATAGTTATAAGAAAAATATATAAAAAGTGGCGAACCCTCCAAAAGCAAAAATCAGAAAAGTGGCGAACCCTCTCACGGAGGTGGCGAAACCTCTGGTGGCGAACATGCAAAGTGGCGAAACCTCTGACACCCATTTGTATGTAGCCCGGCTTCCCATGGTACCAAGGTAGTTAATGTTACAGTATAAATATTTCAAAGTTAGAGCTATTCTGCACTAAAATAATTTTATGTTAAATTTCTATAGGGTCTCCTCTTACAATTAAGGAGGCGTAATGATCACAATACTTCAGGTAGTATTTACTAACCTAGCAGATATGTACCAAGGCAGAATTTACTCATGCCAGCAGGCATTCCCATGGTACCAAGGCAAATAGAAAATCGTAAAATGTAGAAAACCGATTCGATGAAAAATGCATGTAATGGCTTTTTATATTACTACAAACAATAAACATTAGTATTTCAAATAGAGAAAACTACAAAAAGCATGTAAAATAATTTTTGACTGCTTTTAATTCTGCAAATGATACAATGAAGCTACAGTTGAGACACAGGGGGTACAATTCATCACTAGGGTTGTATGAAAGTCGAGCAAGTTTGATTCATCATTTAACTTTACCTTCTAAGTTTATACTCAGAGGTGTCATTGGAGCACAGAAACACTGGGATGGTTTAAAGAGTTTTTAAGAACGCAGGCATAGACTGTCTTTGCACTTAAGGCTAAAATTCACTTTCAATACTAAACGAATACCCATACATATAGAAGGCAGTATATACCAATAGGAAACACACAGGGTGGTTCTTCCATGTTTCATGGTATAAGACCTACCTGAGTAAAACTTAAGTCACAAAAGAAAAATCATAGGGTATTTTAAAAATAAATAAAATACATTTTTAACAACCAGGGGGTGAAGGGAAAATGTGAAAAATCAGATTTCACCTGCTTTTTAACTTTCTAGATATTTATCCAAATATTTATCATAAAAATGTAATGAAATATATATCAATGGAAAGATATATATCCTACTTCATTGATGTGAGGATATCAAGCCCATATGAATTGTACAAGATTCAAAATGCAGCAAAATATTGTTTACCCCGGTACCATGGAACCCTTGGTACCATGAGAAGCGAGTATATCGATTACTACTGATGTTATTCTCGCGTGAATCAACAACAACAAACCGCAAATACAAGCCAACATTTTGGCAGTATAATATTCTTGCAATGCCGATCAGATAGGTAAATATTGCTTGAGACATTAAAAAGTTACAAAAATCTGCCATTTTTGCTAATACTTTTACACCCAACATTAACCCAATGATTTCTTCATTCACACACATTCTGGCAGAAATATAAAGCGTCCTTTGTTTACTGTTGACACATATCAGCAGACCTGTTTATCCATTCTTTTCGTATGAGGATCAGTGTGAGAAAATTCTTTAACTACCTGCTGTCCTTATTACTTCAGAGGCTTCATTTTTCTTCTGGGAAACGGAGAGCAGCTAGTAGTGATTGTGATGCTCTTAAGAAATATTAAAACCTTAATGATCAAAACTTTAGGTAATTGTTCTTGTTCTTGGGACATCTAATTCTCGTTTGAAGTTGATATCAATGAACAAACTATAAAATGGAGCTAAATATTTGGGATCGTATGGAATAGAACAGAATGAACTAAACAGATATCTAGAAAAAGACTAAACTTTTGAGCACACATGGAGAATGAGTGAAAAAAATCATCACTTTCCAAATGATTTCCAGTAAAATTTATTTAATTTACAATAGAAGTACAATGTATCTTGTTATCAATTACTTGCCTTTATTTTGTTTTAACCCCGCAAAACCATTAATGGTCCTCATGACCACTGCATCCTCAAACTTAAATTCCATTTTGAAAATGATTAGGAAATGGGTCATTCAATAAATAATAAGCTCTGTCGAAGTTTGCTCGTTTATTTTCATGTTTGTTTCAGTTTATTCATCAAATGTTGTTTGACTATTTTGTTACCAACTCTTTAAATATATTGCTGTTTATAGAAACATAAACCAGCCAAGTCGCTTACGTCCTCGAACCTCGGTCCTCCCAGTATATTAATTATTATTTAAATTTGGAATACTATTAAAATGACTGGGCTGTTGAACCCCAATACATACAAACAAAACTCACAACCTTTTCTCGCGCAGAAATAAGAAAAAATATTGCTTACCCCAGTAAACCCCAGTTTTACTATATAAAAGTGGGGTTTAAGGAGGTCAAAATTACATAGGCATGTTTTCGTGATGCGATATCCTTACCAGTGTCCTCAGAATGTAAAAGAAACAACATATAAAGTACTTGTTTGCCGAATCTTGGAATATGGTAGTTGTACTGAGACCCCCAGAGAGTGGCGCTTCAAGAAGAAATTGGAAAAGTTCAGAATAGAGCTGCTAGATTGCACGACCCGCAGAAAAAGCGACCGACTGAAGTCAGTTGATTTTCTAAGAGTGCCCTAAAATCACCGTGTCATTCTGTCCGTCCGTAACCCATTTGTGAAAATTGGTGATAGTAACTTTTACAACCGCTTGGAATATTTAAACAATTTTTGGCATACTGATGGATATCAATGAGATCTAACCAATGAACTTGCGAAATATTACATTCCATTTAGTATAGCCTCGCCAAGGCGAAATATGTGAACATTTTCGAACTGCTTCTCCTCGGAAACCGTTGGGCCGATTGAAGTCAAATTTCATATGGACCCTCTATGGGATGGGGGAAACCAAAATTTGCTCTTGGGTCCAGGTCACATGACCAAAATGGCCCCCAAGCCATATATGGTCTGTCTGTCCGTCCGTAACCTGTTTGTGAAAATTGGTGATAGTGACTTAACCGCTTGGAATATTTAAACAATTTTTGGCATACTGATGGATATCAATGAGATCTAACCAATGAACTTGCGAAATATTACATTCCATTTAGTATAGCATCGCCGAGGCAAAAAATGTGAAAATTTTCGAACTGCATCTCCTCGGAAACCGTTGGGCCGATTGAAGTCAAATTTAAAATGGAGCCTCTATAGGATGGGGGAAACCAAAATTTGCTCATGGGGTCCAGGTCTCACATGTTTTTGTTTGTTTGATTTGAGGTTTAACGTCCCCGTCAACACTGTTAAGGTCATTTTGGAGACGTTGCTTCCAATTTTGTGGGACTTTTACCCGACATTGAAATGAAATGACATTTCAAGCCCTGTCGCCCAATGAAACCAATAGGGTTTATTAGCATGGACGGTCCGCCTCGTACCACAGGTTCCTGGACAGGCTTAGATCCTCTAAGCGGTTTACAGGTACTAGTGTGCGGGCCGGATTCAGCTCTGCGTAGAAACATCATGCAGCCCATATATTTCTTCAAGCCCCTATGGGCGGGAGCTTAACAGGTGTCACATGACAAAAATGGCCGCCAAGCCATATATGGTAAAAACCCTTCAAAAATAGTCTTCTCCAGAACCACTGGGCAGATTTCCACGAAACTTTATAAATAGCATCTGGGACGTAGGCCCATCATAAATTGCTAAAATGGTGACCCTGGGTTGACCTTGACCTTCTTTGTGCCTAGGTCAAACTTTGACACATATGCTTTTGTATTGGAAAAGTGAGAATGCATTTTATCCTGCAAACGATTCAGAATACAGAGCTAAAGTATAAGATATATTTTTGCTCCTTACGATAAGGCGCATTTATTGGGGGAACTGGCCGCCATACCCATATATGGTAACACTCATAAAGCTAAAAGCATCCGGCGGGTCGTGCACTTCAGAGGAAGCAATGGTTTATAACTAGCAATTACTGTTTGAAACTTGGAGTATGACTGGAAAAGTTAAGATGGGAGTCTCTCAAGAAAAGGACAAGAGACAGTAGGCTTATTTTATTGTTCAAAGGTCTAAAGGTTGCTGCCAGCATTCCAACCCTCCAGCTAGGCGCTGTAGAAATCATCACTAATTGGCATTTCAGACGCCTACTGCTAAAACGGACATTTACAAAGAATCCTGCTTTCCTCGGACAATTACCGAACAAGCACATGTCACTGGGACGTCAAATCAACGTCGGTGCAACATCATGATCAGCCAGCATCTATCGCTGTGATACCTTCAAAGACTTAATAACCTATAAATCTGTTAATTGTGATTAGAGTATACACAAGTTTTATGAGCTATTAAAAGGTAAACGAGCGAAGATAGCAAAAGCACACGCTGATCTCCGAGTCTACGCAGTTCGAAAAAGCCTCTGTTTTCTGAGCGATTTAAAGCTTAACGAGCGAAGATAGTAAAAGCACAGACTGATATCTGATAGACAAAATATATATACATGTAAATAAAATGATAACAAAATCTGGCCGAAACAACCCACCTCTGAAATTGGGCCGAAACGACCCGGCCAAAACGACTCAGGACCAAAACGACCCGGGGACCGAAACGATCCGCGACCCCACAAATGGTCACATTTGACCATCACTCTCAGGTGTACATACACTTGAAACCCTACACAGTAATCATGTAATTATGGTAGAGGTCTTCAACCTGCACAGGAGATGACTTCCTGCAACTGGGACCTCCAGTAAATGTCCCGATCCGAAGGACGGTGCACTTTTTGGCATTCATCCCTGCAGATGATGCCAATGTTCTGAATGGAGCGTGTTCGGACACCGAAATAATCACCGCCTCAGCGGATTGAACCCGAGGCCTCTATCATCAGAGGCAAGTGCACCAACCACTGAGCTATCACACTAGAAATCAGAATTGTTACTTGACATGTCAAATGACATTCATACACCAGGAGCATAGATGCTCAATGTTTTCCTTTCTTTCTACTGATACTGCGATCGATTAAATTTGACCATTACTCACTTGCCCCCGCCCATCGGGGCTTGGAGAAATAGATTGGGCTGCATGATGCTACCACGCAGAGCTGAATCTGACCACACACGATTACTGGTAAACCAGTTAGAAGGACTAAGCCTGTCCAGGCAAAGCTGTGTGCGTCAGATTGTCCAATGCATTTAAGCCTTCTGGTTTCATTGGGCGGCAGAGGTCAAAAGTCCCACAAAATTGGAAGCAACGTCTCCAAAATGACCTAAATAGTGTTGACGGGTATGTTAAGCCCCAATTCAATCAAATTGACCATTACTCGCAGGTGTACACTGCAGTGCAGGATAAAGTCTACATACATATCAGAGCTCAGTGTTTAGTGCACTTGCCTCTGATGACAGAGGTCTCGAGTTCAATCCCTGGCAGGGATGAAAATATTTTGCTGTCCGAACACTCTCCATTGGCATCATTTGCAGGGATGAATGTCATAAAGAGCCGTTTCAGCCCACTTATTTCTTGCTTAAAGTTGCTATTTTTTATCTTTTTTTTATAGGTCATCACAGATGAAGTCCAAGCACTTAATTTGTCACAATAGTTAAAGATGCTTTTAATGTGTTTCAACTTTTTACACCAGTGAAAAAACCTCATTTTTTAGCCTCTCTAACTATTGCGGCAAATTAAGTCCTTCGACTTGTCTGTCTTTCTATGTCACACACTGCTGACATGCACAAACTACGATAATGATGTGCATCCATTCTTTATGGTTTTTGCTTTTATTTCTTGATAGCTCAGTTGCTGCAGAATGTTTGTGTGATATGAAAAGACTCTGATCAGACTGCATGGATGTGCAGGCTAATCAGACATTGCTGGTATCACATTGACATGCACTGATTAACCCATTGAGTACCAGAAACCCCAAAATGGGTAATTGGCAAACAAAGCAGGCTCAGATCAGACACCGCAGAATGCGGCGTCTGATCAGGGCCTCCACTGTTTGCTAAAAGTTCAGCCATTTTCCAAATCAATTTTGAAGAAAACACAACCTGACACCCCTAAATTTTGAAATGGACATGTGCTATATAATTATATAAGGAGGAAGATTCCATTTGGTGCAAAAAGGGTTAAAGAGACAAATTGCACCACCCACAGAAAAAGAAACCGACTGAAGTCGGTTGATTTCTAAGAGTGCCCTAAAATCAGCGTGTCAGTCTGTCAGTCTGTCCGTCCATCCGTAACCCGTTTGTGAAAATTAGTGATAGTGACTTAACCGCTTGGAATATTTAAACAATTTTTGGCATACTGATAGATATCAATGAGATCTTACAAATGAACTTGCGAAATATTACATTCAATTTAGTATAACTTCGCCGAGACGAAAATGTGAAAATTTTCAAACCGCTTCTCCTCGGAAACCGTTGGGCCGTTTGAAGTCAAATTTCATATGGAGCCTCTATGGGGTGGGGGAAACCAAAATTTGCTCATGGGGTCCAGGTCACATGACCAAAATGGCTGCCAAGCCATATATGGTAAAAACCCTTCAAAAATAGTCTTCTCCAGAACCACTGGGCAGATTTCCACGAAACTTGATAAATAGCATCTGGGACGTAGGCCCATCATAAATTGCTAAAATGGTGACCTTGGGTTGACCTTGACCGTCTTTGTGCCTAGGTCAAACTTTGACACATATGCTTTTGTATTGGAAAAGTGAGAATGCATTTTATCCTACAAACGATTCAGAATACAGTACTAAAGTATAAGATATATTTAGGATAAGGCGCATTTATTGGGGGAACCGTTTTAGGTCCAGGTCACATGACCAAAATGGCTGCCATACCCATATACATGTATGGTAACACTCATAAAGCTAAAAGCATCTGGTGGGTCGTGCACTTCAGCTGAAGCACTGGTTAACTGCTATTGTCGCCTTTTGCAAGGTGCATGTCCTCTTGGAAGAGCTCATTTCAAAGACAATCCTGAGGGCATTGCTCTACATGTATATCCTTTGTGTATTTCAATGGTAAAATACATGTATCATAGTGATCAAATAGCATTCCTTTTTTCTTGACAACACCATCCAAAGAAGAGAAAGCAATGACAATATGAAGCACCTACATGTACATGTACCTGTCGCTTCTTTTAAAAACTGGTTGTTTTTCGGGCGCACATGATCCGGAAGTTCCACATAAGATTTTAGATGGAGCCAGCTGTTTAGCTTATTTAGATGACCCACCTTGTGGGAACTAGACATTTTTATGCCCCCGCCTATTCGAAGAATAGCGGAAGGGCATTAAGTTTTACCCCTGTCCGTTTGTTCATCCGTCCCGACATCGTGTCCGGGCCATAACTCCTAAACCGTATGGAATATATTCATGAAACTTCACAGGTGCATTCATCACATTGAGACAATGTGTCATGAACAAGGAAGACAACTCCTGCTTGTTATCCCCTCGCAACAACGTTGCGAATGGGGATATAGCATCGGTGCCGTGCGTCCGTGTGTTAGTGTGTGTGTGTGTCTGTCCGGAACCTTGTGAGCAGGATAGAAGACACAGTATTCATCTTAGAAGCATCAAACCTTCCACAAATGTTCACCATGTACAGAGGATGAACCCTATTGAAATTCAAGGTCAGGGGTCAAAGGTCAAGGTCACAATGGACTTGACCTTGAAAACCTTGTGAGCAGGATAGAAGACACAGTATTCATCGTAGAAGCATCAAACCTTCAACAAATGTTCACCATGTACAGAGGATGAACCCTATTGAATTTCAAGGTCAGGGGTCAAAGATCAAGGTCACAATGGACTTGACCTTGAAAACCTTGTGAGCAGGATAGAAGACACAGTATTCATCGTAGAAGCATCAAACCTTCCACAAATGTTCACCATGTACAGAGGATGAACCCAATTGAATTTCAAGGTCAGGGGTCAAAGGTCAAGGTCACAATGGACTTGACCTTGAAAACCTTGTGAGCAGGATAGACGACACAGTATTCATCGTAGAAGAATCAAACCTTCCACAAATGTTCACCATGTACAGAGGATGAACCCTATTGAATTTCAAGGTAAGGGGTCAAAGGTCAAGGTCACAATGGACTTGACCTTGAAAACCTGGTGAGCAGGATAGACGACACAGTATTCATCGTAGAAGCATCAAACCTTCCACAAATGTTCACCATGTACAGAGGATGAACCCTATTGAATTTCAAGGTCAGGGGTCAAAGGTCAAGGTCACAATGGACTTGACCTTGAAAACCTTGTGAGCAGGATAGAAGACACTGTATTCATCGTAGAAGCATCAAACCTTCCACAAATGTTCACCATGTACAGAGGATGAACCCTATTGAATTTCAAGGTCAGGGGTCAAAGGTCAAGGTCACAATGGACTTGACCTTGAAAACCTTGTGAGCAGGATAGACGACACAGTATTCATCGTAGAAGCATCAAACCTTCCACAAATGTTCACCATGTACAGAGGATGAACCCTATTGAATTTCAAGGTCAGGGGTCAAAGGTCAAGGTCACAATGGTCTAACATATTCAGATTGGATTTTCATGTTAATGAATGGTATGCAGTTGCGAGGGGATGCTACGCTTGCGTTGCCTTGTTTAGTTTTTGAATTATCTGCCCTTGACTTACATCCATATATAGTCAAATGGTATGTCGTGTCCGGGCCATAACTCCTAAACCATATGGAATATATTCATGAAACTTCACAGGTGCATTCATCACACTGAGGCGATGTGTCATGAGCAAGGAAGACAACTCTTGCATTTTTGGTTTTTGAATTATCTGCCCTTTACTTAGTACCATATAGTAAACCGTGTCCGGGCCATAACTCCTAAACCGTACGAAATATATTCATGAAACTTCACAGGTGCATTCATCACACTGAGACAATGTGTCATGAACAAGGAAGACAACTCTTACATTTTTGGTTATTGAATTATCTGCCCTTGACTTACATCCATATATAGTCAAATGGTATGCCGTGTCCGGGCAATAACTCCTAAACCATATGGAATATATTCATGAAACTTCACAGGTGCATTCATCACACTTAGACGATGTGTGGTGAACAAGGAAGACAACTCTTGAATTTTTGGTTTTTGAATTATCTGCCCTTGACTAAGTACCATATAGTAAACCGTGTCCGGGCCATAACTCCTAAACCGTATGGAATATAATCATCAAACTTCAAAGGTGCATCCATCATACTTGGTAGATGTGTCATGAACAAGGAAGAAAACTCCTGCTTGTTTAGTTTTTGAATTATCTGCCCTTGACTTACATCCATATATAGTCAAATGGTATGTCGTGTCCGGGCCATAAGTCCTAAACCGTATAGAATATATTCATGAAACTTCACAGGTGCATTCATCACACTGAGACAATGTGTCATGAACAAGGAAGACAACTCTTGCATTTTTGGATTATCTGCCCTTGATGCATATATTTCATTATTGATTTGAAGTTCATTTGTAATATTTTTATCCCCTCGCACAACATAGTTGTGAGGGGGGATATAGCATAACTTCCTTATAAAAATCTCGTGCGAGTTCGACTTTCAAGGTCATTACCTCAAGGTCAAGGTCACTGTGGCTATTTTGGTAAAACTTTGTCATTGCTCTAGCGCCTACATTTCTTCACCAATTTCATTATAACTTCACACAAATGTTCCTTATAAAAAAATCTCGAGCGAGTTCGACTTTCAAGGTCATGACCTCAAGGTCAAGGTCACTGTGGCTATTTTTAGAAAAACATTGTCATCGCTCTAGCACCTACATTTCTTCACCAATTGCAATATATCATCACACAAATGTTCCCTATAAAAAAATCTCGGAGCAAGATTGACTTTCAAGGTCATGACCTCAAGGTCAAGGTCACTGTGGCTATTTTTAGAAAACCTTTGTCATAGCTCTAGCACTTACATTTCTTCACTGATTTCAATATAACTTCACACAAATGTTTCTTATGACAATATCTTGAGCGAGTTCCACTTTCAAGGTCATGACCTCAAGGTCAAGGTCACAGTGGCTATTTTTACAAAAATTTTGTCATCGCTCTAGCGACTACATTTCTCCACTGATTTCAATATTACTTCACACAAATGTTTCTTATGACAATATCTTGAGCGAGTTCAACTTTCAAGGTCATGACCTCAAGGTCAAGGTCACTGTGGCTATTTTTAGAAAAATTTTGTCATCGCTCTAGCACCTACATTTCTTCACCGATTTCAATATAACTTCATACAAATGTTCCTTATGACAATATCTCTAGTGAGTTCCACTTTCACGGTCAAGGTCACTGTGGCTATTTTTAAAAAAACTTTGTCATCGCTCTAGCGCTTACATTTTTTCACCGATTTCAATATAACTTCACACAAATGTTCCTTTTTATAATATCTCAAGCCATTTTAACTTTCAAGGTCAAGGACACAATGGCTATTTTTAGAAAAACTTTGTCATCGCTCCAGCGCCTACTTTTCTTCACCAATTTCAATATAACTTCACACAAATGTTCCTTTCAAGGTCAAGGTCACTGTGGCTATTTTTGAAAAACTTTGTCATTGCTCTAGCGCTTACATTTTTGGCTTCCAATTTCGATTGGAAGCCATTTAGATTGGATTGGTGATACCCCAGTTTATTTCTAGCCATCTTAGGACGTAACTAGGAAAGCCCTACAGATAAGACTGCTCTCCACATATTTACGCAGTGAAAACGCGTTTGGAATAAACAGGAATGCAGCGCCCGTCGATGTCTATTTATAAAGCGTTTCCAGATATCTATTTATAAAGCGTTTCCAAGAAGTCAAACCAAAGAAAAAAGTTAGTGTAGAAACAGGTCCTACTTTCAGTTTCGTCCTTTTGTAACCACATAGTTAACCCATAGGTTCCCAAAGTATTCCACTTTTATAAGTCTGGAGTGGTCAATTTCTAAGCATAGGGATGCCATTTTTTGTGGGAAGTTTTACAAAAATGCATGTACGTTGAGCAAACAGTTTAGATATTGATCATATGCAGCGTCTAATCTGGGTCTGCACTATTTGCCAATGTCTCAAAAAGGGTCGCTAGGCATACATGGGTTAATTCGTCAATGTACTTGATTCCAGTTGGCCTACCCCGTGCAAGGTGAAATTATCTTAACTGCCGTATTCGACTGTTGTGACTCGAAACTAACCCTATGGTCTGGATAACCCGTCTTCTGCATTGGGATTATTATAAAACATCTATGTATGTATGTGCTAAAATCTCATGAACTAGCATTTTCAGTTCATTACGAAAATGCGCCTATTCAAATATATACAGAATTTTGCCACCCAAATGAAAATTGTCCGATAAAAAATTTCAGATTTGTTCATATTTCTGCTCTAAATATAGATTGTGGGTTCTGCTTAGAACCTACCCACTGTCTAGGGGTCAAGATTAGGTAGGCGTGTTTTCGTGATGTGAAAACATATTCTTTTTTTCTAGTCCAAATATAGATTGTCAGTGCACGGTGTTCTGAACCCCTGAAAAGGGAAAATAATGTACCCCTGTACACTCAACTTTCTCTATATAAAGTTGGGTTTATAGGGTTGTTCAGTACTTATGCGGTAGCCTCAATGTGCTTCTAGTGCCTGGTTACCTTCGTTGTTCAGTACACGGACTTGTTGATGTAATGTTTTTCTTTTATGAAGGATTTGTAAAAAAAAAAAAAAAAAAAACGCCTATAGATTACAAAAGTTAATTCTGTCACTTGAGTCACACTTCTCTCGGAGTCTCAAACTTTTCATGGTCACTCATAATTTCCAGGACGAGTTTACGAAGAGAATTTGACAGTTGAAATCAGTAAAAATAGTTTTGCAGAGTCCAGTTACAGGCAGATAGTCTAACTAGCTGATAACTTATTGTGTAAAAAAAAATCCGAGTTGTATTTCACGAAGTAAATCAATCAAGTGTGCTTGTTGCAGGGTGGTACCTATGAAAGTGATATGTCATTTTTTCTTCATTTATTTAGGAACATTATTAACCGTTCTTTTATAAGCGGTGGGTCAAGAGAAAAAACAGTTTTACACCATTGCAGAACTTGTCTCGATCGTGCCTCGAACTCAGGCAGAAATTTAAGAGACCTCATATCCGACCAACATGGTCAATTTTACAAAACATGCCATTGTTCATCGCATGTCAAACGAGCAATTTAAAAGGTTAACATGTACATGGACAAATTTTCCACCAGCATAAAACCTGTGCGAGTGAGCAGCTCGCAACATTCAGCCTTCTCTGTTCATATATGCCGATTTTTTTTACCATTACAGTTAGATGCACACCGACATTGCGGTTTTGCTCCTCGCCGGGTCCGTGAATATGTTTCTATGTAGATTGTATGCCTTTCAATGGTTTAAGACGGACAGCTAGCACTGACACAGTTTCCGTAAAAGCCTTAACAGGAAAATCGTGCTTATTTAGAGCGACAACATCGATGCAACGTCAAGACGTGGCATCGGCTTCATGGGCATGACATGGGTCTTTTTCACAAAGGCGACCAGCACTGGCTCAAACGAGCCTGCGAGTACGCGCAGCCTTACCAGAGCCTTTGCTGCTCTATGATATATAGAAGAGCGTCATAGTTGGCTACGCACATGCATTTGACAAAATATATGAGTATAAAGGAGGTAATACAGAAGAAATGATTAACTTTTTAAGCCCCAAAACTTGGGAAATCGAGTGAAAAATATATTTTTTTTTTTTTACCTTTTGATAACTTTACTTAAAAATAAATTTTGTAAAACAGCACAAATGATTGCTTGCAGGTAAACTTCAACCAAATGCGGAGACCGATGCTAACGCCGACGCCGGACCCCGGGGGTATGGCAATAGCTCCCCCTTACTTTCGAAAGGCGAGCAGATTTTCAACTTTACAAACTAGGGAAGCCTTCCTTTTAAAGGCATTTATTCTTAGACAGTAGGATACACCGTGTGTTCATAATTGTTTTATTGCCCCCTGTGATATATTGTCTGTAGCAGATCAAAGGCGGCCTTTAATAGGGTGATTAGTAGCTCCTGTAGAATCCCCTGACTGAGGCACTAAAGAGGAAAATCAATAAGGTACACTGTAGTTAACAGTTAGTCAATTATTGATTTTCCCCAAGAAGGCCCCCTTACCTGTTGCAGACAGAGGACTTCTCTTTAGTCAGCACTGAGGGCTACATAATATTATGTAATGAAATGATAGTCCTCAATAATCAAGAATAAATGCCTTTAAAAGGAAACTTTTTTCACTAGTTTCAATATTACTTCACACAAATGTTTCTTATGACAATATCTGTAGCGAGTTCCACTTTCAAGGTCAAGGTCACTGTGGCTATTTTTAGAAAAACTTTGTCATGACGCTAGCGCATACATTTCTTCACCTATTTCAGTATAACTTCACACAAATGTTCCTTATGACGATATCTCATGTGATTTCGACTTTCAAGGTCAAGGTCACTGTGGCTATTTTTAGAAAAACTTTGTCATCGCTCTAGCGACTACATTTCTTCACCAATTTCATTATAACTTCACACAAATGTTCCTTATAAAAGAATCTCGAGCGAGTTCGACTTTCAAGGTCATGACCTCAAGGTCAAGGTCACTGTGGCTATTTTTAGAAAAACTTTGTCATTGCTCTAGCACCTACATTTCTTCACCAATTGCAATATAACATCACACAAATGTTCCTTATAAAAAATCTCGGAGCAAGATTGACTTTCAAGGTCATGACGTCAAGGTCACTGTGGCTATTTTTAGAAAACCTTTGTCATAGCTCTAGCACTTACATTTCTTCACTGATTTCAATATAACTTCACACAAATGTTTCTTATGACAATATCTTGAGCGAGTTCCATTTTCAAGGTCAAGGTCACAGTGGCTATTTTTACAAAAATTTTGTCATCGCTCTAGCGCCTACATTTCTCCACTGATTTCAATATTACTTCACACAAATGTTTCTTATGACAATATCTTGAGCGAGTTCAACTTTCAAGGTCATGACCTCAAGGTCAAGGTCACTGTGGCTATTTTTAGAAAAATTTTGTCATCGCTCTAGCACCTACATTTCTTCACCGATTTCAATTGACTTCACACAAATGTTCCTTATGACAATATATCTAGTGAGTTCCACTTTCACGGTCAAGGTCACTGTGGCTATTTTTAGAAAAACTTTGTCATCGCTCTAGCACTTACATTTCTTCACCGATTTCAATATAACTTCACACAAATGTTCCTTTTTATAATATCTCAAGCCATTTTAGAAGCCTCCGTGGTGCAGTGGTTACGCTACTCGCCTTGTAAACCAGGGGTCGCAGGATCGATCCCGGGCTTCTCCAGACTTTCGGATGAGTCTTTAAACCGAGGTCCCGTCTCCGTATGACCTTAGCTGTTGGTGGGACGTTTGTTTGTTTGATTTGAGGTTTAACGTCCCCGTCAACACTGTAAAGGTCATTTTGGAGACGTTGCTTCCAATTTTGTGGGATTTTTACCCGACATTGAGATGAAATGACATCTCAAGCCCTGTCGCCCAATGAAACCAATAGGGTTTATTAACATGGACGGTCCGCCTTGCACCGCAGTTCCTGGACAGGCTTAGATCCTCTAAGCGGTTTACCAGTACTAGTGTGCGGGCCGGATTCAGCTCTGCGTGGAAGCATCATGCAGCCCATATATTTCTTCAAGCCCCTATGGGCGGGGGCGCGTTGGTGGGACGTAAAACTCAAACACTCACTCACTCTCAAGCCATTTTAACTTTCAAGGTCAAGGTCACTATGGCTATTTTTAGAAAAACTTTGTCATTGCTCCAGCGCCTACTTTTCTTCACCGATTTCAATATAACTTCACACAAATGTTCCTTTCAAGGTCAAGGTCACTGTGGCTATTTTTGAAAAACTTTGTCATTGCTCTAGCGCTTACATTTTTTCACTAGTTTCAATATTACTTCACACAAATGTTTCTTATGACAATATCTGTAGCGAGTTCCACTTTCAAGGTCAAGGTCACTGTGGCTATTTTTAGAAAACATTGTATTGGCGCTTGCGCTTACATTTCTTCACCTATTTCAGTATAACTTCACACAAATGTTCCTTATGACAATATCTCATGCGATTTCGACTTTCAAGGTCAAGGTCACTGTGGCTATTTTTAGAAAAACTTTGTCATCGCTCTAGCGACTACATTTCTTCACTGATTTCAATATAACTTCACACAAATGTTCCTTGTGACAATACCTTGAGCGAGTTTGACTTTCAAGGTCAAGGTCACTGTGGCTATTTTTCGAAAAACTTCGTCATGGCTCTAGCGCTTACATTTCTTCACCGATTTCATTTTAACTTCACACAAATGTTCCTTATGACAATATCTCGAGCTATTTTGACTTTCAAGGTCAAGGTCACTGTGGCTTTTTTTTAGAAAATCTTTGTCATCGCTCTTGTGCCTATATTTATTGATGGATGTTAATAGAACTTCACACAAATGTTTCTTATGATAATATCTCAAGTTGCTTTGACTTTCAAGGTCATGACCTCAAGGTCAGGGTCACTGTGGCTATTTTTAGAAAAAACTTTGTCATCGCTCTACCGCCTACATTTATGATTTTAATATAACTTCACACAAAAGATGCTTATGATAATATCTTGAGCAAGATCTACTTTCGCGGCCATGGCCTCAAGTCAAGGTCCCTATGACTATTTTTAGAGAAATATTGTCATCACTCTAGAACCTACATTTATTGATGGATTTTTAAACAAACTTTACACAAATGTTGCATATGATAATATCTCCAGCAAGTTGGACTTTTGCCTTTTCAGTGTTTTCCACACACGAAGTTGTCTTGTGCGAAGGGATTTGTATCGCATGCGATGCCTTGTTTATGAATGGCATTTGGTGGGGGCATCCATGTCCTATGGACCCTTTTTCTAGTATTAAAAAATTAGGCATCAAATTTGTTACCAATGGTCCTTAATCCTTTTTGTACCAAATGGAATATTCCATCTTATATATAGCAGGAGTCCATTTAAAAATTTAGGGGTGTCAGGTTCAAAAACCATTTGGAAATTGGCTGAAAATTTTGCAAACAGTGTAGGCCCTGATTAGACGCTGAATTCTGCGGCGTCTGTTCTGGGTCTGCACTGTTTAACAACTACCCGTTTTGGGGTTTCCGGTACTGAATGGGTTAATTTAAAGTTGAAAATCTCATAGAGGGGCATAAAATGTTGCACAATTGATATTTTATTAGCTCACCTGACCGAAGGTCAAGGTGAGCTTGTGTGACTGTGAGATGTTCGGCGTCGTCCATGCATATATTTTTTTGTGAACACTCTAGAGGCCACAGTTTTGGTCCAATCATTATCAATCTTGGTCAGAATGATCATCTTGACAAAATCTTGGTCATTTTCAAATATGGGTCATGTTGGGTCAAAAAGTAGGTCGGTAGGTAAAACCGAAGGAAAACCTTGTGAACACACTACAGGCCACAGTTTTGGTCCAATTAACATCAAACTTGCCCAGAATGATCATCTTGACAATATCTCAGTCAAGCTCGAATATTGGTCAATTTTGGGTCAAAAAGTAGGTCAGTAGGTCAAATCATGCAAAAACCTTGTGAACACTCCAGAGGCCACAATTTTGGTCCAATCATCATCAAACTTGCTCAGAATTACCATGTTGTCAATATCTCGGACAAGTTAGAATATATGGGTCATGTCAGGAGAAGGTCAGATCTAAGGCAAACCTTGTGAACACTCTGTAGGCCACAGTTTTGGTCCAGTCATCATCAAACTTGCTCAGAATGATCATCTTGACAATATCCCGATCAAGTTTGAATATGGGTCCTGTTGGGTCAGAAAGTAGGTCAGACCATAGAAAAACGTGTGAAGACTCTAGGGACCACAGTTTTGGCCCAATCACATCAAACTTGTTCAGAATGATCATCTTGGCAGTATCTTGGTCAAGTTCGAATATGGGTCATGCTGTGTCCAAAAATAGGTTAGTAGGTCAAATCATAGAAATACCTACAATTTCATACTGTATGGATCAGGTGAGGGATCCAGGGCCATCATGGCCCTCGTGTCTAGAATTTCCTGTTATATTGTCGGAATTATTTCAGGTGATGGAATGCGCTTAGATGATTGTGAACATCACAACCGCATTATAACATGGTTTGTTATAACATGGTTTTGGATATGACACGGTTTCAAGGTGAATCCCAAAAATGTATAGATTATACAGAAAAATGACCATAAATGGTCATTTTTCTATATAATATATACATTTTTGTTTGGATATAACACGGTTGTTTAACTAACACAGTGTCTGCTTTGTACCCGATTAATAGTGGTATAAAAAGGTTGTGGTGTACTTAGCTGTTGCCGGAAAGCTTGCAAGAAAGGAAGTTCTGAAGGCTTACGCAACTTTAGTGGAGCATGAAAACTAGGTGCACTTGCCTCACTTGCTATAGAGGCATATGGTTCAATCCCCGGCAGCAGTGATACAACTTCCGTGTCTGAACAGGCTACTTTGATATCATTTGCAGGGATGAATGTCATGAAGTGCACCATGCTTCAGATAGGGGACATTAATTCTGGAGCGCTGTGCAGGGAAATTCATTTTGTGTGTGAAATTTTTTAGAAATTTCTCACAGTAAAGGTGACGTCAACCCCCTTAACCCATTTTGTACCGGAAACCCCAAAACGGATAGTTGGCAAACAGTGCAGGCCCATATTAGACGCCGCAGGATGCGGCGTCTGATCAGGGCCTACACTGTTTGCAAAAAGTCCAGCCATTTTCCAAATAAATTTTGAAGAAAATGCAACCTGACACCCCAAAATTTTGAAATGGACTCCTGCTATATATAAGAAGGAAGATTCCATTTGGTACAAAAAGGGTTAAAATGATCTTTTCAGATGTTGAAGCTGGTACTACCACAAGAGGCCATGTTAGTTTTTGAATTCTAAATGGGCTGAAAAAGGACCTTTCAAATGGTACTGCTGACCTAAAAGCACTCATCTGGACCAATAAACAAAGCTCACAACTTCTGACACCATGTCTGAAGTAAATTCTGAAGAGATTGAACACTACACTCCCCAACATCCTTTGCCTGAAACTATCAGGAAGATGGAACGAGATGAAACCATTTGCAGGTACTAACGAATTGTTTATTCATCATGTTAATTCCACCCCCGCCCATCGGGGCTTGAAGAAAAAGATGGGCTGCATGATGCTACCATGCAGAGCTGAATCCGACCCGCACACGAGTACTGGTAAACCACTTAGAGGATCTAATCCTGCCCAGGTGCGAGTCGGACTTCCATGCTTATAAACCCTATTGGTTTCATTGGGCGACAGGGCTTGAGATGTCATTTCATCTCAATGTTGGGTAAAAGTCCCACAAAATTGGAAGCAACATCTCCAAAAATGACCTATACAGTGTTGACGGGGACGTTAAACCTCAAACACATCATCATGCTAATTATGCTGTGAATGAAAACCCCTCTATACCCCACTTCATATACTGTAAAAATCCTAAAATTGGGACACCTTGAGGACTTGCTGTAATTCTCCTAAAATTTTTACAAATTTGTTTCAGGGAGTCCAAAAAGAGCAGATGTTATGGCAAACAGTGTAGACCCTGATCAGACTGCTCCTTCAGGAGCAGTCTGATCTGGGTCTACACTATTCGCTTAGACCTGTCTTTCCCAATACTTAGGATCATTACAGTAAATAGAAAACTGGGGTACACAGGGTATGCGTTATTTCTGTTATTTATACTCCAATACATAGGTTGTGGGTACTCGTTAGATCTGACTGCATGAGGCAGTTCTAACAAGCACCCACAATCTGTGTTTGGAGGACAAAGACAGAAAATATCTCAGATTTTCATCCGAAAAATAACCGTTTTGGAGATATGAAAGAATGCACTACCGGTATGTCACATGTCTGTGTTATCGTAAGAGGTTTTTATATTCATGACATACTCATACCAGTAGGATTAGGTAATCGGAAAAAAAAAAGTATCAGTTTTAGGTAGGAAAAATTATCAGGAAAAAAAAAGTATCAGTTTAATCCAAATTCATTTCTAATGTTACAATGATATGATGACTAAGATATTTTGGTATGTTTTGAAATTTTTTTTTCAGTTTAATATTCAATTTTGCAACCTATCTCTGTAATCCTTGCTTTTTAAAAGGGATGAAATGGATCTAAGCCTGCCAGGCAAAGCGGTGCGCATGAGTGGGACTGCCCATGCTTATAAACCCTATTGGTTTCATTGGGAATCAGGGCGTGAGATGTCATTTCATCTCAATGTCGGGTAAAAGTCCCACTAATTGGAAGCAACATCTCCAAAATGACCTATATAATGTTGATGGGGGCTTTAAACCTCCAATCAAACAAACAAAAGTGGTGTGAGTCAGACCTCTATACTCATTAATCCGATTTGGTTTCACTGGGTGGCAGGGCTTGAGGTGTCATTTCATCTCAGTGTCTGGTAAAAGTCCCACAAATGGGAAGCAACGTCTCCAAAATAACCTATATAGTGTAGACAGTGATGTTAAACCTTCGATCAAACAAACAAAAGTGGTGCGAGTCAGACCGTCCATGCTCATGAACCCTATTTGGTTTCATTGGGCGACAGGGCTTGAGATGTCACTTCATCTCAATGTTGGGTAAAAGTCCCACAAATCAGAAACAACGTCTCCAAAATCATCTATATAATATTGATGGGGATGTTAAACCTCCAATCAAACAAATTAAAGTGGTGCAAGTCGGACCTCCATGCTCAGAGACCATTGGGTGGCAGGGCTTGAGATGTCATCGGGGTAAAGTACTGGTAAACCCCTTAGCAGGTCTAAGCCTGTCCAGGCAAAGTGGTGCAAGTCAGACTATCCTTGCTCATAAACCCTGTTTTGTTTCACTGGGTGGCAGGACTTGAGATGTCAAACAAACTCATTAAAGTCAGTAACAAACAAACAGTAAACATTTTAATTAACATTAAACTTTACAATTACCATCAATCAGGATTAACATGACAATAGAGGGTACTGAAGTTTGGTACTGAATTATCAAAATTCAATAAAAGATTAATAAGGATGATATTACATATAGCCTTTTATCATGTTTATATATCCTTTTTAAATGAAACTGATACTCTTTTCCTGATACTTTTTTTCCTGATTCTTGTTTGCCTACATTTGTAGGATTACACATCCATGTATTATACCACAACCTGTTTTGACCCTTAACCTGCTGAATAAATTAATTCAGCCACACCCATTTCTGATTGTGAAACAGTCAAAACAGTCAAACTACATGTACTTGAAAAAATGTTCCATTCAAAGTTGCAAACCAATTGACAAACAGTACAGATCCAGATCAGATGGCTTCTTCAGAAGCCATCTGATCTGGATCTACACTGTTTGCAAAGGTTGTGGTTTTCGTGTTCAGTTGGGTAAGGGTTAAAACGCTATTATTGGAGTCCAAAGAAGAAACCATTTTAGTTAAACATGTTACTCAGAGTATAAACAAACAAAAATTAATAGATTATATGGCAACATGAAAAATTATGGTCATTTTTATGCCCCCGCATCATATGATGCCGGGGGCATATAGTTTTTCGGTTTTCCGTACATGCGTACATGTGTACTTGCGTCTGTACGTGTGTGTGTACGTACGTACGTACGTACGTGATCCTGTAACCTCAGGTTAAAGTTTTTGTAACAGGTAGAGCATGAACTTTTAGAACTCATATTTTCCTAACCATTTGATGGAACTGGTTCATCTGTGGTATGATGATAGATATAGGTCCAAAGTTTTATTAAGCATTACCCCCACCCATTCCTGTGACCTCAAGGTCAAGGTCACAGACTTAGAAATTTTCAATGTTAAAGACTCAGGTTAAGGTTTTTGTAACAGGTAGACTTCAACATTTTAGAACTCATATTTTCCAAACCATTTGATGGAATTGGTTCATATTTGATATGATTATAGATATAGGTCCAAAGTTTTATTCAGCGATACCCCCACCCATGCCCATGTCCTCAAGGTCAAGGTCATGGACTTAGAAATTTTCCATGTTAAAGACTCCAGTTAAGGTATTTGTACCTGGTAGAACCTGAACTTTTATGATGGCTTTGGTTCATATGATGATAGATATAGGTACAATGTTTTATTCAGCAATACCCCCACCCATGCCTATGACCTCAAGGTCAAGGTCACAGACTTAGACAATTTTAATGTGAAACATTTTAAAGAGCTCAAATTTTCCAAACTATATTATGGATTTGGCTTATGTATACTATGATGATAGATGCAGGTCCAAATGTTTATTTGGCAATACCCCCACTCATGCCTATGGCTTCAAGGTCAAGGTCACAGACTTAGAAATTTTTAATTAGATATTTTAAGAGTTGATATTTTCCAAATCGTGCGATGGATTGAGTTGATATTTGGTATGATGTTAGATACCTGTCTATTTTATTCAGTGATACCCCCACCCATGCCCATGAGCTCAAGATCAAGGTCACAGACTTAAACATTTTTAATTATCCCCTCGCACAACATAGCTCTAGCGTCTATATTTCTTCACTGATTTAAATATAACTTCACACAAATGTTCCCAGGTTCTATATAATCTATATATTTTTGGATCAGTCTTTAATCTTGTTATATCCCAACATGTTATAATGAACAATGTTATAAATACTTTTTACATAGCTGTTCAAAGTTAAAATGGCATTTTTTTAACCCCCCCCCCCCACCACCATTTGAAGAATGGTGGAAGAGCATATAGTGTTTCCCCTGTCCGTTCTTCGTCCACCCGAAACTTAACGCAGTCAATATACTTTCCTTATTTCTGGATAGATTGTGATATTACTTTGCAGAAATGTTCGCCACCATTAGTTGATGTTTCGGCCACAAAACCTAGTTCCGTACCTCCAAGGTCAAGGTCGTACTTAGAGGTCAAAGGTCAAAATTGGTCATTTGGTCATTAGCTCACCTGAGCCGAAGGCTCATGTGAGGTATTAGTATACCACGAGCCGGCGTCCGTCGTCCACACTTTCAACGAAGTATATCTCTGGAACCAGTGAGCCGGCCTTGATCAAATTTCATATGAACCATCATCAGGTAGGGGGAAAGGCTGCATTAGGTTTTCGTTCAGATCGGATAAGAACTCTGGTTGCCACAGCAACAAAGAGCTCCCATAGGCTTAACATAGGAAAAAGCTTGTCATCACTCTAGCTCCGTCAATTTTTTTCTGATCGACTTCATTCTTGCAGATAACGAGGACAGGCATGAAATCTCGATCAAGTTTGATTTTGGGCTGAATCGGATTATTCACTCAGGAGTTACGTGCCCTTGAGCGTTAGGAAAAAGCTTGTCATCACTCTAGCTCCGTCAATTTTTTTTTGATCGACTTCATTCTTGTAGATAACGAGGACAGGCATGAAATCTCGATCAAGTTCGATTTTGGGCTGAATCGGATTATTCACTCAGGAGTTACGTGCCCTTGAGCGTTGAAAAAATTGCCTATTGACTTAACATGGGGAGAATGTTGTCATCACCGTAGCTGCTTCAATTATTTTCAGATTGGCTTTATTCTTGCAGATAACCAGCACAGCCATGATATCTCGGTCAAGTTCGATAACTGGCAGAATCGGATCATTCACTTAGGAGTTACCTGCCCTTGTGTGTTTTTGCATTAGGGTTAATGGGAATTTCAAAAATGTATATCTTAAAGACTACTTGGCCAACTTTGATCAAATTTCATGTGTCGCATTATTGGTCAAGTGGAAAGGCTTCATTAGGTTTTCAGGCAGATCTGAGTGGAACTCTGGTTGCCATGGCAACATCTAGCTCCCATAGACTTCACATAGGAAAAAGGTTGTCATCACTCTAGCTCCGTCAATTTTTTTCTGATCAACTTCATTCTTGCAGATAACCAGTACAGGCATAAAATCTCGGTCAAGTTCGATTTTGGGCCGAATCAGATAATTCACTCAAGAGTTACGTCCCCTTGAGCGCCCGAAAAATTGCCTATCGACTTAACATGGGGAAAATGTTGTCATCACTGTAGCTAGTAACGAGGACAGGCATAAAATCTCGGTTAAGTTCGATTTTGGGCAGAATCGGAATATTGACCTCGGAGTTACGTGACCTTGAGCGACAAAAAATTTGCCCATAGACTTAACATAGGGAAAATGTTGTGACTACGATAGCGACTTGAATTTTTTTCAGATCAGCTTCAAACTTGCAGGTAACGAGGACAGACATAAATCTCGGTTAAGTTCGATTTTGGGCCGAATCGGATTATTTGCCTTGGAGTTACCTGTCCTTGAGCATAAAAAAATACGTTGTGACCACGATAGCAACTTTATTTTTATTCATATCAGCTTCAAACTTGCAGGTAACGAGGACAGACATAAAATCACGGTGAAGTTCGATTTTGGGCCGAATCAGATTATTTGCCTTGGAGTTACCTGCCCTGCCGTTGTGACCACGATAGCAACTTTATTTTTATTCAGATCAGCTTCAACCTTACAGGTAACGAGGACAGGCATAAAATCACGGTTAAGTTCGATTTTGGGCCGAATCGGAATATTGACCTCGGAGTTACGTGACCTTGAGCGACAAAAAATTTGCCCATAGACTTAACATAGGGAAAATGTTGTGACTACGATAGCGACTTGAATTTTTTTCAGATCAGCTTCAAACTTGCAGGTAACGAGGACAGACATAAAATCTCGGTAAAGTTAGATTTTGGGCCGAATCAGATTATTTGCCTTGGAGTAACCTGCCCTTGAGCATAAAAAAATACGTTGTGACCACGATAGCAACTTTATTTTTATTCAGATCAGCTTCAAACTTGCAGGTAACGTGGACAGGCATAAAATCTCAGTTAAGTTCGAATCGGAATATTGACCTCGGAGTTACATGACCTTGAGCGACAAAAAATTTGCCCATAGACTTTACATAGGGAAAATGTTGTGACTACGATAGCGACTTGAATTTTTTTCAGATCAGCTTCAAACTTGCAGGTAACAAGGACAGACATAAATCTCGGTTAAGTTCGATTTTGGGCCGAATCGGATTATTTGCCTTGGAGTTACCTGTCCTTGAGCATAAAAAAATACGTTGTGACCACGATAGCAACTTTATTTTTATTCATATCAGCTTCAAACTTGCAGGTAACGAGGACAGGCATAAAATCTCGGTTAAGTTCGATTTTGGGCAGAATCGGAATATTGACCTCGGAGTTACGTGACCTTGAGCGACAAAAAATTTGCCCATAGACTTAATTAGGGAAAATGTTGCGACTACGATAGCGACTTGAATTTTTTTCAGATCAGCTTCAAACTTGCAGGTAACGAGGACAGACATAAAATCTCGGTTAAGTTCGATTTTGGGCAGAATCGGAATATTTGCCTTGGAGTTACCTGCCCTTGAGCATAAAAAATTATGTTATGACCACGATAGCAACTTTATTTTTATTCATATCAGCTTCAAACTTGCAGGTAACGAGGACAGGCATAAAATCTCGGTTAAGTTCGATTTTGGGCCGAATCGGAATATTGACCTCGGAGTTACGTGACCTTGAGAGACAAAAAAATTTGCCCATAGACTTAACGTAGGGAAAATGTTGTGACAGAAATAGCGACTTGAATTTTTAGCTCACCTGAGCCAAAGGCTCCAGTGAGCCGATAGTATACCAAGGCTCCGGAGTCCGTCGTCTGTCGTCCGTCCATCCGTCGTCCACACTTTCAATGAAGCATATCTCAGAAGGCAGTCGACCAATCTTGTTTAAATTTTATGTGTAGCACCATTGGGCAAGGGGAAAGGCTGCATTAGGTTTTGGAGCTAGTCTGGTTCATTTGTTCCTTCATTCTTCTTTCTCTCCATATAGAGATAATAGACCAATGTTAAATTTTTAATCAAAGATTTCTCAGGAACTAAAAAAGCTAGAAGCATCAAATTTGGTATTCAATAGAATAATGATGACTTATTTTGTGTATGAGACATTGGGCTTTCTCAGCTTATTTGTTCATCTGTTCTTTCATTCTTCTTTCTCTCCATTTTGACCAATGTTAAATTTTCGTCAAAGATTTCTCAGGAACTATAGAAGCTAGAAGTCTCAAACTTGGAATCCAATGCAATAATCATGACTTATATCCTGTAAGGGTCAATGGGCTGGATTCTATTAGCAGATTTAGTAGTCAAGTCTGTGAATTGTTAAAACTTAAGTTCCTCAGGTGAGCGGTTTAGGCTCATTGAGCCTCTTGTTCTTGTTTTAAGCTTGTAATCAAGATGTCTCCAAAACAGTTTAAGCTTTTTCCTTGAAACTTGAGAGGGAATGGCCTGATCAACTTTTAAAAAAAAAAGTCAGAATATTTTTCTTGTTATTACCCTTAGAACATTTGGGCATTTTCACATTGTAAGCAAAATATCCCTTAATGTATTTGAGCTGATGTCTTGATTTGTTGATTTGAGGCTTACCATCCACATCAACACTGTATAGGTCATTTTCAGTTTAGTGGGACTTTTACCCAACATTGAGATGTAATGACACCTCAAACCCTGTTTCCCAATGAAACCAATAGGGTTTATAAGCATGGACGGTGCGACTCGCATCACTTTGCCAAAGCAGGCTTAGATCCTCTAAGCTGTTTACCAGTACTCGTGTGCGGTCGGTTTCAGCTCTGCGTGGAAGCATCATGCAGCCCATCCATTTCTTCAAGCCCTGATGGGCTGGGCCCAAGCTGATGTCTTGAAACTTGACAGGCTAATGAGTAGAAACCTGGTTAACTTCCAAAAATACTGAATATTTTTTTTTCATTTATGTCCCTTCGAAAATTTTGGTGTTTTAAAACCTTTTTTAGTGGCCACCTCTATTAAGCATTGACGCAACCTGTCTTAAACAACCATACATCTGATTCCCGAAAATGGCAAATGCATTAAAGTTCACCTGTATTAAGCAAGTACCTGTCTTGAGCAAGCAAATATTGGTTATCCCATAGGTGCTTGCTTAATACAGATTAAACTGCCTCATTGGCCATCCTTTGTTTAGGTTTCCATTATGGTCTGGTTGCTTCATGTTTGTGTTTCTTTCCCATTGGTGTCTTTGATGGGTGAAGTAAGTTAATTGTATCGATTCCTGATCTTTGTTTTACTTCTACCTTGCTCTTAAAATGAGTTTGGCTGTTATAACAAGTTTTGCTGTTATAACGAATGTCAGTATAAAGAGGATTGACTGTTCTGCAGTGAATGTTAAAAAAAAATAACATTCATTTCTTAATTGTTTCAGATACTGTGGAGTAAGTTATCTAATACACAGTGAGATCAAAGCTTTGGAGAAAAAGGTGAAGAATTTAGAAAAACAGTTGGAGCACTTCCAGGGCAGTCAGGAACGAGAGGCAAAGCTAAAAGAAGAGCTGCTAACACTTCAGGAACAACGGGGAGAGTTTGAAATGACGATTACTGTGAAAGATGCTGCGTGAGTGTTTGTTCAGTAACACTGTTGGGATTGTATGTTACATGTATTAGCTCACCTGAGCCGAAGGCTCATTGCTGAGTTTATAGTATGTCAATGCTTTGGAGTCCATTGTCATGCGCAGTCTTGTGACCTTCCACAATTTCAAATAAGTATATCTCTGATACATACCCCACGACTAATATTGATCAAATTTCTTGTAAAGCATTATCAGGTTGGGGGAAGGGCTGCTTAAGATCTTTGGAATTCTGGTTACCATGGCAACATATAGCTCCCATAGACTTATAATGGGGAAAAACTTCAAAAGTCTTCTTCTGAAACCAGACGGCCCAGAGTTTAGATATTTAGTATGTAGCTGTATCAAGTGGTCACCTGCATAAATCTCCTGCCAATCTTGCCCCTGGGTCTATATTGGCTGAATGTACCGTACATGTAGGAAAAAGTGTCACAGGAAAATAATTCACAGGTTTGGGTAGGAAAATGTCACTGAAGATATAAGTGACCTTTTTTTCCTGTGACTTTTTTCCACACGCATTAGCTCCCATTGACTTTTTTTTTTGCACCCATTAGCTCCCATTGACTTATAATGGGAAAACCTTCAAAAATCTCTTCTCTGAAACAACAGGGTATTTAGTATGTAGCAGCGTCAAGTGGTCAAATACATAATTCCTGTCAGTCATGCCCCTGGAATCCTAATTGGATATGCCCCCAGCTCGTTAGCTCCCATAGACTTATAAAAAAAAAAATTAAAAAATCTTCTTCTCTGAAACCACAGCGCCCAGACCTCAGATATTCAGTTTGTAGAAATGTCAAGTGGTCACCTACATAATTGTCAATCATGCTTCTGGACGTCTAAGTTGGTCATGCCCCGTGGCTCATAAGCTCCCATAGACCTATAACTTGGGAAAAACTTCAAAAATCTTCTTCTCTGAAAGAACAAGGCACAGAGCTTAGATATTTAGTATGTAGCAACTTTAAGTGGTCACTTACATAAATCTTGCCAATCATGCCACTGGGGTTCAAGTTGGCCACGTTTGAGGCTCATCTGCTGCCATTGATTTATAATGGGAAAAACTTCAAAAATCTTCTCTGAAACCATAAGGCCTAGAACTTAGATATTTAGTATGTACATATAGCCATGTCAAGTGGTAACCTGCATAAATCCTGCCAACCTTGCTCCCTGGGGTCCAAAGTGGCCATGCCTAAGGACTCATTAGCTCTAATAAACTTATAATGGAAAACCTTCAAAAGTATTCTTCTGTTAAACCACAAGGCCCACAACTTAGCTACTAATACATCCCCCCCCCCCACCCTCCAAAAAAAAAAAAAAAAAAAAAAAAAAAACAAGTATATAAATGTCCCAATTAATAAGGGAGACAAAAATGTTTTCATTGAGTTACATTCCCTGAAGGTGAATACATTCTCTAATTTTTTTCATGTTAGAAAAATTGCTGATTATTATTGTTTTATTTTAGAATATCGACACTGACAAACAATCTGATGAACCAGAAAGAGATGTGTGAACGACTACGCAATGAGAAAGATGATACAGAGAAACAGATTCAAGATGTTGAAATGTCAAATAAAGCATTAAAGTGAGTTGATTCAGGCTTCACAGAACATATTTGACGTCGCTACAGCTGGTGTCTGGGAATGTGTGGTGGCCATAAAAAGTCTCCCTGCCCTACATCATAGTGTAGTTTATATTTTCTTGTCCTTTGGGATCATTGATTCCATTGTTGAATTTTGAAAATATTTGAGGGTCACTGATGAGGCCTGAATGGCCGAGACTAGCTAGTCTGGCCAAGAAAACCTGTACACTCCATATTTTCTAGTTCTGTGGTGTATTCCTAGCTTCCAAAGGATAACCCTTTCTTGAACATATTCAGGTTTTCATGTAATTTCATTGAAAGTTCAGGTACAGTCAACCCTCTTTACACTGACATTTGTTATAACGGCAAAACTTGTTATAACGGCAATTTGAATGGAATGACTACTTAGCTAAAGGCTTAGCCTCGGTTCTGAGTGGCCTGGGCTTCTGTTGGGTTGAGAATGCACAAATCCAGTCCATTGTCATGAAAGGGTCTTGTAATCTAAAACTCAAAGAAACAAATGTTATAGATATTTGTTAGAATCGCCTCATCAGGCGATTCTAAAAAATGTCTATAACATTTGTTTCTTGAGGTAATATGGGGAAAAGGCCTTTAATTACCTATCATACTCCGACTGCGATTCTTTACAACAGCAAATTCTTTATAAGGACACAATAATAGGGAACAAATACTGTCGTTATAATGAGGGTCCTCTGTATGTCCATGAATGGTTTTGGCAAGCATATATAGTTGCAGAATGAGAACAAAAGCACAAAAACAGTGTGGGAGGGAGGGTGGGTGGGTGTGAAGGTGCTGTGCAGCTTTCATTGCCAGAGGGTTCTACTGCTTTGGCTATACAGAGGACTCGTTATAACCACAGTATTTGTTTCCTATTTTGTGCCATTATAAAGAATATGCCATTATAAAGAATCCCAGTTAGGAGTATGATAGGTAATAAAAGGCCTTTTCCCCATCATTACTCCAAGAAACAAATGTTATAGACATTTTGTTAGAATCTAGATATTTGTTAGAGCAGTTCTAACAAATATCTATAACATTGGTTTCTTGGAGCATTAGATTACCAGATTTCATGATTATGGACTCGATTTGTGCATTTCCAACCCGAGGGAAGCCCACGTCACTCGGAAGCGAGGGTCATTCAATTGAAATTGTCGTTATTATAATAAGTTTTGCTGTTATAACGAATGTCGGTATAAAGAGGGTTGACTGTAGTATGGCAAAGACCTATAGGTGCGGGATGCTGGCTGTGTTTTTTTTTTTTTAGCTCACCTGTTACATAGTCTTATATAGGGAAAACCTTTAAAAATCTTCTCGTCTGAAACCAAAAGGCCCAGGTCTTTGCTATTTCGTATGAGGCTTCATCTAGTGGACCTCTACCAAGATTGTTCAAATTATAGCCTTGGTGCCAAAAATGGCCCACCCTGGGGGAACAGTCTGATCTGGGTCCACACTGTTTGCAAAGATTAATTTTAAAGTATTTGTTTTGGAGTTTTACGGCCCAGTCAACACTATTTAGGTCATTTTTGAGCCGGTCAGTTTACCTATCAACACTTTCCTGGGCAGGCTTATATGTAAGCGGTTAACCAGTACAGTGCACATTCTTTCGCCAGAAACTGACAACTGCCCTTCTTGAATCAGCGGAAGGGAGAGAATGACCGTAGAAAAGATTTCATGATCAATCTCCACGAAAGAATGTTGCCGACCCCGGCGGGAGTCGAACCCGCGTCCTCCTGATCACCAGTCAGACGCGCATCCGACTGAGCCACTGAGGCCGCAATTTTAAAGTAATTGGCCGACGACATGTTATGGGTTAAGACTAGCTCCTGATAGCAAATTCCATTCTTTATCACTTTTCAAACAGAATAAAATTTTCCTCACTATACAGTCCAACCTGTATTAAGCAAGCTCCTAACGGATAATCAAAAGATGCATGCTCAATACAGATGTATTTTAATGCATTTTCCTTTTATCGGGAAGAAACATCATGCTTGCTTAAGACAGGTTGCTTGCTTAATACAGGTGGCCACTATGACAGGTTTTACTGTATATATGGCAGGAGTCCATTAAAAAATTAAGACAGGTTGCTTGCTTAATAGAGGTGGCCACTAAGGCAGGTTTTACTGCATACAGTCGAACTTTGATGGCCCGAACCCCTTTGGGGCCATGAAAATTTGTTCGAGACAGCGGTAGTTCGAGCCACGGAGGGTTACTATAAGTGCCATACAAGGACGCATAATGGAGATAATTGTAGGATATCTTGTCCATGTTCTATATTATATGCTCTCTGTACTCATTAGATTGATTACACACAGCATACATTTGCAAGATAAAAGAAGAACACCCCCCTAAATTATGTCCATTACATATTTTGAGGAATTCCCTGCCCACTCGAGAACTGGTTCGACTCATCCATGGTAAACGAGACATCAGAGTTCGAGCCATTGAAGTTCTACTGTATATAGCAGGAGTCCATTTAAAAATGTAAGAGTGGCAGGTTAAATTATTGCTAGAATAATAAATTATTGCTAAAATAAATTAAGAATTTCAAACAATGAAGGCCCTAATCAGACATATTTTTCTATGTCTGATCATGGCCTGCACTGTTTGCCAGTATCCTGTTAGGTCTGGAGTGTTGGGGTTTCATATAAAATGGGTGAGTATAAGTCCCGTGGGAAACACTGTTTTAAGAGCGGCTCCCTGCGAGAAAAGCTGGGCAAAATACTTTCCAAGTTTGGAAAAGTATACCATGAAGGTATAAGTTGCCTCCTTAACCCTTTTTGTACCAAGTGGAATATTCCTCCTTATATAACAAGAGTCCATTTCAACATTTAGAGGTGTCAGGTTGTGGGATATTCAAAATTTATTTGGCAAAAATCTGAACGTTTTGCAAACTGTGTAGGCCCTGATCAGATGCCGTGTTCAACGGCATCTGATCTGGTATTGCACTGTTTGCCAGTTACCCGTTTTGGGGTTTCGGGTACAAAATGGGTTAACCAAATTTTATTTATATGGTAAATCCTAAAACAGGTCACAGGTAATTAATGCAGGCCCAGATCAGGAGATGGCATCTGATAGGGGCCTTCACTGTTTGAAAAAAGTTCGGCCATCTTTAAGTCTATCTTTTGAAAATCATCTCAACCCTAAATTTCAAAAAAGACTCCTGCAGTGCCGTGTAAGGTGCAAGATAAGAAAATAACCAGTGCTTCAGCTGAAGTGCACGACCCGCCGGATGCTTTTAGCTTTATGAGTGTTACCATATATGGGTATGGCGGCCATTTTGGTCATGTGACCTGGACATAAAACGGTTCCCCCAATAAATGCGCCTTATCGTAAGGAGCAAAAATATATCTTATACTTTAGTACTGTATTCTGAATCGTTTGCAGGATAAAATCCAACACAAAAGCATATGTGTCAAAGTTTGACCTAGGCACAAAGAAGGTCAAGGTCAACCCAGGGTCACCATTTTAGCAATTTATGATGGGCCTACGTTCCAGATGCTATTTATCAAGTTTCGTGGAAATCTGCACAGTGGTTCTGGAGAAGACTATTTTTGAAGGGTTTTTACCAAATATTGCTTGGCGGCCATTTTGGTCATGTGACCTGGACCCCATGAGGAAATTTTGGTTTCCCCCATCCCGTAGAGGCTCCATATGAAATTTGACTTCAATCAGCCCAACGATTTCCGAGGAGAAGCAGTTCGAAAATTTTCACATTTTTCGCCTCGGCGAGGCTGTACTAAATGGAATGTAATATTTCGCAAGTTCATTGATAAGATCTCATTGATATTTATCAGTATGCCAAAAATTGTTTAAATATTCCAAGCGGTTAAGTCACTATCACCAATTTTCACAAACGGGTTACGGACGGACAGATAGACAGACCATATATGGCTTGGCGGCCATTTTGGTCATGTGTCCTGGACCCCATGAGCAATTTTTGGTTTCCCCCATCCCATAGAGGCTCCATATGAAATTTGATTTCAATCGGCCCAAAGGTTTCCGAGGAGAAGCAGTTCGAAAATTTTCACATTTTTCGCCTCGGCGAAGCTATACTAAATGGAATGTAATATTTCGCAAGTTCATTGGTTAGATCTCATTGATATCTATCAGTATGCCAAAAATTGTTTAAATATTCCAAGCGGTTAAGTCACTATCACCAATTTTTCACAAACGGGTTACGGACGGACAGACAGACAAACCATATATGGCTTGGCGGCCATTTTGGTCATGTGACCTTGACCCCATGAGCAAATTTTGGTTTCCCCAATTCCATAGAGGCTCCATATGAAATTTGACTTCAATCGGCCCAACGGTTTCCGAGGAGAAGCAGTTCAAAAATGTTCGAAAATTTTCACATTTATCGCCTCGGCGAGGCTATACTAAATGGAATGTAATATTTCGTAAGTTCATTGGTTAGATCTCATTGATATCTATCAGTATGCCAAAAATTGTTTGAATATTCCAAGCGGTTAAGTCACTATCACCAATTTTCACAAACGGGTTACGGACGGACCCAAAGAAGGTCAAGGTCAACCCAGGGTCACCATTTTAGCAATTTATGATAGGCCTACATCCCAGATGCTATTTATCAAGTTTCGTGGAAATCTGCCCAGTGGTTCTGGAGAAGACTATTTTTGAAGGGTTTTTACCATATATGGCTTGGCGGCCATTTTGGTCATGTGACCTGGACCCCATGAGCAAAGTTTGGTTTCCCTATCCCATAGAGGCTCCATATGAAATTTGACTTCAATCGGCCCAACGGTTTCCGAGGAGAAGCAGTTCGAAAATTTTCACATTTTTCGCCTCGGCGAGGCTATACTAAATGGAATGTAATATTTCGCAAGTTCATTGGTTAGATCTCATAGATATCTATCAGTATGCCAAAAATTGTTTAAATATTCCAAGCGGTTAAGTCACTATCACCAATTTTCACTTACGGGTTACGGACGGACAGACAGACAAACCATATATGGCTTGGCGGCCATTTTGGTCATGTGACCTAGACCCCATGAGCAAATTTTGGTTTCCCCCATCCCATAGAGGCTCCATATGAAATTTGACTTCAATCGGCCCAACGGTTTCCGAGGAGAAGCAGTTCAAAAATGTTCGAAAATTTTCACATTTTTCGCCTCGGCGAGGCTATACTAAATGGAATGTAATATTTCGTAAGTTCATTGGTTAGATCTCATTGATATCTATCAGTATGCCAAAAATTGTTTAAATATTCCAAGCGGTTAAGTCACTATCACCAATTTTCACAAACGGGTTACGGACGGACAGACAGAATGACAGAATGACACGGTGATTTTAGGGCACTCTTAGAAAAAACCGACTTCAGTCGGTTGCTTTTTCTGCGGGTCGTGCAATATATAACATTGTAAACCCCAGTTTTGCTTTATAAAAGTGGGGTTGATAAAGGAATTTTTATGTGATGACAACATTTTAGTTGGCTGCTCACATACATCTAAAGAAAATTCTGACAGTGCAGCTATATTGGCAGTTCAAGGAAACTGTGATTTATTCTGCAGTAAATCACAGGGCAGAAGAGAATGATGTGAAAAGCCACCATTTGATGACATCTTTCGAAGTATCTTTGATCTTAGATGGAGAAACGTTTGTTATGTTGGAAAAGGGCATAAAGGCATGTACTACCCTTATGAAATTAACTTACATATACTACACATACTAAAAGTCAATTATAACTAATTTATAAGCAGCTTATAAGTGGCATATAAGTGACTTGTAAGTCTGTGAATTTTTGTATCCGAAGCTTAACTTACATATACTACACATACTAAAAGTCAGTTGTAACTATTTAAATTTATAAGCAGCTTATAAGTGGCATATTAAGTGACTTGTAAGTCTGTGAATTTTTGTATCCGAAACTGATAAGTAACTTTCTTCTTTTTTTGCACAGTTCCCCACCCACACTCAAACATTTGAAAATACATTAATGGGAAAGCGTGCTTTAAAACCAGTGAACATTACTACCAATAATGAGGGATTCATTTAAACCACTGATATAATAACAAGTAAGAAAAAAATAATGTTTCATATATGAGTTTTAATAATGACACATAACTGTGTTTTTAACACATGTTTTACTCACCGTTCCAAGGCAGTTCTTCTGTCATGGTTAATTTTTGTTATGGTTTGTCTTTGAGTGTGTGTAACGCTTATATAAATTTGAATGGATAGCCAGTTGGCGGCTTTGTGGGAAAGTAACTGTCCTTTTTGGCTTTCTGCTGCTGATGTTTCTGTTGGGATCTGGTTGTTTCTTGTTTGTGTTTCTTTCCCTTTTGTGTCACTGATCAGAGCTGTGGGTTAATTGTATTGATTCCTGATCATTGCCTTCACTTCTATTTTGGTACAGCATTTTTCCCTATATGCTCCAACAATGCTTCAAAATAACTAAATATTCAGATTCAATTTTTCTTTATACTGTGTTGACCGACATAAATTTATACCATTTTGCTAAAAATAGGTACACAGACATTCAATTTGCTTATAAATGAGAAACTTATAAGTGGCTTATAAGTGACTTATAAGTGTTTATAAGTGGCATATAAGTGTCTTATAAGTGGGAGACTAACAGGTGGTTTATAAGTCACTTGTATGTGGCTTGTAAGTGAATGAAAATGATCTCTTGGAGCTGCCCTCCCATTTGCATACAAAACTTGTAAGTGGCAGCTCATTTGCATTATAAATACCTAATAACTCACATTTATGTCTGAGACTTACAAGTGGCTTCTAAGTAAAACTTATAAGAACATTTTGTAAGGATAATTTTTGGCGGGATTTCTTCTTACAATGGCTAATGGTTTGGATAAGTTGAAGGAAACAACAAAACTATTGCCAAGTTTCAATGTGTTAGAATTGAAATAGATCAGCTGTAGTGAGTGAATTAGTATTAAAGTAATAACACAAATCTTGTCTGTCAGTTTTAAATAGACAAATCACTTGCACTTCGTGATCGTGATTTGATCTACTTTACAACTGATCTCCAAACTGTGATTTATTTCTCAAAAATTCACTGGCAAACATCAGTAAAACACACTTTATCATTTTGACCCCCTTGAACCCCACTTTTATACAGTAAAACTGGGGTTTACAGGGGTAAACCTTATCTTTCTTATTTCTGCTCTAAAATATAGATTGTGGGTACTCATTAGAACTGCCTCAATGAGGCAGTTCTAATTGGGTACCCACAATCTATATTTTGAGCAGAAATAAGAAAAATATCACAATCTTTCATCTTAAAATTTTTGTTTTTAAGGTGGTAAAGTTTACAATGCATTTGTATAGGTGAGTTTTCGTAATGAGCTGATCAATTTCTTAAATATTGGAGAATACATTTAAGGCCCCTTTTCTCATTGGATCACTAATCTATTCCAGAGAACGAAACAATGCATTAGAAAGAAATCTTCCAGAGCTTAAATTTGCCTTACACCAACAGAAACTTGCCATAGAAGACATACAAACATACCTGGCAGAGAGAGACAAACACATGCAAGAGGAGGTTGCCATGATACTGGGTCATGTGAGATCATCATGTGACCTAGAAGTACAAGGTACAGTGACTGCTATTGGTTTTGTTTTGTTTAATTTGAGGTTTAACATCCATATCAACACTATATAGGTCATTTTGGAGATGTTGCTTCCAATTTTGTGGGACTTTTTACCTGACATTGAGATGAAATGACATCTCAAGCCCTGCCACCCAATGAAACCAATAGGGTTTATAAGCATGAACGGTCCAACTCACACAGCTTTGCCTGGGCAGGCTTAGGTCTTCTGAGCGGTTTACCAGTACTCGTGTGCGGTCAATTTCAGCTCTGTATGGAAGCATCATGCAGCCAATCTATTTCTTCAAGCCCTGATGGGCGGGGGCCAGACTGCTATTGGCATCATAAAATTGAGATCATAACCCTATTTCTACATTCAGGGATTCTTTTGAATTCTGAGACCTGGGGCCAGTTGTTCAAAACTAATGACACCGTTAGTTAACATATCATTAAAACTTTGATCATTTAGTACAGTAAATATGCTAATATTTTTGTTGAAAAAATGTGAGCAGCTTTTGCAAATGCAAAAGCTGCTTACATTTTTTTCAGCAAAAATACTAAAATTTTAGATATTGAACATGCTAGAACAGTTAACAATATGGCCCCTAACGAGCTGGTTAAGCTAACGATGCTTTGAACAACTGACCCCTGATTTTCTTGTTTATGATCAAATTAACCCATTTTATGCGGGAAACCCCTAAAGGGGTACCTTGGCAAACAGTGCATGCCCAGATCAGACGCCGCAAAATGCGGTGTCTGATCAGGGCCTGCTCTATTTGCTAACAGAATTTTCTGTCAAAAATATAATAAAAACAAAAAATAGGCCTGACAACCCTTACATGATTATATGACAAATGGACTTGTTCAACATAAAACAATGGAAGAGTCCACTAGCATAAAATGGGTTAACAACTTGATATAATGAACAACCCTGTATGCCTCAGGGTTATACATTCATTTTCTTATTTCTGTTCAAAGAACTCGTTAGAAGCACCTTCTCAATGAAGGGATTCTAATGAGCTATTGTGAGTGACGGTTTGAGTTTTACGTCTCACCAACAGCTAAGGTCATACGGAGACGGGACCTCGGTTTAATGACTCATTCTAAAGTCTGGAGAAGCCTGGTATCGATCCTGCGACTCCTGGTTTATAAGGCGAGTAGCATAAGGAGGCTTCTGTCACAATGAGCTATTGTGATGGCTACTTTTATCAACAGATAATTGACCACTCCAAGCACAACAAAATAGAAGTAAAGGCAATGATCAACAATTGATACAATTAACCCACACCACCCATCAGAGACACAAAGGGAAAGAAACACAAACATGAAACAACAGACCCTTATGAAAACATCAAAAGCAGAAAGCCAAAAGGACAGTTGCTTTCCAACAAAATGGCCAATTGGCTATCCAAGACAAAAGGATATAAGCGATACACACACTCAAAGACAAACCATAACAAAAATAACCCACGACAGAAGAACCACCTTGGAAGGGTCAGTGAAAAGAATTTCACTGGGGGCTTAAATCGATTTTACACGGCCACAATCCACGCCCTTGATTCCATCACGATTTAGACAAATAATTTGTTCAGTCCGCACGAAGGCTTCCTAACTCATCAGTGTAACATCTCCGAGAACACAAATATCAAATAACCACAGAGATGAAACACAGGTAAGAACTCGACAGCAAGAAACCACTGAAATGCTGGAGCAAAAGAAAACCAACAGTTAGACTCTGATGGTCTACAAAGTCTACAAAAGGACCTCTATGACCAGCAGACTCAGCATATCAACTAAGTAGTACAAGAGTTTTCACTTATCTTATCTGATAGCCCAAAGATTGAAGAAGTTTCCTACAGTCAGCAAGGGCTCTGATCAGGCTCGGCAGATGTGCAGGCTGCTCAGAGTCTTCAACAATACTGGTTTAACAAGCACCCACAATAAATGTTTGGAGCTGAAAATAGGAAAACTAAAACATATTTTCTTTTTTAGAGAAATTGAAATAAGAATTGAATGTAAATTATTTAGGGTTCATTGAAGTATGAACAATACTCCTCTTAGACTTTGTTCATGACCCAATGATGTTCATACTTCTCTTAGACTTTGTTCATGACCCAATGATGGTCATACTTCTCTTAGACTTTGTTCATGACTCAATGATGTTCATACTCCTCTTAGACTTTGTTCATGACCCAATGATGTTCATACTCCTCTTAGACTTTGTTCATGACCCAATGATGTTCATACTCCTCTTAGACTTTGTTCATGACTCAATGATGTTCATATTTCTTTTAGACTTTGTTCATGACCCAATGATGTTCATACTTCTCTTAGACTTTGTTCATGACTCAATGATGTTCATACTTCTTTTAGACTTTGTTCATGACCCAATGATGTTCATACTTCTCTTAGACTTTGTTCATGACCCAACAATGTTCATACTTCTCTTAGACTTTGTTCATGACTCAATGATGTTCATACTTCTTTTAGACTTTGTTCATGACCCAATGATGTTCATACTCCTCTTAGACTTTGTTCATGACTCAATGATGTTCATACTTTTTTTAGACTTTGTTCATGACCCAATGATGTTCATACTTCTCCTAGACTTTGTTAATAAAGCAATGATATTCATACTTCTCTTAGACTTTGTTCATGACCCAATGATGGTCATACTTCTCTTAGACTTTGTTCATGACCCAATGATGTTCATACTTCTGTGAGACTTTGTTCATGACCCAATGTTCATACGTCTCTTAGAATTTTTTCATGGCCCATTGATGTTCATACTTCTCTTAGACTTTGTTCATGACCTAATGATGTTCATACCTCTCTTAGATTTTTTTCATGACCCAATGATGGTCATACTTCTCTTAGACTTTGTTCATGACCCAATGATGTTCATACTTCTTTTAGACTTTGTTCATGACCCAATGATGGTCATACTACTCTTAGACTTTGTTCATGACCCATTGATGTTCATACTTCTCTTAGACTTTGTTCATGACCCAATGATGTTCATACTTCTCTTAGACTTTGTTAATGACCCAATGATGTTCATGACTGATGATGGTCATACTTCTCTTAGACTTTGTTCATGACCCAGTGATGGTCATACTTCTCTTAGACTTTGTTCATGACCCAGTGATGGTCATACTTCTCTTAGACTTTGTTAATGACCCAATGATGTTCATACTGCTCTTAGACTTTGTTCATGACCCAGTGATGGTCATATTTCTCTTAGACTTTGTTCATGACCTGATGATGTTAATACTTCTCTTAGACTTTGTTCATGACCCAATGGTGGTCATACTACTCTTAGACTTTGTTCATGACCCATTGATGTTCATACTTCTCTTAGACTTTGTTCATGACCCAATGATGTTCATACTTCTCTTAGACTTTGTTACTGACCCAATGATGTTCATGACTGATGATGGTCATACTTCTCTTAGACTTTGTTCATGACCCAGTGATGGTCATACTTCTCTTAGACTTTGTTCATGACCCAGTGATGGTCATACTTCTCTTAGACTTTGTTAATGACCCAATGATGTTCATACTGCTCTTAGACTTTGTTCATGACCCAGTGATGGTCATATTTCTCTTAGACTTTGTTCATGACCTGATGATGTTCATACTTCTCTTAGACTTTGTTCATGACCCAATGATGTTCATACTTCTCTTAGACTTTGTTAATGACCCAATGATGTTCATGACTGATGATGGTCATACTTCTCTTAGACTTTGTTCATGACCCAGTGATTGTCATATTTCTCTTAGACTTTGTTCATGACCCAATGATGTTCATACTTCTTTTAGACTTTGTTCATGACCCAATGATGGTCATACTACTCTTAGACTTTGTTCATGACCCATTGATGTTCATACTTCTCTTAGACTTTGTTCATGACCCAATGATGTTCATACTTCTCTTAGACTTTGTTAATGACCCAATGATGTTCATGACTGATGATGGTCATACTTCTTTTAGACTTTGTTCATGACCTGATGATGTTCATACTTCTCTTAGACTTTGTTCATGACCCATTGATGTTCATACTTCTCTTAGACTTTGTTCATGACCCAATGATGTTCATACTTCTCTTAGACTTTGTTAATGACCCAATGATGTTCATGACTGATGATGGTCATACTTCTTTTAGACTTTGTTCATGATCTGATGATGTTCATACTACTCTTAGACTTTGTTCATGACCCATTGATGTTCATACTTCTCTTAGACTTTGTTCATGACCCAATGATGTTCATACTTCTCTTAGACTTTGTTAATGACCCAATGATGTTCATGACCTGATGATGTTCATACTTCTTTTAGACTTTGTTCATGACCCAATGATGGTCATACTACTCTTAGACTTTGTTCATGACCCATTGATGTTCATACTTCTCTTAGACTTTGTTCATGACCCAGTGATGTTCATACTTCTCTTAGACTTTGTTCATGACCTGATGATGTTCATACTTCTCTTAGACTTTGTTCATGACCCGATGATGTTCATACTACTCTTAGACTTTGTTCATGACCCAGTGATGGTCATACTTCTCTTAGACTTTGTTCATGACCCAGTGATGGTCATACTTCTTTTAGACTTTGTTAATGACCCAATGATGTTCATACTGCTCTTAGACTTTGTTCATGACCCAGTGATGGTCATATTTCTCTTAGACTTTGTTCATGACCTGATGATGTTCATACTTCTCTTAGACTTTGTTCATGACCCGATGATGTTCATACTTCTCTTAGACTTTGTTCATGACCCGATGATGTTCATACTTCTCTTAGACTTTGTTCATGACCCGATGATGTTCATACTTCAACATTTAATAAACATTAAATAAACGTCCATCCATTATGTGACCAAATATTCTAGTTTGAGGGCTTAAATTGAAAGTGGAAGCACACCATTAATGTTATAATGCCCCAATCTACCAATAATATTTGAGAGAGCCATAGTTTATATTTACCTCACTAAACGATCGTGCTGTTATATAAGTCAGTGTTTTCATTAAAGTAGGCACAACATTGAGTACCTATACCGAAGGTTATCAGTTACCCCCTATATATATTGCATTGTAACACATTGACCTGACATATACAGTGTTGACGGGGACATTAAACCTCAAATCAAACAAACAAACAAAGATATGCTGTCTCAGGACAAGTGAGCTTTATCACTTCAACGTGACATTGCACTTTTATGAATGAAGCAAACTACTGGCAAAAAATGGCTAAAATGTTATTATTACTTGAAAAAAATGCAAAAATGCAAAAAAAAAAAAAAACACTAAAAAATATCAAAAGAAATATAGCGGTTGGCTGATAGTAAATATACTGACTGATTATATTTCATGCCAGAAGGTTGAAACTCACCAAGGACAATCGATAACGGATCATAAATTGCTAATTGAGAGAGTTTACTAGGGGATAAACTGATAAATAGAATACCAGATTTGTGTCTTTTGATATCAAGTTTATCAGGCTCAGCTTCGAGAATGCATGTACAGTGTTCAATCTAGGATTTGGGGTTTGGGGGCCATCTGGGCCCACAGACCTTGGAAAAGGGGGCCATTCGGAAATTTAGGGGGCCCTTAAATTATACTACATAAAGTTGCCGGATTTATCTTTAGGTTTTGGCTGCATGATAAAAATGGACACAAAACAAGTTAAACATCACAGACAAAATCTATTCTGTTAGTCTATCTATCCATCTTCTAATACTGAGTTGGTCACATATGCTCATTACATCTGTTAACCAGTACAAAGCCATTTGGATAAAGTGTCTTGCTCGAGGGTTAAATACATGTTTTATCTAGAATGAACCCAATTAAATTTATTTCTGGAAGAGAAAAACTCTATAATAAATAGCGCCGGTCTCGGTATTTTGTGGTATTTCGGTCCGGTATTTAGCGTAAGCCGCACGGCGCTCACAAATATGGCGTAAGCCCCCCGGCGCATACAAGTTTACCGAACATGGCCGCATCCCCGGTAAACAAAACATCGATTTGGGTTTGGAAAATAAGAACTGTTACTAGTTAAACTGATAAAACAAAACGTTTTTCTCTGAGTTGTTTTGATTGGGCAACATGCGGTTTGTGATGAACTCAATGATACGCACCAGGCAGCCGAAATATAACGAGAAAATCGCAAAAATGAACTCTAGAAGAAACAGTCACAAATTCTACAGTTGTGCCCGACGGGCCCATTAAATGATCTCTAGTGCGCCCCTCTTGTAAAAAGTGGGCCCAGGGCGCAATGGCGCAGCCTAGATTGAACACTGCATGTAGAATGGCTCTGCAAGCCTCGCGATTCTACAAGCATTCTTGAAGCCTTGCCTGATAAACTTGATATCAACAGACATGAACCTGGTATTCTCTATATAGTTGTTTTTTTAGCTCACCTGTCACGTAGTGACAAGGTGAGTTTTTGTGATCACATTTCGTCCGTCGTCCGTGCGTCAGTGCGTAAACAATTTCTTGTCTGCACGATAGCATCTTCATTTATGATTTGATTTTAACCAGACTTGCACACAACTTGTACCACCATGAGATCTGGGTTCATTTCTTGAACCAGCCATATCCCGTCATGTGTTATGGAGTTATGGCCCCTGAAATTGCAAAAATTGCCTATTTTGGTCTTGTCCGCTCGATAGCATCTTCATTTATGATTTGATTTTAACCAGACTTGCACACAACTTGTACCACCATGAGATCTGGGTTCCTTTCTTGAATCAGCCATATCCCATCATGTGTTATGGAGTTACAGCCCCTGAAAGGGCAAAAATTGCCTATTTTGGTCTTGTCCGCATGATAGCATCATCATTTATGATTGGATTTTAACCAGACTTGCTCACAACTTGTACCACCATGAGATCTGGGTTCCTTTCTTGAACCAGCCATATCCCGTCATGTGTTACAGAGTTACGGCCCCTGAAATTGCAAAAATTGCCTATTTTGGTCTTGTCCGCATCTTCATTTATGATTTGATTTTAACCAGACTTGCACACAACTTGTACCACCATGAGATTTTGGCTCCCTTCTTGAATCAGCCATATCCAATCATCTGTTATGGAGTTAAGGCCCCTGAAAGGGCAAAAATTTCCTATTTTGGTCTTGTCTGCTCGATAGCATCTTCATTTATGATTTGATTTTAACCAGACTTGCACACAACTTGAACCACCATGAGATCTGGGTTCCTTTTTTGAACCAGCTATATCCCATCAGGTGTTACAGAGTTATGGCCCCTGAAAGGGCAAAAATTGCCTATTTTGGTCTTGTCTGCATGATAGCTGTTTCATTTATGATTTGATTTTAACTGAACTTGCACACAATTTGTACCGCCTCAAAATTTCTCGGTCAAGTTTGAATATGGGTCATGTCGCGTCAAAAAGTAAGTCAGTAGGTCAAATAAAAAAAACCTTGTGAAGACACTAGAGGCCACAGTTTTGGTCCGATCATCATCAAACTTGCTCAGAATGATCATCTTGATAATATCTTGGTGGTGTTCGAATATGGGTCATGTCAGGTCACAAAGAAGGTCAGTAGGTCAAATCACAAAAAAAACCTTGTGAATACACTAGAGACCACAGTTTTGGTCCAATCATTATCAAACTTGCCCAGAATGATCATCTTGCTAATATCTCGGTCAGGTTTGAATACAGGTCATGTCGGGTCAAAAAGTAGGTCAGTAGGTCAAATCATAGAAAAACCTTGTGAACACACTAGTGGCCACAGTTTTGGTCCGAACATCATCAAACTTGCTCAGAATGATCATCTTGAGAATATCTTCAACTTGGTCACGTGCGAATATGGGTCATGTCGGGTCAAAAAGTAGGCCAAATTAGGGAAAAACCTTGTGAACACACTAGAGGCCACTGTTTTGGTCCAATCATCATCAAACTAGCTCAGAATGATTGTCTTGACAATATATCGGTCAAGTTCGAATATGTGTCATGTCAGGTCAAAAAGTAGGTCAGTAGGTCAAATCATAGAAAAACCTTGTGAACACACTAGAGGCCACAGTTTAGGTCAGATCCTCATCAAACTTGCCCAGAATGATCATCTTGACAATGTCTGAGTCTAGTTCGAATATGGGTCATGTTGGTCCAAAAAGTAGTTCTGTAGGTAAAATCATAGAAAACCCCTCTGAACACACTTGAGCCACAGTTTTGGTCCGATCATCATCAAACTTGCTCAAAATGATCATTTGACAATATCTCAGTTAATTTCGAATATGGGTCAAATCTGGTCAGTAAGTAGGTCAGTAGGTCAGATTGTTGAAAAACCTTGTGGATACACTAGAGGCCCAGTTTTGGTCCGATCATCTTCAAACGTCAATTCCTCCTCTACCCTTGGGCCAATTTTATTCAAACTTTGAAGTAATGTTGCTTAGATGACCCTCTACCAAAAAGGCTAAAACAATTTTCTAAAAATAGAAAAAATATTGTAAATTTGATTCAAACGGGAACCCCTCCTAAACCCTAAAGCCAATTTGATTCAAACTTCACAGGAATGCTGCCTAGGTTACTCCCAACCAAATGAGCTAAAATTACTCTGCTGATGAACAAGATGGCCACCGTAGCTAAAAATAGAATGTACTCGAGACAGTGACTCACGGATGAGCGAATCAGGGCCCTCTGGGCCCTCTTGTTTTTCTTTAAATGCACGAGCAATATTATCCTAATTATCTTTTTTCTTTTAACAGAGAAAGAGAAGTTAATAAGCACAATAAGTGAACTGCAGTCCCAGGTTGGTGAATGTAGTTCAGAAACGGAGGAAATGAGACAAAGAATCTCTGCTCAGGAGAAACAGCTGCAAGAATTAGATGCTATATATGAAGAAAATAAATTATTGCAACAAAAATGTATAGAACTAGATGATACTAGAATGAGTGAGTATTGTACAGAACAAGCCTTAACCCTTATCTTGCTGAATATTCATTTAAGCCACACCCATTTCTGTCTTTCAACCAATCAAATTACTGGATGTAATTTATTGCTACAAATTCATGAACTGAATGCCAAACAGTGTAGATCCTGATCAGGTGGCTTCTTCAGAAGCCACCTGATCTGGATCTACACTGTTTGCAAATATAGGGATTGTCGTGAACAGCAAGATAAGGGTTAATATTTACCACTCTCTGGGCTAATTCAGCAAATGACAAATTGTTGATATCATCATGAAAACAAGCTTATATAGTTTTGATCCCCTTGAACTCAACTTTCATACAGAGAAAACTGGGGTTTAAGGGGGGTATACATTAGTTCTCTTATTTCTGCTCCAAGACATAGGCTGTGGGTACTCGAGGTGGTTCTAACGAGCACCAACAACCTATGTTTGCAGTATAAATAAGAAAAAAAATAATGGAATTTCATCAAAAAAGTAGCCATTTTGGAGATGTGAAAAAATTCACTATGCCTCAGTTATAATTATTTCTGATTTTTTCCAGAAAATTCTGAATTTCCCCAGAAAACAGGATTTGACATCTCATGCAATTTTTCTCCAATAAGAAAACATTTCAAAATGTCGTCTGCTTAATGAAATACCTAGCATGCAAAACATTAAATAACTGCATATATAGCGGCGTAGAATCCTATACACAGATACACACTTGAATACACATAACAAATGTCAAAATTAAACAACAAAGAAGAAGAAGAAGACCAGGAAAGAAGAAGAAGAAATAGCAAAAATTGTTCATTTAGTAATTTGATGTGTATATCTAGGACATCACGTGAACAAGTCCGTGAAATGAACACCCTGCTAAACCCCACTTGATATAGAGAAAACTAAGGTTTATGGAGGTTTTCTTTATTTTTCTTATTTCTGCTCCAAGACATAGGTTGTGGGTACTCGTTAGAACCGCCTCAATGAGGCGGTTCTAACGAGCACCAACAACCTATATTTGGAGTATTAATTGGAAAAATATCACAAATTTTCATTGGAAAAGTAGCCATTTTGGAGATATGAAAAAATGCACTTTTTTGCACACCAGACAAGGAAATCCGTGATTTTACCCTGGGATAGAAATTTATGTTCTGACCCTGGTGTTCCGACCCAGGCAACTAACATAAATGCACTTCAATTCTATTCAACTGCCGGAACTACTTCCGCACTACTTTTATTTTGCAAACAATATACATGTGCCAGCTGTGAAAACTAACCGGAGGTGATGTGCAAGAAAAAGAATCCAATATGGGGTTCTGTTGTAGATGGGCGTTTCCAACCCTCGGGATGACCGTGCTGAGCGGAACCTCGGCGTAGCCTCGGTTCCGCTCAGCACGGTCATCCCTCGGGTTGGAAACGCTCATCTACAACAGAACCCCATATCAGATTCTTATAATGTCACACGGGTGTGTTATCATAATGATATACACAACACTAATCATTAGCTAACATTGTTTCCTTCCTTGCCACGGGCAGCCCCCGCCTATAGGGGCTTGAAGAAATATATGGGCTGCATGATGCTTCCACGCAGAGCTGAATCCGGCCCGCACACTAGTACTGGTAAACCGCTTAGAGGATCTAAGCCTGCCCAGGAACCGCGGTGCGAGGCGGACCGTGATGCTAATAAACCCTATTGGTTTCATTGGGCGACAGGGCTTGAGATGTCATTTCATTTCAATGTCGGGTAAAAGTCCCACAAAATTGGAAGCAACGTCTCCAAAATGACCTTTACAGTGTTGACGGGGACGTTAAACCTCAAATCAACCAAATCAACCATCCTTCCTTGCCACAGGGACCACATTGACAGGAAAAAATTTGCTCCCTTCTTTCCTGTAAGAGTGGCCCCCATTTGGTAAAGGATATTAAGGGGCAGGATTATTATTTGAGCCAGAGCACAGCATTTCCCACAGTTAACTTGTGCGCCCAGCGAAGAATCAGATCAGCCTGCGCATCCATATAGTCTAACCAGAGACTTCTGTTGCTGCACAAAGGAGTATTGGGTCCTTAGCTATCCTTAGAGCACACAATGAAGACTGATCAGACTGCGCGGATGCGCAGGCTAATCTGAACCTTCGTTGAGTGCACAAGTCTTATTGTAGGTTTTGTCGTGTGCTGGCTCATTTCTAGTATTTTCTTTGGTTTGCGTACAAATAATTTTCTAGTTACGCCCTTGATGTCCCTGCATGTGTCTATGCCAGTCATGAGGGTCATCAAACTATTAGTTTCTCTGAAGGCTTTTAAATACTTCAGTTTACTAGCTGAAAATAAGCTAGTAACACAATACCTGTAAAAGCAGAAACTTCTTACTAGTGGATATATAGTATTTTTCATATCAGGGAGTCCGGCTTTTCTTTCGTTCTCGACCTATAAATTTTATATGAAATGACACTGAGTTTACATCACGAAAACACGCCTATATAATTCTGCCCCCTCGCACCCCACTTTTATACAATAAAATCGGGGTTTACAGGGGTAAACATTATTTTTCTTATTTCTGCTCAAAAACATAGATTGTGGGTTCTTCAAATGAGTTCCCACAATCTATGTTTTGAGCAGAAATAAGAAAATATCACAATTTTTGTCTAAAAATTACCTTTTTTATGGCAGTAAAATTTACAATGTATTTGAATAGGCATGTTTTCATAATGAAGATCCTAATTATCATACAATGATTTTAAATCCTATTATATTGTTGCAGAAGTTCAATAGAATTTTAGTAGATAACAAGAGCTCTAGATAAGGTTTTCAGCTAATGAGTATTTTACTCCCAGTTTTAAATTCCAATGCGGAAAGTTGAAAAGTCAATGAGTAAAGATTTAATGAATGAAACAGTTGTGCCAAAATGCTTTTTGGCCTTTTTCCGAACGGTCAACACCGTCAATATTTTTTCTTACAATCTTTTCACTGTTTTCTTCTGCCTGCTCATCCCTAGTTAAGTATCTTAACAATGACGCCATATTTTCAGCGTAATTTTTCTTGAAACGTCCAGCACGGACATTAAATTGACCAGGAGAAGCCATGTTGTTTGATTGTTTGCACTGTGGCCCAAGCGCTTACAATTCCAACCAAAAAATCGATAAGCATTTGTAATGAAACGGATTATAGCTTGTTGGATTAGCAAATACTGCAATTCCGGTCACGTCTGATAAAAACCGGGATTGCGTACCGGTCGTTTATGGGTACGTTTTCTTATGTCCGGGTTTCATTTCTAATGCGTTTTTCGCTTAAAAATATGGGTGAAAATGATTATGCACGCTTATCTAGGGCTCTGAGATAACATAGGGTTGTCATTGATGACATTATTATGTTAACCCATTAAGTACCAGAAACCCCAAAACGGGTACCCTGGCAAACAGCGCAGGCCCAGATCAGACGCCGCAGAACGTGGCGTCTGATCAGAGCCTACACTGTTTGCGAAAAGTTAAGCGATTTTCCAAATCAGTTTTGAAGAAAACACCACCTGCCATCCCTAAATTTTGAAATGAACTCCTGCTATATATATGAAGGAAGATTCCATTTGGTACAAAAAGGGTTAAGTACCCATTACGATAACATACCTGTGCCACATAGTGTATTCTTGCTTATCTCCAAAATGGCTACTTTTCCGAGGAAAAATTGTGATATTTCTCTTATTTATGCTCCAAATATAGGATGTGGGTGCTCGTTAGAACCGCCTCAATGAGGCGGTTCTAACGAGTACCAACAACCTATGTCTAGGAGCAGAAATGCGGCCCCCTGCCTATCGGGGCTTGAAGAAATAGATGGGCTGCATGATGCTTCCATGCAGAGCTGAAACCTACCACACACGAGTACTGGTAAACAGCTTAATAGAGGATCTAAGCCTGCCCAGGCAAAGCGGTGCGAGTCGGCCCATCCATGCTTACAAACCCTATTGGTTTCATTGGGTGGCAGGGCTTGAGATGTCATTTCATCTCACTGTCGGGTAAAAGTGACACAAAATTGGTAGCAACATCTCCAAAATGACCTTTACAGTGTTGACGGGGACGTTTAACCTCAAAGCAAACAAACAAAAGGAGCAGAAATAAGCAAATTAATGAATACCCCTGTAAACCCCAGTTTTCTCTATATAAACTGGGGTTTGGAGGGTTGTTCATTTCAAGGACTTGCTATCATAATGCCATGTAATCAGGTGCTGTTACATGTGGTCATTCCATTTTTGACGTGACATTGTCGACTAAATGACAGCGATGTAATTTGATAAATCCTTACATTTATTTTTTTAGGTTTACAAAAAGAATTAGCTGAAGCCCTGGAACAGAGTAGAAAGTTACATCTGGAGGTTGAACAGTTTCGAGAACAGTTCAAGTTAGTTTTACACTATATCCTCGTTGCAACACTATTGTTGGTGTCCATAGCAGAAACTGTATTGCAGTAAAATTCCTATATTAAGACCACCTTTGGGACAGTTCAAAAGTGGTCTTAAAGTCCAAAAAGGTGGTCCCTGACCAGAAGACTTTGTAGGCAGAAAATACAAAGAAAAAAATTAGTGTACCCTTCAAAATAAGCTTTTTATAGCAGAATTAGTCTTAAATTTTAGGTGGTCTTAATAGCAGAATTTCACTGTAGTTGTTAACAGCTGTGTTATATCCAAACAAAGTGTTTAGATAACATGGAAAACACTAATTAGTACATTTTTGGGAATGTATAGATGATACAGGAAATGACCATTTATGGTCATTTTTGTCACCGCTGCTTTAAGCATCGGCATAATATAGGTGTCCGGTTTTCCACCACTTGGTTCGTTCATCAAGCCGTCAACATTTGCAACCCCCCTAACTTTCACCCTAGGTGCTTCATTAATTAGACTTCGTACAACGTTGTATCCAGGAATGGCATCTTTAATGCAATCATCCGTATCTGACCATGACCTAGTGGCTACATTTCAGGGTTCACTGACTTTGTGATTTATTGCAACCACCCTAAACTTACACCCTAATGTAAGAGTCAGTTTCTCAGGAGCAGTTAGAGCTTCATTCATGACTAGTAGTACACACTTGCATCTTGGAATGGCATCTTTAATGCAAGCATCTATATCTGACCTTGACCTACATTTCATGATTGACTGACTTAGTGAACTATCAACCCTAGCTTTCACCCTAATGTTTAAGTTCATTTCTCAAGAACTATAAGAGCATCATTAAAGATACTCGATACAAACTTGCATCTAGGAATGACAACTATAATGGAAGCATCCATATTTGACCTTGACCTACATTTCATGGATCAAAATTTAGGGTGACAGGTTGTGTTTCCTTCAGAATTTATGTGGAAAATGGGCCCTGATCTGACGCAACATTCTGCAGCATCTAAACTGGGCTCGCATTGTTTGCCAATTACCCAGCTTGGGGTTTCCGTTACAAAATGGGTTAATGTCAGTAATGTTAAGTCGGTCGATCTAGCCTGGTTTCAAACACTTAAGGTTTGGCTGTGCAGTAGCTAAGTCAGGTGCCCATGTGTTTGTTTGTTTTTGGAGTTTAACTGCCCAGTTAACACTATTTTAGGTCATTTTTGAGCCGGTCAGTTTACCCATCAACACTTTTCCTGGGCAGGCTTATAGGTTATGGTCTTCTATTTACATTTCCATAAGCTTACATATTAATATTTGACCCTGTACCTGATAAATCTGCATTTCAAATGGATTTTCTTACCCCAAAACATGGTAAACAAACTGCCAACTACAAAATTATACCAAAAAACAAGGGTGTCATGTGGCAATTTCAAGCATTCTAACTGTCTAAGGGAGGTAACCCTGCCTCAAAGTGAAAATCCAGTCTTGGAAATTCAGAGATACCACATGTACAATTATTATCACAACAGAAAATTCAGGAGACAGTTCACTTTGTTTCCTTTATGTGTTTAATGCACATATAATACCCTGCAAGAAAAAAAATAACAGCTAAGTATTTCTCATCAGTTTCATAATTATATCCAATCAAATGTGACTATTGTCTCATACATGGCTAAAAGCTGGGTCCACAACCTCCTTTTCCAGGATCATAACCTTAAACCAAACCTTATTTTCTTCATAATCCATCAAAAGAATTGCCAAATAGAAATTTAGATCATATCTTATAATGTAGTCATGCATACTAACTGTTCAGTGACAAAGAATCATTCAAGTTTGCAAAAAAGTTATCACCTTCAAATTTTATGATGAAAGCCGAACAAACCATATTTTGTGAAAAAGCGCAAAGTTTACCTCTTTCTGGACTGGAACCCAGAAACCGGCTTGCATCAGTGGTTCTTCTCATGTGTCTTTGGAATACTTCAATCCTAAAATGCACTAAATTATGCCTAAATAGCTTTCCTAAGTAGAAGTTATGGCTGTTCCTACACCTATACCCCCTATTTTAAGTAAAAAAGGCATTTTGAGGATATTTTGAAGACAAAACATTGATAAAAATGATCATAAATGCCTTCATGCCATGAGAAACAGCTGAAAATATCTGTTCAGATCCAGTAACATGAATCTAACAAATTAGAACTTATAACGGATGAGAAAACTTGTCGCGATATTGCAGCGGGCTGTTCGGAGAGAAAATTTTGAAATTTTGCTTTGGACCAAGCCTGATGCCATATATATTCAAGATGGAGTAGATTCTTTTTCTTATGTTTATGTTCATACACCTACTGCAAGACTCTTTTTCAAACAGATCAATGACAACACTGATTTACATGGCTTAAGAACAAAGCATCCCCAACCCCTAACAACAACCCCCCCCCCCACCACCCCCCACATTTACATGGATCAGAATCACAAAATAGATCAAATGGCCCAGTTAGACCTAAATTAGCACTAAAGTTACAAATTTTAGAGTTTTTGAAGCAAAATACATGTCAGGAAGATCCAATTTATGACACAGAATTAGATAGAACCTACACATTTGTTAAAATATTATGTAATGACCAAAAACAGGACAGAGGTGATGATTTTTTCTACTTTCGGTTTAGGTTATGGTCTACTATTTACATTTCCATAAGCTTACATATTAATATTTGACCCTGTACCTGATAAATCTGCATTTCAAATGGATTTTCTTACCCCAAAACATGGTAAACAAACTGCCAACTACAAAATTATACCAAAAAACAAGGGTGTCATGTGGCAATTTCAAGCATTCTAACTGTCTAAGGGAGGTAACCCTGCCTCAAAGTGAAAATCCAGTCTTGGAAATGCAGAGATACCACATGTACAATTATTATCACAACAGAAAATTCAGGAGACAGTTCACTTTGTTTCCTTTATGTGTTTAATGCACATATAATACCCTGCAAGAAAAAAAATAACAGCTAAGTATTTCTCATCAGTTTCATAATTATATCCAATCAAATGTGACTATTGTCTCATACATGGCTAAAAGCTGGGTCCACAACCTCCTTTTCCAGGATCATAACCTATATGTTAGTGGTTAACCAGTACAGTGCACATTCTTTCGCCAGAAACTGACAACTGCCCTTCTTGAGTCAGCGGAAGCGAGAGAATGACTAGAAAAGATTTCATGATCAATCTCCAGGACAGAATGTTGCAGACCCCGGCAGGTATCGAACCCGTGTCCTCCTGATCACCAGTCAGACGCGCATCCGACTGAGCTACCGTGGCCAGCCATGTGCATAGTTACAGATAAGGATGGGTAACAAGAATAGGATAAATTTGGGATATTACTTCATATGTTGTCCATTCTTCATATGTGCTGGGTATGTGTTAGAATTGCCTCTATGAGGCAATTCTAATACATACCCACAACATCAGTGACAACAAATTACATCATGATGACGTAGACATTTGTGGATTTTTGCTTTTTGACTGTCACAGAAGTTCGGACATTTGACTTTGTTTCTCAAAAGTATGAATCGCTTTCAAAATAGTATCTAGTACACCGAATACACAGTATTTAAACAAGTAATTGTACAAAAACACACAACAATGACACTTTGTCAATATCATGAACATCCTTACTGAAATAGGTAAGCGTAACACAATAACATCTTTGGTCAAGGTGTTGTGGCCCCTGCCCATCGTTGCTTGAAGAAATAGATGGGCTGCATGATGCTTCCAGCCAGGGCTGAAACCAACCGCACACAAGTACTGGTAAACCACTTAGAGGATCTAAGCCTGCCCAAGCAAAGCAGTGCGAGTCGGACCGCCCAAGCTTATTAGCCCTATTGGTTTCATTGGGCATCAGGGATTGAGATGTCATTTCAGTGTCGGGTAAAAGTCCCACAAAATTGGAAGCAACATCTCCAAAATGACCTATACAGTGTTGACGGGGACATTAAACCTCAAACCAAACAAATTGGTGAAGGTGTTAGAAAGAAATAAAAAGAATACCTGTGAAATTTTTCTGCATGAAAACATGTCACCCAGATGTTAACCTTTTTAGTGCACTGATCATATTTTCAACTTAACTTCTATTGCTATGCCCTGCTTATTATAAGAAACAGTACAGTTGAAAGGTTGAAACCCACACAAAACGTGACGTAACGATGACGTAGGTTGCTTACAAGAAATAAAGACAATCATCCCCCAGTACTTCTACTTCCCAGCAGGCACGCGTCGTTAGGGCAATGTCACATCAAAGTCAGTGCAATCTCATCATGACTTTGCACCGATGTTGATGTGGCGCTGCATAAACGTCATGACTTTGTTATGTCATGTGACTGATGACTTTGAAGTTTATTGATTTACAATGCTGAATTTTGCCGGCCTCGGTAGCTCAGTCGGATGTGCGTCTGATTGGTGATCAGGAGGACGCGGGTTCGATACCTGCCGGGGTCGGCATCATTCTTTCGTGGAGACTTATCATGAAATCTTTTCTATGGTCATTCTCTCCCTTCCACTGATTCAAGAAGGCCAGTTGTCAGTTTCTGGCAAAAGAATGTCCACTGTGCTGGTTAATCACTTACGCATAAGCTTGCCCAGGAAAAGTGTGGACAGGTAAACTGACCGGCTCAAAAATGTCATAAACAGTGTTGACTGGACCCAAAATTCCAATACAAAAAAAACAAAAACAATGCTCAATTTGCAAGACCTGCATAAACAACAAAGGTTTGGAAAACTTTCAAAAATTGTCGGATAAGTGGGCAAGGTATGATCATTCTCTGTTCATTAACACATTAACCATTTCAGCATCTTTTGATTTTTGACATATCTTTTCTTATGCACATTGTTGTTTTTTCCAAGAGACAGGACTTTGCAGATATATGTCACATTTACAAGTCTGTGACATGAACACCCCCCCACACACACACATCCACACACAAACCCCACTTAATATAGAGAAAACTGAGGTTTACGGGGATATGCATTATTTTTCTTATTTCTGCTCTAAGACATAGGTTGTGGGTACTCGTTAGAACCGCCTCATTGAGGCAGTTCTAATCAGCACCCTCAACCTAAGACATAGGTTGTTGGTACTTGTTAGATCCGCCTCAATGAGGCGGTTCTAACGAGCACCCTCAACCTATGTTTGCAGTATAAATCAGAAATAATAATGGATTTTCATCAGAAAAGTAGTCATTTTAAAGATGTGAAAATGCACTATTTCACAAGGGTGTGCTATCTTAATGGTTTGGGGGTTAGTAAATAATCTCAATCCTTAAGACTTTGAAGATTTGTTTTGTTTTGAGGTTTAACGTCCCCGTCAACACT